>CM040181.1:3130579-3730579 GCA_022606695.1 Vaccinium macrocarpon
AGTGTTTTGGACCTCGAAAAATATACTTTAAATGGCCTTTGGACCACCCAAAAATCCGCGTTTGGTCCTTTTTCGCACTTGGACTGACTTAAGATTCAACACTTTGGTCCCTTTTGACCTTGGACAAACCTGGTATGTCGACGCTTTGGGTAAGTTTGACCCTTTTGACCACCGCGGACGGCGGCACGACTCCGCGTGTTGAAACCGTTTTGACCACCGTTCTCTGGCCAGGTCGACCCTGCTTCTCCGACCGCTTTAGTGCGTGATGCGACGTAATGAGACATAGTTGCATCAAGCCCCTCTCACACGCCACCATTTGAGCGGTCGCGTGCGGGGATCACTAGCCTCATTTTCGGTGACACGTGTTTCTGGTCAAAGTGATCCATTTGCATCGAGATGAAGACAAAGCCCGATTATTCAAAGTTGTTTTCGATAAATGTTGGCGGGTTCAAAACCGAAAAAGTGGATTTGGTGACATTTCCGCGGGAGTTCAAACTCCATTTGCGGCTACCTCGGCATGAAACTGCGACCGACACCAGCGGCAGGAGCTTGTCTGGGTAAGGCGCACGCTCTTTTGATCAAAATGAGTCTTTGTTGACTTCTGAAAGAAAAAGACCTCCCCAACGAGGTACATCTAACACCACTCACGCCACCTTGACCGGCCGTGGTAACAGGCCTTCTTGCGGCATCCTCTTGGGTGCGTTCTTAGCGCAGTCACTTACAAGAAAAACACATTTTGGCGGTAAGAATTTTTTGGTACGCCATTATAGCTGCTGGCGACCAAATTTTTTTGGTGCGCGTGAAAACTCCACTGGCGACCCGATTTTTTGTAAGCCTATCACGGTAACTTTGTGACCAACTTCTTTTTGGTGGCCATTATGGCGCCTTTGGCGACCAAATTTTTTGGTGCGCGTGAAAACTCCCCTTTGGCGACCAGGATTTTTTTTTGCGCCTATCGATGGCTTTGGCGACCAACTTCTTTTTTTTTTGAATTGTAGGTGTAAACTCCACTTTGGCGACCAAATTTTTTTATGCCCTATCGCGATTCTTTGGCGACCAACTTCTTTTTTAGTGTAGGTATGGAATCCCCTTTGGCGATAAAATTTTTTGTAAGCCTATCGTCTTTGGCGACCAACTTCTTTTTGTATGCATTATGGGCTCCTTTGGCGACCAAATTTTTTTGTGCGCCTATCACGATAGCCCCAGGAAACCAAACATCGGCTTTGGTCGTGGAATGTTTAGTACCAAAAACTATACAACGTGAAAATAATATATATAATAAAATATAGTGCAATACATAATTTATGATAAATAATATTATACATTTGTAGCAATGTAAAAGGAATATCTGAAAGATAATACATATAAATTGTTTCTAACAAATGGAACATAAGTACAAAGGTAGTCGAGTGGTTAAGTGTTTAGATTCCAATTCTTGGCAGAGTGTAGTTACGTTGAATGCAAAGGTAGTCGATTAGTTGGTTAGTGTAAAATATATACTAATAAAATATATATTATAATAATATATATATAATAAAATATATTATAATAATATATAATTTATAGTAAATAATAATTTTATACATTTATACATTTGTTAATGTAAAAAGAATATACAAAAAGATAATACATATAAATTGTTTTCTAACAAATGGAGAAATGCATAGGTAAGCCTTGGTGGTTTGGTGTTGGGTTAAGGAGGTGGGAGTGCAGTGCAGGTTCCAGACTAACCTTGGAGCAGGTAGATTTTTTTAAGTAGCAGACCTTAATGACAAAATTGTTTGAGTGCATACGTCCAGATAGCGACAAAATTGTTTAGAGTATGTGAGTCCCGCTTCTAAGCGACAAAATTGTTTAAATTCGCGTAGATTCCCATATAGCGACAATTGTTTGGTCGCCCGTCCCGTCAGCGACAAAATTGTTTGGTCGTAGAAAGTCCCCTTCAGCGACAAAATTGTTTTAGATGTAGTCCTCTTCCTAGCGCGACAAAATTGTTTTGGTGCCCGTGTAATTCCCACTTTGGCGACAAAATATTTTGGTGCCCATTCTTAAGCTACCCCGAAACCAACCAAATTTTTAGTGGTACGTATACTTTCCCAGAACGGCGTTTGGCTGACAAAGCTGAAGGCGACTAAAATATTGAGTGCGCCAAAATTATTAAGCGACAAAACAACCCTTTGACGACAAATTTTTGGTGTAAATGTATTTTTCTACTGTAGTGTCACGTCTATTTGAGAGACAAAACCCATTTACACAAAACTTCGCGTAGTCTTGTAAGCAAAATCGACTGTAATAGCTTTTCTCCCTCTCTTCCTCTGCCATTCAGGTATTTTTCCGATTATTTGTGGAGCGCCGTGACGAGCCACGTTTGTGGACTCGTCTCCAATGAGACTACACCACCACTGGCGAGGTAGATTAGGAGTCCTTGAGCGACCTTGGTGCCACCCAGGACAAACCGTCCCCTCTTACGTCCTCCATCACCACTTGCGAAAACCACCATGAAAAACCAAAACTAGATCACAGCAACCACACCAATTTGGCCAAGGGTGTGTATTACATTGATATGGGTCGCCGCCGAACGGCGACATCTTCTCGGATGACATGCGTAACAACCCGTTGGGAGCCGCCCGACCTCTTGGCCGGCCGAGGGCACTCCAGCCGGTCAAGTCAGCCACCGAGAGAGAGGAGAAGCCAACATGAGTAATTTATGTTTTATATAGGATTCACCCATCTCTTGGGTCTAGCGGCTGTATTTATAGCACTCCGATATGCACATGCTTTGGTAATTTAGCCCCGATATCATTACATGAGGGGCTAAGCCCACTATGGGTCTGCTTCACCGGCCCAATCCAGGCCAGCCCAGTCTTGTGCAGTTTATCCCTGCATCAAGGTCTTCAAACCCACCTGTGTTAGAAACTTAGAGTTCTCTCAAGGCTATTTGATGCTACATGAAATTTTGATCATCAAAACTTCCACCTCATTCTAGATTTCTAGATTGTTCACCGTTCTCTCTCTCACTCTTGTACACTTTACATTTTTTAGACATGTGGAAGGACCAAAGTCACCCCTCTAGCTTCAGCCCTGAGTATGGAAAACTAATCATTTGTTCTTAGCATGTGGAGGGAATAAGAGGTTATCCAAGAACAATACTCAGCTTTCTAGAGTCTGAGCTTCCAGGTATATAAACAATACTAAAATCTTGAAAATACTTTCAAATATTGCACCACAACTAAAAAGATTTGCATGGTTTCCCAAATGCTTTTTAAAAATTCTTCATAGAGTGTCTAGCTCTTTCTTGTAATATGTGTTGTCTAGTTTGTTTTTCTGTCATTACCATTCCTCTATTGGGCGTCTTTTTCTTCCTCTTGGCCCACTTGGTTTGGGCTTTTCAACTCAAGTAGCCTTGTCGATCTTATATAAAATCTAAGCGTTGATTGGAGATGCTCTAAGTAGGCAGATTATTGCAAAGAGAATTGAAATTCAGCGTTCCTAATTTTGTATACAATGTAATCTATCAAGCGATGCATGTGCATACATATTACACCCCATTGAATTTTTAGAATCCTACCAACTTGTCATGCAGTGGATATCATTTCCCATAAAACTCAAACAAAAATCTTCATTTTGACTTTCATGTTTGGCACATTGATTTGCAGAAACTGGATGGAGAGGATGCGAGGAATGCTTGAAGATTATTTATTTTGATGTGATCGCTGGGGCAAGCATGGGTAGTCTTGTGGCAGCCATGTGCTTTACACCATGAGAACAATCGACCGTTTTTGCTGCTAAAGATATCAAGGACTTCTACCTTGAACAGTGCCTAAAAATATTCCACAAGTCAAGTAAGAATAAATCGAAGGTACTTTTCCTCTCTATCTTTGTTGTCCACCAATTCTTGTTGATTATCGTAGTTCGTGCCTTTATTTGGATACAAGAATATATATAGATAGGGTTAGCTACAACATGATATGTTTACTAACATGTTTAGACTTTAGCCATGCGGCACTCCATTTCCTAATACTACGAAGTTGATCAAAGCCCTAACGGGACCGAAATACGACGGGAAGTATTTTGCATAGCCTTGTTAAGGAGAAACAGAGTACGAGATTGAACCAGACATTGACTAATGTTGCGATTCCCACTTTCAATACCAAGCGACTCCAACCAACCATCTTTTCCTCCTACGAGGGTCTATTTTTTGTTTCCTGTACTTGTTTATATGGTGTCTTTGGTTTTCTTTTTTAGATTTTATCAAAACAAAATTAATACATCTATCTTTACTTATTTTTTATCCTTGTAATTCCCTTTTTAAAATTGTCAACTTAGTTTTTGTCTTTTTTCTAGAATTGTCTCAACAAAAGAATTACAGATTTAGGATGTAAATTTTGATAAAAATTAATTTTTCTAGATACGTATCAAATTCTTTCAAAATTGATTCAGGTGATAACGCTGAAAATTTTAAATATAGAAAATAAAAGAAGTTTATTGACAACAGAGTGATTTTCCGCACTAGGGTTTATTAGCCTAGTAACTTTTATTTTCCAGTGAACGTTTGGCAAAAGGGACCTTAATGGTTCATTGCACAGGCGAAGTACGGCAATAAACTTTGGATGCTTTACTCAGATATATGCATCGCAACCTCCAGCCACGCCAGCTTTATCCTTTCCCGCTCATTACTTTGAGACCACATAGTCTGATGGAAAGGGTAGAGAGAATTCAAGTCTAATTGATGGTGGCGTAGCTACAAATAATCAGTATGTATCCACAAATTTGATAACTATCACCTTTGAACTATAAAATATGTTCTTCTAAACTACTTCAAACTTACTCTTACTTTATGGTAACTTTGCTTTGTGTTTCAGACTTTGAAAATTTGCTATAGGGGAGGTGACAAAACAGATCCCTAAGGGGAAATTCCAGAACTATTCTGCTATAAAAGGAAATGGACTACGGTCGCCTTCTCGTTATTTCATTGAGGGACTGGGTACAGCCAAAACCGAAGAAAAATATGGTGCAAAGATACTGCAAAATGTGGTTTGTTGAGTTCCCGGTTAACCAGTGATGGTTCCAATCGTGATTGATGTGTTTGTAAACCAGTGCTGACCAGGTTGATTTCCATCTTAGGTGTGGTCTTCCAAACCCCTTCTTTCGGAAAGAATTACCTTGGTTCAGATGCGTGTGATAAGGCGCAACTGTCCAAACGCACTTTTACGTGTGCACAAACTTTTTTTTGTTTTGATTTTTAATACTATTGATACATTCGGCAGGAGTAGTCCGAAAATTAAATTTTGTTTACCAAGATTTAAAAACTAATACAACTTAATTAAACAAAAGGCATACTTTCAAACCAAACTTAGTTTAAATAGCTTAGTTTTCTTTCTAAATTTACATTTTACAAATTGTAGACATATTCTTGTTATAAATCTTTAACATTCCCTCTCATCCAAACACATAATAGTAATGAATTTTTATTTGGATAAAAAATATATATATGAAAATTTATCTGCCCAAAATTTTGAAAATAAAAACAAAAGAAAATCCTCATTTTTCTTGTCCAAATTAATACGTTGATATTTGACATTATAAATAATTTCAATTTGTAGGATGTTTTCTTAACCAATTTGCAGTATCATCTGTGGATATTGCTACCAAGACAAATTTGGAAGATCTAGTAAAAGTTGGGGAAGGGATTATTGAAGAAGCCAGTTTCTAGGGTTGATTTGGAGACAGGTCTCGTTAAGCCTTGTGATATAGAGACTAATGAAGAAGCTGTTAGAAGGTATACATACCCTATAACCTCCAAACAAATTAAGATTTTTTACTAGATACATATAACATGTAGTATGATATAATTTTTTTGTAATTTTTTCTGTTACACATCTCAATGGTTGAATGACCAATTTTGCTTTGTCACAGATTTGCAAAATACTATCCGGGGGTAGAAAGCTTGATGAATTAGCCAAACAGGAATCTCTGCAAATCCTCAAAGGATTTAAAACTAAAATTTAGATAAGTGGTTGAATTCATTTTTTAAGATTGTGCAAACATTGTCCATGCACCTTTCAATTTATTTTTTTTTTTTCTTCCATGAATAACGTCCCCATTTGGGCGATTTATTCTTTTATTCATTCTTTTCAATGGAAAAACCTCAGCGTAACGAGGTGAATTGTTTTGAACATGAGAAATTCTTTTATTCTTTTGTGTAATAATCATTGTTTTGCAATTAAATTCCTAGATAAATTGTTTGAACTTTTGTTTTCTGAAATTATGTAAATTTCCAATGCACCTTTCAATGTATTTTGGCTTTTCTTCCCGAACAATAATCCTATTCGAATCGTTTTTCAGATAAACCTTGGGCACAGCGGGGGCTAAATTTTTTTCTTTTTGAACAACAAAAAGATTAATTTGAAATGGAATGATTCTTTATACAATGTTGGTGCATTAAATCAGTGACTTACATAAATTTTCGAGCTTGTTGAGATATATGTGCTTTAGTTAATCTAGAAACTGACATTGAGGAAGTCAACATCAACGCAAACAAACACGTGAAGGGATAAATTTGGAGTCACTCTAAGTCTCTAACTATATTCATAAACCCTATCCAACCATCTGAAAATATTTTTCCCAATTGTGATGCTTGCAATGTCATTTGGGATGCCTGTCTACCATTGGGATGCAGCTATTTCCTTTGATCCCTTTTTATAAAATGTAATTTTGTTTCTATTCAAATATAAGTAAAATTTCTCTTTGCCGATCCCCACAGAAATTGTGAGGGGCTTCCAAGATAACATATGTTCCTGCCTTCCTGGTGACACTATAGCAGTTCTGGTAAGGGATTGGGGAAAGGGACTCTAATTGATGGTTCGGCTGTTTTTCGTCATGCATGCAAGCTTAGTCTTTCAAGCAAGAGGTTTGCATAAGTATCTCATTTTAGGTAAGACATGCCTGTGTTCCTAGCTAAAAGCGTTAGTAACTCCCTCCTCATTTTTTGTAATAGTCAAGTATCTCATTTTAGGTTTAGCGGCTTTGATAAGTTTGTGTTTTGAAAAGTTAATGAGTATAGGTTTGTATAATTATTATTTTATCCTTTGAAAAATTAATGGTTACATAGTTAATGAGTAAATTTTGAGGATAATTTTTAAAAAGAGGTAAAAATTAATGTGAAGTATTTAAAATGGAGGTAAAATTGATATGAAAAGAGTAATAATGATGTTTAATAAGTTGATTTATCGTTTTAAATTACTTAAAAAGGGGACGGAAGGAGTATCAAAGTGTTGAGATTCAAGAGGACTATAGACAGGTGAGAAAAATTTTGTGATGCGGAAGATGATCCACCATGGAATTGTTTACCCATTAGGCTAGCTCTAAACTTGTTGGTGGTCCGAAGTGAGATAGATATTTCGGCCCTTATATAACTCCCTGGATCCGCTTTCAAAATAAGAGTCTACTATGAAAGGTAGCCATTTTAAAGAAAAAATTAAGTACTTTCTTGTATTGTGTATTCATTGAATACTTTAATTGAAGAGAAAAATTAGAAAAAACAATACACGTAGGTATTTATACTTAATTTTTTTGTTTCCCGAAACCTAAGAAAGAGAGAGAGAGACAATTTATTTTGGAACGGATAAAGTACCATTTTGGGATGTTTCAAATTGTTAGTCCTCTTCTTTTGAAAAGTCAAAACAAAAATTTATTCAATCTTCCAAAATAAACTCTTTAACAACAACAATCATTTAAACCAACAACAATCATTTAATTCAAAAAGTTGAAATATAAGGGCAATTGTTGGAAATTAATGAATCTGTTTTATGTGAATGTAGTTACTTGTTTGTTACGCTTAAAAAAAGTTGAAATTTGGCTCATTTAGAACAAAGAGTATACTAGTGAGAAGCTCGTGAGCAAGGCCCATGGATCGACACGAGAATTTGAAGTTGGCTCATTAACATGAACAACTTGCAATTGCCATCGCAGTCTAAATACTTGGAAAACAAAAAAAGGAGGATTTTTGTTGAGAGTCCACCCCGCAGGGCCGGTGGGCTTAGCCCGCAGGGAGTGATTAGGCGTTTTTTGTTGTATCCCTATTTATACTCATTTGATGCCTAGTTGATTGAGTGTGGTAAGACAATGTAGAGAGAGAGGTGAGAGGGGGGAGCCGGTTTAGTGGCTTCTCAGGAGAGAGAGATACGAGAGAATGGTGAGGTTTCATTATTGGCAGAGATGAGGTGTGAGTGTGTAACATACAGATCACGGATTTTCCTGACATTATAGTGAAACCCCCTCCCAGTGGATGTAGGTCCGATTGGCCAGAACCACGAGTATATTTATGTGTCGCGGTTTTGTTTTGTTTTCTTTGCCTTACGTTGCGTGTGATGCGTTGTTGGAATCTAACAAGTAGTATGGGCTTTGGGTTGAAGCTGCCGGGAGGAAAGCATGAGAAGCGGTCGAGGAAAAATCACTCGAGGTCATTTGGAGCCTTTGTTTGGAAACTTTAGTTAGGACAAAAGGCATTAGCGAAACTTGTTTTGCTCCAGAGGGAAAGTTGCTACTCCTGGGAAATAGTCCCGCAATGAGTGTTAAGCCCAGTTAGATTTTGTCCACTTAGGAGCGTATTAAAGTACCGCAGATTGGCTTGGCGAGGAAAAAGAATTGTGCCGAGATTTCAGATTTGTGGACCATATTTGATGTAGAGCTCACGAGGGCGTCATTTTTGATATATAATTCGGGTTGAAATCGAGTTGAAACGAGATCGTGAGGGCCGGTCAAACTTTGGTCAAGATTTAGGGTTTTAAGCAACTGGGGAAAATGATGACGTCATGATGACATCGTACGCAAGGAGACCAATCAACAAACAATGCCACGGGACGCCAATCGAATCAAGCCAACAAAGGACGTACACATCGCCAATGGGTTTAACTATTTGAACCCCGGACCTTGACATGGTCGAGGTCATAAAGAGGTTAGAGGGGTCAAAGGGGTCGATGCCACCGGGTCAAAAGGGTCGTGCTAGGGCAAGGGTTCTTGACCGGAAAGGGGTCCAATTTGACTTTTGAAGATGGTTCATTAGTTTTTTCCCATTTTCGAGCTCTGATACGTACTCCATTTTCAGCGTATGAAGAAAAATTTGATTGTCTGATGTTCCGGACCAACCATGTGTTGGTTTTCATTTTGAGGCTTCGGAAGCTAATGTTATTCTTGGATTGAGCCGGATTTGAGTGCGTTTCTGAGGCATTTTTGGGTTGTGAGAGGCTTGTTCTTAGCTAATCGACCGGTTAGTTTCATTTCATTGGAAGTTTGGTTTTGTGTGATTCAGGGCCCATTTTGTGAGACAGACCATGGGAGATCCGGATAGGAGTCCACCCGGGTGCTAGGAAGGTCGAGATGGAACATGGATGGACCGAGGGGGCAAAGATGAGACCCTGGGAGAGTCAATTTCCGGAGAGTTGCAATAAGACGGTAGATAGTGGCAAAAGAGTAAGCGGATTGGTGACAATTGGTGGCTTGAGGCCCGGAAATGGATGGCTATACACGCGAGTATGGGCGGGACTTTCTTTGCAGATCGGAGGTTGATGAATGAATGGATGATTGGCGGATTGGCCGTTAAGTTCGTGGTGATCCCGATCGGAGAAGCTAGTGAGTTGATACATCTTCGCGTGTTGCATCTGTTTGGTGGTTCTTGGATACACTTGTTTGGCGAGTAATGACACGGCTTTAAGCGCCGAACCGGAGTTAAGGTCGGAGTTGGTCACATATCTGAGGCGGTTCAAATGAATTTGAGCATCTACCATCCGAGTTTCGTAGTTGTGATTCTAGCTAAGCATTGGATTGGATGATGGGCCACCTTCATACAAAGCTTGGAAGGCAAATTGGATGTTGGAGTGATGTCGTCGCATGGGTCGAGGCGGTATAGGTGTTGTATGACGTGAGGGGATGACGACCATTGTAAATGCACCGCGGAGGGATAAGCGTGAGATTGTACCAAGGTTATCCAGGGATGATGGTATCTTGGCCCGGAGTCAATCTGAGTGTGCGGATGCTAACTAGCAATAGGGGATGCAATTGGTTTGTTCCGTGATATGTTCATGGGTTTCTCCGCATGGAGTGGGAGATGGAGATCAGATGATGCATAATAGTGGTATTCTCTTTCTTACATGTCTTTGGGCGCATTATCTTTCGATTATGAGCTCATGTAGTATGGGAGATGGAGTCCATGGATTATGTCTGTGATTGGGCAAGGAGCATTTGGGTTTTGATGCTTGAAATGCGAAAGCACTCCAGGATAGAGTGCCGGATTTGTGATCAACCGCGAAAAGATCCCAAATTTTGGGGGATACATTCATTTGGTGGTGTACTTTCGGTTGGGATGCTGAGATATGCTTGTTGGGAATGACTACGAGCTGTGGACTTGATGGAGTGGTTTGTGACCCACGGAGATACTAGTAGGATTTATTCCGCATCCGGATTCCACTTTTTGAGAGTATCCGTGATTTTGGGGATCGCGGAGGTACTTCAGTGGGGATGCGGTGTAATAGAGAAAAGAGTCGGACTATCCTGGTGATGGCTGTGGGAATCATTTTGGAGGTGACCTACGGGTAATAAGGCGGAAGGGTAGGCTGCGATCTTGTGAACTGGAGGATCTTGCAGAGTGGCGGGCTGGCGATGAAAGGCTGCAGGCACACCCCTGAGGGTGCGTAATAAACTTGTTAAGGCATTTGCATAGATTACGCTTATTTGGTGGAAGTGCATACACTTGGTTTGAGGGTGTGCGAGTAGAAAGCATTCTTTTGAGGGGTGCGATTTTCGGAGTTTTTGATTGGTACAGCAGTGCGGTTTTGCGAGGATACACTCTTTCCCGGTTTATGTACTGTTGGTGGTGCATAGATGATCGACCGTTAATGGCTACCTTCGGGCCGCTTGAAAGTTAGCCGACAAAGGAGGCTTACGCACGGGGTGTTGCAGACAACATTGCCCACCTCCGGGTTAGAGAGGTGATTGTTGAAAGTCCACCCGTTGGGCCGGATGTTTAGGGGCCCAGAGGGAGTGATTAGAGTTTTTGTTGTATCCCTATTTATACTCGGCTGGGATGCCTAGTTGATTGAAAGTGTGCGCACAAATGAGAGAGCTGGGGGAGAGTGTAAGGGAGTCGGTTAATGGCTTCTCAGGAGAGATGTATAATAGAGAACGGTGAGGTTTCATTATTGTGAGACGAGAGTGTTATTGTAACACAAGATCCATGGATTTCCTTCCGATTATAGTGAAACCCCCCCCGTGGGATGTAGTCCGGGATTACCAAAACCAAGTATATTATTTGTGTGTCGTGGTTTTCTCTTTGTTTTACCGCCATTTGCATGGTGGTGCGTTGTTGGAATCCCAACAGATTTTTACATTGTTGAGAGCTTAAGGTTTACAATTACCGGTAAAGTCGCTCTTGCACAAGCAAAAACAAATTTTATTATCTTGAATAAAATCTCACACAGCTCTTTGGTGGCTCCACAACTGCTGATATATTGCTTCCTATTGTCAGGTTATCCTTGTGATCTTGAAGATTTCATTGCAGCTGATATATTGTGATTATGAGCTGTTTTGGGATTTTTTCCTTTTTTGGTTTAGCTAAGAGTGGTGATGTCTGTGAAAACCCAGTGATTCTATTTCTCCTTTTAGCAATAGTAGATCCATTCTTGCTACTGTGTAGTCCTTTGTCTTTCAAACACTGCAACTTCATGATGGTCTTCTATGAAGGCCCAGGTATGGAACATGGTCTTTTCTTGTAAATCCCCTCAAGTGCTGTTGGGAAGTAATCTATTGATGATCCATAAGAACCTAAATAGCATTTTTTGGAACTGTTTGGGTCAGAGGTTTTTGTAATTCTACTGCACTTTTGGTTATGCTTCTGAAGGGGAGGACCCCTATTGATACTGTTTGTTTTCCTTGGCATCCTTGGTACTGCTGCTTTTTGATGTGGATGCTTATGATGATGATGATGATGATGACTCTTTTTGCAAGCTTATGGAATGGTCTCTTGGTTTTGATGGATGTTGTTTTGCTACTCATACTATTTCTTGCTGGTGACTGACGTTTATATTGTTTAGTGGCTTCTGTTTTCAGTTTTTGATGGTGAGGGCTATTCCTACTGCTCTACATTGCTTGTGATTCCCAGGGACCAAAATTTTTTACCTTTTTATGTTTTTGTAATCTTTCTATTCCCTTTCAGCATTTAAGCTGAATTTTTCCCTTTCCAGCCTTTACTCTGCTTCGTTAACTTGTATCACTTGATTTCCATGATGTACCCTTGGTCAAGGTCTAATAAAATTTTCACCAATCAAAAAAAGCTCAAGCCAGCTTTTCCAAGGACTTTTCATGTTTTTACATATTTGGTGAGACACAAGCTCTAAATCATTTCAGAAGCATAATATACTAAAAGTGGTTGATTCAAATAGTCATTTTCTTATACATAATATAAGAGGTCTTGTGTTAGAACATAACAGATACATTATTTCATTCATCCATCATCAATAGCTTACCCATAAACGCTAGTCACCAGCAAAAGCTTCCTCAAAACGTTAATGAGGATATTGAATATCATCAACACTGATAAAGCTTTGTTGTATGCAAAACTTTCCTTAAAACGTTAATGCATAAAACTATTTTACTAATCTACTGTGTGCTAGGAATCAAACTTTAATAAACTCTCCAAGAATATGACTCATGCACATAAAGTACTGCTTCTACAGGAACACACACTAAAGCACAGCTCAGTGGACCGAAGTTATTGATTCCTAAACAAGATTTAGAAGAAGTGATACAAGTATATGTACAAGGGAAAGTAACTCTAGAACTTGGACATCGTTCGACCTATAAACCGCGCAATAAACAAAAGATGCAAAACCTAACAATCCTCCTCTCTCACTTGTCAATAAACGCCACTTTTGAGATTTTTGGCATACCAACCAAATCTAAGTTTTTCTTCTTTTCTTCTTTAGCTTTGGCATCCATTAATGTACCCAAAGTAATCTTCAGGTTGTCCAAAACACAACTGACTTTATGCTGGAAGCCAGTTCCATTTCTCCACACAAACATAGTGATATTCACCTAAACATACAGCAAGAACAAATCCATCTATCCTACTATTCACCTGAACATACATAAAGAACAACCTACATATCATACCTACATTAAACATTACGCTTTAATAGCACTTCACCTAAACATACAGAAGCAACAACCACCTATCACACCTACATTGCAACTACATTCATTGCAATAATAGCACTTGATGAAATTGAAGTTAGAAAAGTACAGATGCCCAAAAAGGCTACAAAACATTGATTCCCAAATCCCACCCATACCAACAATCTTGCTATTTTCCAAAGAAACGTAAAGTAAATGGCTCAAAGAACCGCAGATGCACCTAATCTATGGAAGGAGAGGAAAAATTACAAACATGCTTTCGATCAAGAAAACAGAAAAGTAAGTGTTGTACATTGAAAACTCAATCAACTTTTTGCAGCTCATCCAGCATGTATCCCAGCAAGACCCAATCTGAGAATAGTAAAGGCCTTCACCAAAGATATTTAATGTGCTTTCGATTAGGGGTAGTGCAGCGAGAGGCAGGCCCCAAAATGTTGGTTTAAAATAGACAAACCCAAAGCCAACAAAAGAGCATTCAGTTTACCAGGAAAAATGAATATTCCCAAAATGTTTTGCAAAGAATGGATAAAAAACACCTCCATCATTGGACCGCAATTTGACACCAGTAATATGTATCATCAAGACAACTAAGAAACTTGAAAATGCATATGAATGCGGAAAACCATAATCTTAGTATATGTTTGAAGAAGTCTCGCGACACTCCCATTTTACAATCGAACTCATAACCGAAAGTGGTCGCGATTGTGTATATGCTTTACTTATTTGATGATCGGAAATGTTAAGCCTTGTAGAATGTATTTGAAAGAATTTAGTCACCAAAATCCACATATATCTTATTTTGATAATGCATGATCAAAAACATTTATCTTATGTGCAAGTTTTTTTTTGTTCTAATAAAATGTCTAGCATTCTATAAGAAACTTATGAATGTTTGTTTTAAGCATCACTAAAGATTATATTCAACATTAATAAATATTAATTATTTTCTTCCCCACCGAGTGGTACCAGAATCTTGGTGTTTATACATTTCCCATTACTTATACCTCAAAGGAATCGGGTAACACCCTAAAGGAATCCTGGGTAGAATAGGTCGGCATCGAGAGCCCTGAAATAGGTGTGCGAAGATCCCCAATCAAACCCGACATGAGGAGCTGGCGATTGTCGCCAAACCCGAATGTCGAGGGAGGAGACTGCCGAAGTGCCCCAAGTTCGACATGAAGAGCTGAAACAAATGTGGCGGTGGATAGGATGTATCACAAATTTGGACATCGTTGGGATCCCACACAGGATTTCTAAGGGAGAAACAAAAAAAAAGAAGCTTAGGGGTGTTTGGAGCATTAAAACCCAAAGAGAACGACTGCCCCAAACAAATATACCACACATTGAGTTCGGAGGACAAGTAATCAATGAAGTGGTCAGCCCCAAAGTGTTCTGCAAAAGTTAGATTCCGAAGGCCAAGTACTCGCCACACTAGAGTTAGGAAGGTCCCTCGCCAACTAGCCTTACTATCTTGACTAATCAGTCTCAACCATTCTAGGTTACTTGTCCTCGTCTCATGTATATATTTTTTGGGGTCAGTCGTTTATAATTAGGTCGCCATCGCTCAAACACACCCTCGCATGAGCTTCGCCTTGCCTCTCCCCCTCGAAAAATCCTGCAGCCGATGGGAACGATGTCCAAATTTGTGACATCCCAATCACCGCCACATTTGTTCTGGCTTTTCATGTTGAACTACCAGGGCATGAAACGTCTCTACCTCACTGCTACGGTTTGGCGACAAAATGCATGGGGCCCACGTCGGTTTGATTGGGGATCTTCAAGGGTTGACCTGCCTACTTGTGGCTCTTGATGCCAACCTATTCTACCCGGATTCCTTTTGAGGTGTTCTACCCCGATTCTTTGATGTCGCAATAGAGCGATAAACACCAAGACTTGCCTGTAATTCACCTACGTAGGAAAGTTAAAAACACCAATATATACTAACAAGTGGAATATGACCTAAGTGATGTAAGAAAACCAACAACATTCATGTTTATGTTTTACATTTAATGGATCTAACAAAAAAATCCCACATAAGATAAATGTTTTGATCATGCATTATCAAAAATAAGATATGTGGATTTTGGTGACTAAATTCTTTTCAACACATTCTACGAGGCGAATATTACCGATCATCAAATAAGTAGCATATAAACCAATGCAACCCACTTTAAGTATGAATTTGATTGTAAAATGGGAGCGTGAGTGTACTTTCCTTCAAAACATATACTAAGATTCGTGGAATGAAAGAAAAACCATATACCCTGAAAACATTGGCTAATAGGAGCAAAAAACCAAATTAATAATTCATTGAACTTGATTTTTAAAACAACGCTAAATGGATTGAGAAAAAGACAACATTCAGCAAAAATAACAATAATAGTAAGAACTATGATCTACGTTAGCGCTGATAGTACACGAAAACGATTCAGCTTAAAATGAAACAAAAACATATGATAGAGGCAACAAAAAATCAAGGACTGAATGTGGTGGAAATTAATTTGTTCAAGTGAGATGTATTGTGACTAACACAAGTGTGGAAACCACACTTAGAACCAGCAGCAGTCTCATAGTCACAAGAGTTGCACTGCCATACCACAGCCCCGTATGATCTCAATAGCATATTTATGTTGAGCTAGAAAACAAAAAGAGCCACAAATTAACATCACCACAACTAAAGGTGGCAAAATTGAGTTTAAGATTGGAGTAGCACTTGAATTAGAAGTTCATTTATCAACCAAGATTTGGGCTATAACAAATACAGTTCTAGACTGGTTTTTTATTTTACTTATGAGCGACACCCATTCTAGACTCATTTTTAAACCCATATAAAACCTAGGTGTATATGGGTTAACATGGTTGGCCATATATGACCCATACTATAATATGGGGTAGGTTAGGTTAGATTTATAAGTTGAGTTGGGTAGCAATTGCCACCCTAACCAAAAGCCAAAAGAAATAAATATAAGGTACCTAGATGTTTTGCTGGGAAACCAAGGCACCAAGTTCCAAGAAATGAAGAGGAGTAACTACCACTGCCCAAGAAACCGATTTCAGGGCTAGTGCATTGGGAGAGAATGGACTTTGCCACCAGCTTCAACACTGTTCATACAGACGCGTTATCATGTTGAAATAAAATAGCACAATAATAGATAATGGTCAAATAGAAAAAAGAAACACATTTTTTTTTTGAGAAAGACAAACATGAAACCTATGCAATCGATAATACCTTTAAGGTGCCAGACATGGGGCAGAAGAAGCACCAATAATCACTAGTATGGCTTGACAAGGCTGTTGACATGGACTAACCAAAAGGTGTACCTTTTAGCCTTGCACTTATTAAACAAGGAAGTCTCCAGTCTCCACATTATGAGCAACATAACTGACACCTGGTGAGCAATATGTAGTGAAGACCACCACTTCCCATTGTTCACCTAGCAATTGGTCTAAGATCTAAAACCTTGGAGGGAGAGTTGTGGTACTTATAGAAGAACAGCCTTATCATGTCTTTTCCCTTCCAAATCAAATTTGTGTAAAGGTTTTTTCCCACTTACCTCTCCCTAGGATCAGCCAACACCAATACCCCCAAAAAAGCAATGTTTTAGTATTCCAAAACAAACAACCTAGTGAGTTCCCCCTTTTCTTTCTTTATAGAAAATAGCCCAACCCTGACCTATGAGGTTTTGGAACTGGAAAGTCACAAAGCAAGTCCAACTTCCACATCCAGAGTAAGAAGGTTCTCAAGACAATCCATAGCCCAAAAGATGAATCCTCCTCCGGTGAGTAGACTGTGGATGATGTATTAAAATTGTTTGCCAGTCCACGGGTATAGGGTACAAATCAATCTTTCTCCATTGCAACATCTTTTACCTAAAGTAACTATAAGACAGTGGTAGGCCCGGTACTCAGGCAGACATAGGTACCAACCTCTTTATATTCCCCAGTTGAACAAGCTGAGCTAACATGAAACAGGAACCACAGTAATACTGTTTAAACGGGAGGAGTAATCTGTGTTTGGTGATAGGATTCACGAGATGGAGAATTTTTCTGTCTTTGGGTCACGAAACAATACTAAACCATCACAACTAGCCCAAACTTCTCAAGGAAACTTAAAAATTTATTCTTTCCACTATGACAACCCCCATACTTGTGTCTGCATAATAGACATCAGGTAAAGCCATGATTATGTTGGGATGAACAGGCCAGCATTGGCACAAAAAGAGTTTGTGCCTTGATGAAAACAGGATCGCGAATTATTTTGTACCCTCAGTTGGCTGCGCATGTACCTCCCTGATATTATAAAGACATCCTGTCAAGTTAGAAGAAGTATACTGAACATTAGCTCTTTAGGGAAGAGAGAGCGTCATGTTTTCCATTCTTCTGGCAGGGCACTCTTTTTGGACTTTTCCTGCATTAGTTAACTGCATCATGCACACAAACCTTTGAGGACAAAGCTCACTTTATTTGACAAAGTAATGTGAACAACTTTGTCATCCACGATTCAGGGGTAAACAAGGGATGGAGAGAGCATTGGGAGGGCCAAGGCACAGACCCCAAGTCTACAGTCCTCACCATACACTTTTTAAATATCGGCCAATACGGTACCATATCAGCGGAAGGTTCGTACCGGAATTTTGAGCCACCGATACAGCAGATAGGGTGTGACCTAAAATCGCATATGAACCGGCCGATTACCGGTAATGTATCGGTGTATCGGCCGCGACGGCAGCCGGCTCGGAGAGTATCGGCCAAGATATAAAAATAAAAAATAATAATAATTAAAAACCAGAGCAGCAAACACGTCCCGCAACCTCGATTAAAAACAAAAAAAAAAAAGATACATTGTTTTTTGGCTGCATGCAATAGAAAGCAGAGATCGAGGGAGAGAGATGAGAGTAAAGTAAATGGCGTATAGCGATCTTACCATCAATCCAACGTTTAACTGAATGGCGATCTTCTCCTGATTCGAAACAACGGGGGTGAAGGTTTATGATTTCCGGAGAGAGAGATGAGAGTATTGAGAGAGGTCACCTCTCGCAGCTAAAGTGGCAGAGACTCAGAGAGGCGTATGAGAGAAGGGAAGAAGAATCCAGCTTTTACTTTCAAGTACTGTGTCCAACTTCTGTTATTGAGGGGATTTAATTCTGTGCAGGTGAAAACAATATGGGATGGACGGTTGGATTGAAAATTGGATGGACGTTCAGGATTGGAAAATGCATAAAGAGTTGTTTTTGTTCACGTACATCTAGCCCACTTTTTTTGGTTAACAGCTGGCCTTCTTCTACTTTTTTGTAAATATAAAGTTTGGGATATATATTATGCCTAATGAGAAAAAAAATGTGTATCGTAAAAAGATTTTATGTAAGTTGCTAATGACTTTAAAAATTCACGGCCGTACAGCTGGGTCCCCGCGGACACGTGTGCCAGCATTACGTCCCCATACCGCATCTGCGATACCGCTTATTTAAAACTATGGTCCTCACGGATTGGTCCTGACATGTACACAACATGCCAAGCTCTGACATGTGTCAAACACAATTTGAATGTATCCCTGGTACAAGCTAGGGCGCTCTATCCTAATTTGAAAAATGAACATATTCACTTGTATGAATCCCATAGGTACACTTAAACAAGTATAAAAATTTAACAACAGTGTCAACGTGGTTTGTAGCCTATTGATTTTTTAGGAGAACATGCCCCATGTTTATGTGTCCTTGCTACCTAGGCTACAGACTCAAACTATATGGTATCTCGTATGAAAAAGTCCACAAAACAAGAAATAGTATTAATGATAGCTAAAGATATTGAGAAAAGCGGAGTGCCATTACTTGAATCAACCAAAACTCAATGCTGCCCTGAAAGTGAAATTTTCCACACTTACAGAGACTCTTGTTTCTAATTTCCAGAGACTCTGCCCATTCCACTTATCTCACTCTTTATATGCATTCTTATACCCTCAATCAGCAAGATCTAACAAAGAATGGAATATCTACTGACCAAGATATCCCTAGTATCTCAAAACCCGATAGCCATCTTAATACTGGTTGGATCCTAATACAACCCTGCAAAATCTTATCATTAATGTCATGGAAAACAAGCACATGGAGTCAGAATTGTGCATATGCGTAAAATGTACAATACACAAGCTAATCAATTATATCAAGGCAATCCTATGGTTCCATTTGAATTTGAAATGAAATAGCCTATATGGAAAGTACACGCTCTACCATGTTGACAATTGACATTGAAAAGATAGAAAAAATCTGCCTTGGATTCACCCAGTTTGGAAGGGATTTTTTGTTTCTGGACAGGATGACTGGAGCTTGCTTTGTGGTGAGGAACAAGGAGCTCAAAAGAATCTGTGCCCAGCCTTTGAGTTATCTCAATGGAGTGGTCAGAGCTTAAAATCGAATCAAAATGTGCCAGCCCCAAGGTTGCAGGGATATTTAATATTTTTTTAGAACAAAAATTTGTTAAAAGAAATATATTTTGAGAACTGAACACGGAGATTATCTGACCTATATGATTTATTAGAAAAGCTCAAAGTTTCAAAGGCTAATCGTGGCTTTGACAGGCTGCCAGCTCAACACATTTTGTAGGTCATTATGATCTTAAGTGAAAGTAAAGGTTAGATAGATAAAGCTGATGAATGAGTCCAACACCAAATAGAGGTACATGTATTTTACTAAAATCTGTATTTTACTAAAAATCTTTTGATTCAAAACCATCTTTGTAGAGAAAAGAGATTATTGGAGATTAGGTTTGCAAGGAATATTTTCTTAGTGAAATGATTAATGCATCAAAAAGTTTGTCCATATTTTTCTCGCAGTCATACAGAATATTACTACCACATGACTTAACTTTCAGATTCGAAAGCAAACGAAAGCTTAATCAGCTTCTAGCAAGATTGCAGAAAACCTTGAGAATCCTTTCTTTTGTTAGAAAGATAATAGAATCTTCATCTTGATTGATCCACACTTCGTGATTGTTGGGTTCTTGAGCTATCATTGTAAAGTGGTTCTTTTGCCCTTGTTGAGTTCTGGTGAGAGCTATCCTTATGTGAGCTATTTCGGGAAACACTCCTTAACGGAACTTTAGCTTTAACGGAACTATCTTAAAAAGCCCTCAAGGTTTTGAGTTTGTTAGCAATGTCCTAATTTGTCTGCTTAGCAAACAAAAGTGCCGCCACAGAGAAAAAAAAAAATTAGGACATGTTGGGATTACCACTCTTGGGAACCTCGGAGGGAGATGGGCAAAACCAAACCTCATGGAGTGTGCTAGAAAAGTCGGCGACTCCACAAAAAACACAGCACCCAACAAATCTACCGACAAAAACAAAATGCTGAGAGAGACCCTTGAAAAATTCCCAATTGGGATGAAAAACGCCCCAAACAAATCTGCCTACAAACCGAAAAGGCAAAAGAGACCCCCTTGAAGAGCCTGAAACAGGTCCGCATGAAAACCTTTATCTGTCGGCAAACCTAAATGCTAAAAGTCAGCATGAGGATATCCAAACAGATCTTTGGCAAACCAAAATGCTGCAAGAGAGAGACCCTTGAAGATCCCCAATCAGGTTAGTTAGCTTGAAGTGCCCCAAACAAATCCCCCCTGACATTCCAAAATGTTGAGAAAAGAGCGCCAAACTGAGTGTAGAGGGGCAGTACAATAATACAGGGCTTTTTCTATGATGACTATGATGATGATGACAAATATATGCCGAGAGAGCACAAAAGAACGGACTTTTTGTTAAAAAGATGTGCCTGCAGGTAGGCAAAGAATGGGAGAGCGCTAACAAAGAACCGAGGGTGTTGGTTAAAGAGGATGAGGGGAGTACAAATGAGAGAGAGCCCGAAACAGGTCGGCACAAAGAGCCTCACATCTGTCGGCAAACCCTAGATGATGCACGTCAGCACAAAAAGAGCCCCAAGAGATTTGTTGGGATTAGGACATTGCTGGAATGAAAGAAAAAAAAAATTACGCCAAAAAATCGACTAAGAGGCTTAAAACCAAATTAATACTCGTTCCGTCCTCTTTGATTGGATCAGCTTGGACCCCAAATTCCAATTTTTAAATTGTTAATATCTTTCAATCATAAATGAAATTTTATTGTAATATGGATGTATGATGGATCTTAATTAGTTCGACATTCCAAAAATTTAAAATCTTTAAAAAATATTGTAGATTGAAGATATTAACAATTTAAAAATCGCGTTGGGCGAAAATGCACTATCAAATGGAACTAGAAAGGGAGTATTTCACAAGGACCACGTAATGTTGACGGCTCTTGAACTTGTTTTAAAACAACACTACCAATGGATTCATAAAATGAAAAATTCAGCAAAATACCAATAATAGTAAAATCTATGATCTACATAACCACTAATAGTACACGACAAAAAGATTCAGCGAAATGAAAGAAAAACATATGAAAGAGGCAACAGGAAATTAAGGACTGAATGTGGTGAAAATTAATTTGTTCAAGTGAGAGGATCGAGATGAATGAGGCAAAAGAAATTCCACCATATAGGCCTATAGCAAAAGTACAAGGTAATATTGAATCATAATGAAAAAGTTGATGATAGGCATTGATAATTATTGAGCGAGAATGCAAACACATAACGTAACAAAACAGAAAAAAATCGACCAAATAAGCATGTGAAAGTGACCTGAGAAAAATGAGCATGAAAAAAGACTACAGATGAAAATATCAGTGATGGTAACAGAATACCTAGTGTGGGCCTTTCAAATCATAGAAGCACAAAACATAGAAAAAGAAATTAGGATAAAGTAACAAAACTTTCAAGTAAAAAGGGCAAATGATGCTACAATTAAAGTGATTATGTCATTTTACAAGTGATTAACAAATAAGCATAACATATGATTGTAACAAATGCAAACAACCACTCACGAGCAAATGTGAACAATGAAATAACTGATTTCAACAATGAAAAATTATACAAGTGATGATCGAGTGGATTTGTGAAGTGCGAACGGGCTATGCAACTAGTATAACTAAAAGCGGCATACCAACGAGATGCTCCAGTTGCACATAATGTAGAAGCCAATTTAAAGCTTTTATAATAACAATTTGCTGATCCTCCGGTTGGTCAAACCACCAAGTTTGTCACTTGGCTGATTTTCATACCATTTACATTAGGAGGGTCTGCGATGTGCCTCCCTACGAATACCTCCCCTGCAAAAGAGGATATCGTTTTTTAAGAAAGGCAACGAATGACTAAGTAACATAATTTTACTAAACAAAAGCAATGTTTTTAAATCGGGATAAATGCTATATCGCGTTTTTAGTAAAATCACAGAAATCAGGATATGTGACGCTGCATCCCCAAGCATATGTTTGTTGGAAGAGAAAGAGTTTCCTAAAGTTTAGTTGGACAAGGTTTTGGAAAATGGAGAAAATACTTAAGACAAAATTGATGAACAAGAGTATTTGTATATGATACACACAAACTTTTTGGTTTGGTTGGCATAATTGTTTAAGAACTCATCCCCATTTATACTACTTTCAAAATAACGCCTCTAATTAAAGATATTTTAAATATAAGACAAAGTAAATTCTAGAACTACACATGTGACTAATTCACAAGAAAATCTAGATATTTCATATTTCACAAGGATATTTTAGAGCTTTTTAGAAGCTATATATTCTAGAGTTTCTATAAACTAAATTATACACCTGGATAACCAAAAAAAAATCCTTCACTAACATCTAGATGTTTGGGCTTTACCAATTAGGCTTATTTCTTGTGCAGAATATTACATCTAGTTTATGCTTTAGCAATGTTAAACATACGGCAATTAATCGTAGGGATAATGCATCAATCAAGATACGGCGTTATATATTATAGGATACGCAGAACATATCGCAGGATTTCTATGAAAATGATACAGTTGGGATACCTTATCGCTTTCCAAAGAGACGATATGTAATCATAAGATGCATTATAATTGCATCGTAGGTTTTAACAACAATGAACAAAAGTACCACCTCATTTTGGTAAACCTTGGCAACCCTCGCATTCAGAAACAAGTTTTAGAAAACTGAACTAAAAATCATTCTTGTTCTTTTCAATTCGTAGGAAACAAGCAAGTTTGGCTTAAAATGGAACCACAGGCCGACGACGCGTGTGTGCCAAGCGAAGACGCCTCACTTGCAACCTCGTATGCATCCCGCATTTGGAAAACCAGTTTTAGAAATCAGAACTAAAACTATAATCATAATTGTTCACTCCAATGCAGAAGTAACAAGTACTCTCCTAAATACACAAAAGTACCATTATGCACAAACCCAAATTGAGAAGGTATGGGATCTACGCCCAACTTGTGGTTGACATTCAACAAACAAGCATTCAAAAATGAGAGTACGGCGCAAATGAACAAACAAAAATCTTTTATTGTATATGCTAACTTTGTACATACATTTCAAGACTCACTTCACTTAACAACACTCACATGAAGATACATATTTACTTTATTTGACAGCACTTACAATATCTAAGACACTCTTTGTGCTCACTCATTAGATTTGCCCTCCCCCACTGATACCCCTCCCACCCAAAGCGGGTGGTTCATCACCACACAAGGTCGCATTCTTCCCTCACCACACTCACAAATGAGGGCTTTCCCACTTTTTACAAAGCCATCCACCTCCTCAATGGATGGCTAAGATCATTCCCATCCAACGGTCCATATTCTTAATCTAGAATCCTCCTAGAAAATATGTAACGGCCCTAAATTTTATTTTCATAATTGTAATTGGTCATCTAAATAATTATTTATTTATCTTATAATAGAACCCTATTTAATTATTTTTGCTCTTGGTTTGGGGTAATTGGCATTATTATAGTTTGAGGATATATATAATCAAAACTTTTAATAGAGTATATTTAGTGGGCCATTATTATTATTATTACTAAATTGTATGTCATTTTTTAATATCTTAGTTAATTAATTGGCTAAAATTTAGGGTTTACCACGCTTGTAGTGGGTGGTTACATTAAAATAGATATATACACTTCATTGTTGGTTAGGGTTGTCATTAAAAGGAAGTTTGAGAGAGTGAGAAAAAAAATGCTGTGTAGGGTTCAATTGGTGTTCTACGCTATTTTCTCTGTGGAGGTAAAATTGTTTCTCTTTCGTGACTTTTTTCCGAGGGATTTTTTTTGTTTTCTTAGAAATCACAATTTTGAGTGAAACCGAAAGTGTCAATTTGGTGGTGCATCGTGGTTACACATTTTAACGAGAATTGAGTTTGTGGAATCAATAGATGATTGGCAGTAAAAGATGATCGGGTTTCGTCAAATGCAAAAAAAAAAAAATTGAAGTGAGGATTTCTATTATTTATCTCTAGATTTGCATGTCTGAGAATTGAAGAATGATAACTAAAGGGAGATTTAGCACCATGGCAAAGATAATGTAGGTGTGGGTTTGGTGATACAAAAGGTGCACCTGGGTGGAGAATTAGTATTCTCAAAATATGATATGGACAACAAGTAAGTACCTATTAGTAATTGTTATATATATATATATATATATATATATATATATATATATATATATTTTTCAATGGAGGATAGTGATTTCATATGTATGTTAAGTAGAATCCCACGCGGATCAGTTAGGCATGAATGTGACGCATCTAAAATAGCTTTGGTTTTAGGTTTAATCCCATTTTAGGTAGTTATATATTTCTAGGGATAATATATTTTGCCTTGAAATAATTAGTGATTACATGCTCTATTTTGTCTGTGTTAGCCCTGCTTTAATGTTCGAAGTTGCATTACTTTTGAACCTGTGGAGTGATTAAGTATGTTACGACTTTCAAACTTTCCCGTGTCCCTAAATTATTTGTTGAAAAATTTGGAATTGTTATTTGGAAAAAATATTTACATTTGGTTCTCTAAATTGGCACGCCATAAATGCTATCTTTTGGTGAGATCTTTATGGATATTGTTGGGAACTTTTAATTATTGGAAGACCAGGAAATTATTCCTTTGTATAGGTGACCTCGCCATAAGGGGAAGAGACCGGTTAGGCTTGGTGACCCCTTATGCTCAACGGCCGCCTTTTGCACGGATCGACTTAGGGGAAGAGTACCATGGTTTGCCAACACCAGTGACTCTAAGTTCGATGTTGATCCAAACTTGAGATAATTATATTGTTGGCCATGGTACTATTTGGTTGTGGTTTCCCATTGTTATTGGATATCATTTGTGGATCACCATTAAAATTTATTATTTATTTTATCTTATCGTGATTGCCAAAATATTTGTTATGGTAATTTAATTTCATCCATGTTTTAGAACTTTATTTATTATACATGCTTGTCATTCACTGAGCTTGTCAGCTGACGGATTTAATCCAACACCATTTTCAGGTAAATCAAGTAAATAGGTGAGGACTCGGGCGCCTTGGGGAAACTGGCCAGGTTTCGACCCCAGAAAGGATTACATGCATCGTAGTTTTTATTATTTAATTTATTTCGCCTCATTTAAAACCTTGCTGGTAAAAATAATTATGGAATTCTTTTCGTCGATGGTGGATAATTTTGTTATCGTTTGGTTCATGGGATGGTGTGTCCCATGCTTTGTTGAGACAATTTAGTTCATTTTATTTATGAAATAAAGAATGGTCTCTTAGTATTCATTAGTTTATTTGATTTTAGGTCATAGAAACTTCCATAAGTTGGCCTTGTGGTTCACTGTCGGTCATTTCCCCGCTTTTTGGGGTGTGACAATTGTTTGTAATTCCCCACGTACCACACTAGCCCAAGACTCGATTTGATCCATTGGCTCCACACCACATGGCTAAAAATGCCAGTTCTTGCCATGTACTAGGGGTAGTAGCCCATATGGTTTGTTATATGTCCAAGATAACTTATCTAAACAACCAATGCGGGACTAAACACCATCTAACTCCAAACCCTGGGTATCACAATCTTCCCCTTATGAATGCAACGCCCTCGCTGCATAGTCCCAAAGAACCTCCCTCGGTGTCCGCGTGGTGGCAGAGCACATCCTACCCACCACTTGGACCCTGCATGGGCTCGATACCATTTGTAATCTTCCATGTAGACCACTAGCCCAATACCCCGATTTGATCCACAAGCCACACCACATGGCCCAAAAATGCTTAAGCCCAAGGTACTAGTAGTAGTCCCATGGTTTTGTTATACGTCCAAGATAACTTATCTAAAACAACCAATGTGGGACTAAACACCATCTAACTCCAAACCCGGGTATCACAATCCTCCCCTTATGAATGCAACGCCCCGCTGTATAGTCCCCAAGAATCCCTCCTCGGTGTCCGTGGGTGGCAAGAGCACATCCTACCCACCACTGACCAGTATGAGCTTTGATACCATTTGTAACGCCCATGTAGACCACACTAGCCCAAGACTTGATTGATCCACAAGCCACACACCATACGCTCCAAAATGCTTAAGCCCAAGATTGTACAAGAGAAATTTCACACAATTGGTTTGTTATATATCCAAGATAACTCATCTAAACAACCAATGCGGGACTAAACACCATCTAACTCCAAACCCTGGGTATCACAAAAATATCTTTCTCCTCCCTCAAACCTCCACAACATTCTAGAATTCTCCACACAAGTTTAGCATGTAGTAGAATCTTCCATAACCTTCTTGAATATTCTAGAACTCTAGGTTTTCTCCACTTCTAGAATCTTTCCAAAGAATATCTAGAACATTCTAGATTTATCTAGATTATTTTTCGCCTTCTAGAGAGTTCTCCATTATTCTAGAATTTCTAGAATCCTCTAACCTTCCCTCGACTATTCTAGAATTCCTCTCGCTCTATTATGGCGGATTCTAGATCATGATCTATGGAGAATCACGGTTGACTCTCAACATTCAAAATAGTAGACACATAGCCACAATCGTATCTCTAATATATATACCGGCATGGAAACTGTGATAGATAAACAAAGTTACCAATAATCACAAAAAAACAATGTATACACAAGAAATCCCCCAAATACCGTAAGAACAAGTGAAATAATCATTTTCTTTTCCGGAGTTAGACCACCTAAATCACAAAAACACAATAAGACTACAAGTGGTTCAAAGAAGGTTAATTCGCAACAAGATTCAGCCATAAACCGCATAAAAACTCCATGGGAGCGACAAAACCCTAACGAATACACTAGAAATCCACCAAATACTCGAAGAACAAGTGAAGTAATCATACTTTTGCAGAGTTAGACCACGAAATCATCGAATTCCTGACAAGAGAACCGATGGATTCAAGCCCTATAGAGTGAAGAGGGGAGGGAGCAGCCCGTCATAGAGAGAGTGAGCAAGAAATGAAGCTAGATCGCGAATAAAAGGGTGCGGGATACCGACCTTTGTTTTTTTCTTTTAATATTATTTTTAATTTTGATGACATTATTATTATTTTTTTTTTATCTTTTTATCTCTCTACTTATTACATAATATCATTAAAATTAAACTAAACTATCTACTCAAGTCGTTTTTGATCCAAAACCCCAAAAAATACTCCATCCGGCCCCAATTTTATAGTCTTTTTTTTGGAAGTTGTACACTTTTTCAAAAGTGTTATATCTTACAATCTATAATGTTTTAAGTTATTTTGAACACTGTATTTTTTAGATTACATCAACATCTATCAAACAAGATCCATATTGCACATAAAATGTATTACCGATTGAAAGATATAATCATTTTTTATCCTTTGTGATATAACGAGGACTATAAAATTGGTATCTTTGAAGGTGAAAATTTTGCACATCCGACATCTCTTCACCATGTTCGGTTGGTTTCCACCTTTTTTTTTTCTTTTTCCCGTGGGGCCTCCAAATGGCAGAAGCATTCTCGCTCTTCAACATTTGTAAATATACTCTAGTGCAATACTTGTGCAAGATAGGTATGTAAGGTCCACTTTTAAAGACTCAAAACGATCAATTAGATATATAAAATTATTGTTTTGAGTCATTCGGAAAAAAAATCAAGCCAATCGTGTAACTTTAAAATACTTGATCCAAATTGTCTAACTTTGTTTCAAACTTATCAAAAATTCATGATCCTAAATTGTAAATGAATAATTAGAAGACAGATGAACCACTTATAATTTTTCGAATGAACACTTTTAGGGAAAAACTCAAAAAGATTATTTAAAAAATTAATGAACGGTACGGATCATTTGTGTGGGTCTTCAAAGTAGATCACACGGGTCTATCTCGCACAAGATATGTACTAGAATAGTATATCTACAACTGTGGAAAAGGGAGAAAATAAAGTCGGCCATTTGGAGGCCCCACGGGAAAAAGGGTGGAAACTGGGGCATGGAAACCAACCGAATAGGGCCAAGTTATGATTCCCTTCCCCCTTCTGATTCGATATAGAGGAGAAAGGGAGCAGCCACCACCGACCACGATCCCCACAACCCCCACAACCGACCGCAATCCCCACCACCAACCACACCGTCTCCACCTCCGACAAGCTTCGAATTGCGTGGAGTTTAACGACGTTAACGGAAACGACGTGGGTTTGGATCTGACTTGATGGTTTCTGTTCAAGTGGGTGATGTGGATCTCTAAAGCGGCGATAATGAAAAATCATACGTGAGCGATTTCATGTTTGTAATCTCAAAAGCAGTGATGGTTTCTGCTTGATTTTTATCAGTGCATGAGCGATTTCATGTTTTTTGGGTTCCCTGGTTTGGGGTCTAAAACGACGTCGTTTTGGACACGATTGTGTACCTGAAAGTGTACCTAGCAGCTCTTTTTCTGAAATTGTAATTTCCTTTTGTGAATCTTGTAATTTTTTTTTTTTTTTATCGTGCTTATTAGTGGAGTAGTACTTAGGCCTATTTTCTTATTTCAGACATAAATTCTTTTAGATAATTTAGCCAAAGATAACCTTAAGGTTTCACTAAAAGTCACTTGCCTATTTTTTTTTCTTAAATTATATAAATGCAGTTAGGCCTAATTTACGAATTGATAAAATCAAGTGTTGAGGAAGAAATTTGACAAAATCTCAAATTTTTAAATGCAAAAATCTCTTAAAAATAGGATTTTATCAAACTCATTCCTCAATTGATAAAACAAGTGTTGATTTTATTGATTGGTAAACTAGGCCTTAATAGGGCCATTTACTTAAATTCAATCAATTTGTTACTGACTTTTGGGCACTAATATGTGCTAAAAGTGGCTATTTTTGGAACACTCAAAAGTAAGGCTCCGTTTTTTTCGGTTGAAAATATTTTTCCTAATTTTTTGTGTTTTGTTGCACTTAATTTCCCGTAACCGAAGTAAAATGAAAGGAAAATTTCAAAATGGCACCTGAACTTTACACTCAATGTCCCAGAAACACCTGAACTTTACTTAGCATCAATTAAACACCTGAACTTTCAAAACGCCATTTTCTAAGGCACCTGGCCCCAGTTTTTGTCCATACTGGGACAGAAATTGCTGATGTGTCAATTTTCTCTCCTAAAGTGGGCCATTGGCACATGACACGGGGGCATGAGTGAGGTAATGTGTTGCACCCAATAATTTTCTCCAACCCTCTCCTTCTCTTTTCGATTTTAAAGAACAAAAGAGTTTTACAGGGCACCCATAATTATGCCTCTTCTTCAAATGTGCACAATAACAACAGTACAACCCAACTCACAAACTGATTAAACCCAACTTGGTGTGACTCATGTTTGTGGGATGCATAGGGTTAACCAAACCGAGTCCTGACAACGTGGATTGGAGGGTGGATCTGAAAAATTAAGTTTGGGGGTTTAGGTTTGTGGAGATTTGGAGGTGAAAACATGTCGGGGAAAGAGATAAACAACCATGGCAAAAGGGGAGAGAAGATTTTTTGGGATTTTTGTTGAGAATCTCGAAAATGGAGTGAAAACCCTTAAGATTCAAAGTTCCCTTATTGGATTGTATTTGGTGGGGTTGTTATGGATCAACCCAAACAACACACCCACACACACAAATAAACCGAAACAAAGAACACAAACAATTTACGTGGTTCCCCAAAAATCGGGTACGTCCACGGAAGAGAGCACTTTTCACTATATTGGATGAGATACAATGAGATAAAAATACTCAACCCAAGCCCACGCTCACATGTATTTTTATCTCTCATACACTAACCAATTTGCTCACACAATATCTCTCAACACACTACAATTTTCTCTCTCTCTTTTTCTTTTTTCTACGCTACACACGGCACACACATAACACTGCTCTTTAAATACAAAGCATGAAAAAGTCTAGAATTTTCAAGAAGCATTTGAAGCTTGCTTTAAACAAACACCTTGGGAACTCACAATGCATAGCCAACCAATTTTATTTACTCCACTGAAGAGTTCCCATGCAAAACTAACACTATTTGTTTCTTTTCCATTTTCCAAAGCCCACATTTAACTTGGGAAAAAACCCAACAGGGGTTTCTTTGTGTTGATTGACCTTTGAGCAAAAGGATTATTACCTCTAGGTCTAGAAAAGAGATGTCTAATTACCAATAGGGTAAGTCATTTTTTTTAATTACCACTAAGGTAAGTCACTCTTTTTTTAAGTTTAAGTTTAGGGTGCACTTTCCTATTATAGGGTTTTAGTGGTTTAGGCACTTTCATAAAATAACCTAGGATTTAAAGTACCCTAGGATTTTAGGCACTTTCATAGGGTACCCACAATGTAGGGGTACCCTTTGTCATAAGCGGTATCCTAAGTTTAGGTTTAAGGTGCACTTTTCTATTATATATAGGGTTTTAGTGGTTTAGGAACTTTCATAGAGTACCCTAGGATTTTGGGCACTTTCATGGGGTACCCTAGTAGTAGGATACTCTAGGATTTTAGGCACTTTTATAGGATACCCTAGTCGTAGGGTACCCTAGAATTTTAGGCACTTTCATTAGGTACCCTAGGATTTTAGGCACTTTCATAAGATACCCGAGTCGTAGGGTACCCTAATCATAAGGGTATCCTAGAGTTTAGGTTTAGGGTGCATTTTCCTATTATAAGGTTTAGTGGTTTAGGCACTTTCATATGGTACTCGAGAATTTTATGCACTTTCATAGGGTAACCCATGATTTAGGCATTTTTATACGGGTTGGGAAGTTGATGAAAATTTTTCAGAGTTGAGCTTGACCTGATGGTAATTATGGAATTCAGGGGTGACCTGATGGTAAATGTCCCTTGAGCAAATTGTTATCTAAAATCGGAAACATATAGTCTTCCTATTAGTTACATACTGCTATAATGAAATGAATCATTGGATTTTTATTTTCTTTTACAACTAAAGAACAGAAAAGCTTTAAGGGGAAGGGCGAAAATCAACTCCACATTGATTTTCGCACTCTCCCAAATGATATGTAGCCCTTTTCTGCTACTGTTGTTTACCATGGACAGATACAGCTCCAAGTGGTTCAAGTAATTTAAGTTTTCTATTTGCTTTTATTTCCAAGTTTTGTATCATCCAATTTATGTATAGGATTTGGTTTATGAGTTTTGTATCATTCAATTTATGTATAGGATTTGGTTTATGTTCTTCATCTGCATGTAACTGTGAGAAAGGGATGTAAAGCGACCAGTGATTTTTATTCGAATTTGCTTAGCATTTCCACATGAAAACCTCAGTTTGTGCTTTGTGTGACAAGGTTTATTAGTCGTTTTTAATGAATTAGCCATGTTGGCTCTTGGTCAGCCATTACTTCTTTTTGGTTGTGATACTCGAATCCTCATTTTCAGGCGACGCACCCATGTCGATATGACACAATACGGGTGTGAGATACTCATCGGATCTGGCAAAAAAAAAATGGATACGGCAGCAGTAGCTGCGATCTGAAGCAACAGAGACAAAGAGAGAGACGAGAGAAAGAGAGACGGAGAGAGAGAGAGAGGACGAGATTCTGTACCTATTCTCGCCATGGCTGCTTCTGGCATGGTAGGAAGAAAGAAGAAGACGAAGAGAGGATGAGATTTGTGTAGGATTTCATAAACAAAAATGAGTGACATACAGCAGGTCAACTTGTTCAAGTGGGCATGGCCCACCACACCATCCAATGGACAAGTGGTGGGCAATTCCTGTCTGCCATCATATCATATATAGGTTTTATACCCAATATCTATTGTTATATGGTTTGTCCATTTGCAGCATATTGTGGGCCCTTTACTTTTGGGTGGCTGGCTATTAAAATAGGAACATGGTTACCACTGTATTCTGCCATTAAACTAATAAGATTATTCTCACAAATTCCACAAATATTAATTAATTTACATATGAGGTCATTGTAGAGTGCATGATGGGTTACAGACAATTGGATTGTTTGGCGACGAACAAGAAACTTAGCAAATACTAGTGTACTGATGGGCGCGTGAGAAGCTTGCGTATAGGCGCCCAATTAGGGGGTTTTTGGCTTAGTTTACATGCGATTTAAGCTTTATTTTCCAATTAATGCGTGCATGTGGTGTTTCTGTGTTGCGAGTGTGATTTGCAGGTAATCGAGGCGCATAAGTGCGATTTTAATATTCTTCAGGGCCATGCACGTCGATCAGAAGTTGAAGGCAAGTGAGTTGTGCATGGGGTGGTCGAAACTCGTCGGGAGCGCTACCCCAATGCCTTGGAGCTGAGATGGCTTAAAAAAGGGTCCCAAAATGGGCGGGAATGTTCTTGGCTACACCCTGGAATAGGTGTACGCTTCCAAACACATTAGAAGAGAGGTCAAATCAGTCCCGAACGGAGGGTCAACGGTCAACATGCACCATGAGGGAGGGCGGTAGCGCTACACAAGTTCTCGATGGCTCTGGGGAGGCTATTATGGAGGTGTTGAGCAGTCTTGTTTTACGGTCCAACTGATCAGCATAAACAAGGGAGAGTGGCGCTACACCTATTTCTAGGTAGCGCTCTGAATGGCTAGGGTCATGCCAAAAACGCGGTCGTTTTGGTCATCCGTATATGATAAGTTTCGAGGATTATTAGGTTTTTAAGGGATTTTCGAACGGGGATATAAATACTCTTGTTTTAACCTAGTTTAGGGCTCCAGGAATTTTAGGGACTTTTTAGTTCTTCAAGTTTTCGGCTACAGATCTGGTGTTTTTCTGTTCAGCATTGGTTTTCAAGATTCTTAGCATGGTTTGATGTTCCTCTTTCATTAATCAAGAGTAATTCCATCGCGCAATTTTTGGTACTACTTTCTGTTCTTATTTTCATTGCTTAATCATGTTTAGATTTAGGGTTTGTATTATTTTTGCTTTATTTTCAACTATGCGTGAGTAGTCGCATAGGGTGCGGTCGCGGGACGAAGGTGTCCCGTGGCTAGGCTGATTTATATTCCACCTCGGTGCCGAATTACTTTAACTAATGCGCAGTTTTTGAATACGGAATTTTTCTAGCAAACAAAACCCGGGCATCGCCCATTCTAAATTGCGCAGGAATTGGTGACGAGTGGTGTGCACTTGTTAGGAACTGTTTCCATATTTTTAAACCTATTAATTAAATCATTGTGGCCCGAGTAGATGTGAATCAGACTAGTTGCGGGCACTGTAGTGCCACGGCTGTGCTCTCCTTTTTAAATTCAGAGTTCAATAATTAAATTAGGTTAAATTAGTTAATTAATTAAACCAGTTGAGCAAGGGGTGGCTACCTGAGAGCCGATTACAAACATAGAGCTGACATAGTTTGAGTGAAACACCGTAGACCGTCTCTGTGGTTCGACTCCGGTACTTCCGGAATTATTATGCTGCACCGGTCTATAGTCCTACGCTTGGGACGGAATTAGAGTTAATTATTAGACACCCGAACGGTCAAGCATGTACGCACTCTTGACACTATAAAAGGAGAAGACATAGGGGCTGGTTGATTATCACGCTCATCTTCAATAATCATATTGTGTAGGATAATACACGTCTTCATGATGTTAGTAATCTTCCTGATACCAAAATTGAGTTGGTCCTCGCACAATGCCAAATCGCGATTGAAGCACACCAAATGCCCTTTCAACATCTTTTCGGCATGACTCCTGCCTCATTGCAAATAATCGTTTCTTTGGATTATCAGGTTTAGAAATTGTCTGAACAATAGTTGCCCATTTGGGATATATATCATCTGTAAGATAGTATCCCATGTTGTATTGATGTCCATTGACAATATAGTTGGCAGGAGGGGCACGCCCCGTAGCAAGGGCAGAGAAGAGATCGGATCGATCAAAAACATTGATATCATTAAGGGATCCACGCATCCCCAAAAAAACATGTCATATCCACAAGTCATAAGAGGCAACAACCTCAAGAATGATTGTAGGTTTATTGACATGTCCAATAAATTGATTATGCCATGCGGTTGGACAATTTTTCCATTTCCAATGCATGCAATCTAAACTTCCCAACATACTTGGAAATCCACGACTCTCCCCCTCTTGTAGAAGTTTAGCAACATCTGCCTCATTTGGGGATCGAAGATACTCCTCTCCGTAGATGTTGATGATTGCTCGAGTGAATCTCTTTAAAGATTCAATTGTTGTGCTTTCACCGATTTTCAAATAATCATCAATGGAGTCAGCAGGCATGCCGTATTCAAGCATCCTAAACGCTGCAGTCATTTTCTGGTGTCCAAATAAACCGAGATATCCCGCTGCGTCTACTTTTTGAACAAATTAGTCGTTGTGTTGTTGGACAGTGTTGAAGATGCGAAGAAACAAGTTGTGATTCATGCGAAACCGCCTTCGAAATTTGTGGGGAGGGAAGAATGGATCTTCAGGAAAGTAGTCTCTCATTAGTTGCTCGTTAGCGCCGACTCTATTTCGAGGGATGTGTTGGTGGCCAATTGAAGAGCCACAATGTTTGCTCTAATGGCTTGATTGCTCTATTTCCATTTTGTGGTACTCCATTGCCACTGCAGAGAAAAAATTTCTTCTACGATCATCATCGTCATCAGAAGAAGAATCGAAATCTCCTCTAAGAACTGTTTTTCTAAGTTTACTCATTGTTTTGTGTGTTTTTTATTTAATGGGGTGTATGGTAGTATATATAGCATTTTAAAAAATTAGGTGAACCAACTAAGTTAGGCAGAGAAATGTAGGTGGGTAGAAAGTTAGGTAGAGAGAGTTAGTTCACTTAGTTGGGGTAGAAAGTTAGGTACTTAATTAAATTCATGATTAGGAGGTGATTAAACAATCGTTAAAGTATATAATTATTAATAAAAAAATTGAAAAGTTAAATATTAACTAACTTTCTGGGAAAGGTATGTATAAAAAGTCAGATAGGAAAAGTTAGTTAATTGTGATTACAAGGTGGTTAAACAATCGTTAAAATATATTAATTAATTATTTCTAGAAAAGTTAAAAGTTAATTGACATTTAGTGGTTGAAAGGTAGTTGAGGAATTTGGCACTCTAAATTTGGCACCCATACCACTAGAGCAGTTTGGCCAAATAAACATTGTTGGGATGCTAAACTTGGATTTGTGGTTGCCAAATTCAATTTGACACTCCAAAAATGGAACCCATCATTGGAGATGCTCTTAGGCATTTTCGAAAAAGGCTACAATACACACCCCTTATTTGGGTGTGTATCGTACACACCCTTGAAAAAGTTACAATTTTTTGTGAAAAATTACGAATTTTTTGGAAAAGTTACGATTTTTTTGTAAAGGTTACGAATTTTTTTTTTTGTAAAAGTTACGAGACATACCAAAATGTTACGAATAATAGAAAATGTTACGAATCATATTGCTGAAAAGTTACGAAAAACTAAAAAATGTTACAATTGTCGATGAGGTGGCACAATCTGGACCATACAATAGGTACATATGGTGCACCCAAATAAGGGGTGTGTATTGTAACTATTTCCAGCATTTTCACAATTAAAAGGCACTTCCATATGGTTCGCGGGTTATACCGGTCAAATATCCGGATCAGACGATGACTGAACGGCTCTGCTTGGGTCCGGACAAACTAGATGACAATGCTGGTACGATTTTTGCACGACATATCTGCCACTCTGGGAAGTAGATATAAATCCTCACAATCAAAACGGCTAAGAATATCGCTGTTAAGTTTACCAACAATTATTCAACACTTGAGTTCTTTTTTTCTAAATAACTCATAATCCGGTGCAATTAATGGTTGATTAATTAGGAGACCAAACCCATCATCTAAGTAGCAGGAGACCAATTAAAACTTGGGCAAAGCCTCGTATGAATTTCCAACACAAGAATTGTTGGAAAATATGTTTACTTTTTGTGATAAAATTGAAAATATTAATGCAGTAAAATCAGAACGCAAAACCTAATAATCAATGAGAATGAAATGTGATTAAGGCGAGTAACACTCTGTACTTAAGACAGATTCACCCCCGCTACGGTGCTTACGGTTTGCATAGAAGTTTATCTCCCAGAGCTACTTGATCGAACTCCCCACAAAAGCAGCACTACCATCGATGGGTCTGTTGAACCAGACTGGTGTCTGTACTCTATCCAATGAAAAGACTCCAACTCAATAGAAGTGTAGAAAAATCAACTTTTGAAATGAATGAATGATGCTATATATAGGCTATCTAGTAACTTTACGAATAGTCATTAAGAAGAAAAAGACATATCTATTCAAAAAATAACGCCTCTATCCACAACAAATAGGTGCCACTAATAACCGCTCCAAGTGTTATTTTTTACACAAGGGTTTACTAGTTCGGGTCTTTTAACTAAAATACATCCATAGTTGTTTAAGTCCCACTTGATTGGTCGGCCAAATGGTTAATTGGAGAACACATCAAGGTTTCAAATAACGTGGTGTATCGACTGATCAATACAGTTATTATCTGATACAATGTGAGAATGAATAAGAACATGTGTAGTGTGTACGTATCAGCTGATTCCTGTTGCATCCCATTTGCATTCGTGTTCACGGCCACGATAGATACTCAACCGTACCTGCCAATTTTGGTGTTCTATAAAAACTAATGAACTGTAAAATTCACACCTGCTACAGCCGACAATCTGTTTTTTGCTTTTTTCATGCAAAAACTGATTATTGTTTTTTTCATTTGTCCTTGTTCAATTTTTTTTTTTGCATTTGTTAGTTTTGCGTTAAAATTTTGTGGTTTCTGGATTCCTCTTGACGAGATGAATCTAACAAGTATAAATTTATGGCCAAACCAAATATTTTTTTGAATAAAGCCGAAATAGTTGGATTATTGGTACAATTTTGGCTTTATTTAAAAAAAATTGAGTTTTGACTATAAATTTATACTTGTTTGATTCGTCTCGTTGAAAGGAATTCAGAAACCACAAAATCTTGACGCAAAACTAACAAATGCAACAAAAAAAATTGAATAAGAACAAAATGAAAAAAACCAATAATCCGTTTTTGGTTTTATGCCAAAGTATTGCAGTTTTTTAAATTTTGGCTCATAGTTCCGCACTCTACGAACTTTTATGACCCTAAACGGAAAAAAATCTATTCCAGTAAATAAAAATCAACCAAATTAATGAGTACACTTTTAAGTGAAACCAAACGAAGGCAACTTGACAAACGTTACATCAAGGAGGACCAGGAGCAAACCTCAAAGAAGAGGAAAGCACAGGCCTGAAACCAACTTCAGCGGAATACGGAATACGAGCTACTAACAAAAAATCTAAGGAAAGCAAGCAATTCACAATAAACTTAGAACCAACAGAGGGATATCTCAATTGGATCTCTGTCCCATATGTTAAGCTGGTATTGAAGATATTGACCATCTGTTTAGGAGATGCCCGAAAGCCCCAGGACTTATGGTCATTTTTTCGGAGTAGCCTCTGGTTGAGTAATAGTTTTGACTGCCCTATTATGGATTGCATTTCTCAGAATCTCAAATACAAAAAGAAATTAGGAGTAGGAGATGGTATTCCTTGGTGCAATCTGTTTACTGCCATTATTTGGCGAATTTGGAAAGATAAGACTAAGAAAAGCTTTGGTGACATTGATACTCCCTTAACCTTGAGCTTTAAAACTATCATCTCCTATTCCAAAAATATCCAGGAAGCTTTCAAAACCTTGCTCACTATGGGGCATAAGAAATCTATACAAATTCAATGGTCTCCCCCAATTTCAGGCTTGAAATTAACTCAATACTGATGGTTTCTGGTACGAATCCAGCGAAAAGCAGGCTATGGAGGACTCTTTCGTGACAAAGATGGAGAATGGTAGTTGGGCTTCTATGGGAAACTCACTTGGGAAACTAGCTTGGCGGCAAAGATATGGGGAATCTATAGAGGCCTGACAATTATCTTGGAAAAAAGCATGCCCAATGAGCTTATTGAATCTGATTCGATGGTGGCAGTCAAGCGAATTAACGAGCATTTGGAAGGCAACCACCCACAACGAAATATGATCATGGAAGCAAAGATATTGATGGCAAGGACTGGTGCGACCCCTAAACACATCTACCGGGGAGCAAATGAATGCACAGACCATATGGCTCATCTTGGAGTAGAGCAAGAGGAACATCTCATTGTCACTAAGAGAGTTCTTTGTTAGAGATAGGTTTGGCACTAGACTTATCCTAGATTAGTTTTGTTGGTTGTATCCCTTTAGATACCTGCATGGTATTGTCTTGAACTTTTTTGCTATTATTTGATTTTTTTTTTCACAAAAAAAAAACATTAGAAATTTAAGAGTTTATTACCATTAAAGTCATATAACAAATATTTATTACCATTAAGGTCAATCACTCTTTTTAATTACCATTAAAGTCAATCACTCATATTTTTTGATTTATGTTTAGGGTGTATTTTCCTATTATAGTGTTTTAGTAGTTTAGGCACTTTTATAGGGTAAAGTTTGGGGTACTCTATATTTACACCGTACATTTAGAATTTAGATTGTACATTTATAATAGACCGTACATTTAGAATGTACATTTTAAAATTTCGACCATACATTTAAAAATTTAGACCTTACATTTGAGATTTAGACTGTACATTTAGAATTTAGCACTTTTACAGGGTACCCTAAGATTTTAGGCACTCTCATAAGGTACCCTAGGATTTAGGCCCTCTCATAGGGTACCCTAGGATTTAGGCACTTTCATAGGGTACCCTAGGGTTTAGGTTTAGGCACTTTCATAGGGTACCCTACAATTTAGGCATTTTCATACGGTTTTGGGAGTTGATGAGAGAGAGAGAGAGAGAGTGGTGAGGCTCGCCGCCCCGCAAGAGATTCCATTCCCTGAGGAGTTTTTGGTGCATTTCAATAAGGGACATGGAGTTGGCGGCAAGCCCGGCCCTATGGCTAGGTTGGGCAAGCCTAGGTCTGGGGCACATCGAAAATGAGCTTTTTTTTAGGGCCCCAAAATATATAAGTTGGAATAGGTATGAGTTTGGTTTGATCCAATATTGTTAGAGCCTTAGAGGCCCACCAAAATCACTTATTCACTTAAAGCCCATTTGATTTTTTGAGGCCTAAACAACTTCCATCTTCCCTCTTTAATTATTTTTTGAGGCCCATTGATTGAATTTTTTTTTAAAAATTTTCAAAATCAAAACTAGACCTACCAATTCTCATTCAGTGAAAATTCAAAAGGAAAGAGGCCGAAAAAGCCCTGACTTAACCAAACAAAATCTCTCTCTCTCTCTCTCTCTCTCTCTTTGATCTATATGCCCTTTTGAAGTTCCAGGCCTTCGGTGAATGGCAGAAAGCAGTCCGGCGAAGTTTCAGATCCCCTAAGCACTTCTCTTTTGTGTGAAATCTCAAAGTTGAATAGTGGTGGTGGAGATGAGAGGTCTTCTCATGATAAATCAAGTACTATTTTATCCCTATTAGTTACCAAAATTTTTCAAACCAAGTATAATTTAATCCACTCTTCGTAAATATCAAATCAATGTGAGTCCATCCTTCATAAATAATTCCACATACTATCTTATCTATCACATTTCACTCTTGTATACCCCCAAAACTCATCTCGCATCCAACAGGCGCTTATTAATCCCCTTCCACTACGTGTGCAATTGTCTGTGCAAAAATGGGTGTGGTTCTATACTTTTTGGTAAATGACATCCACATTACTAGGAGTAAGATGTGCTAATAAATTTCTTCTTATGGGAGTTTGTAACTTGTTTGTCTCAATTTCACATCCGATAAAGCTACCTACTGCATGTAGTTTTTTCCTTTTCTTTTGTGGTTTTACATCTAGTTTCTCTTTTCTCACTGGGTGTTTTGCCTTGCTTTTTCCTTGTACTTTTGCTTGGATTTGGTTCCCCTATATATCTTGATGTTCCATTTGTAGAGTTTTAATAAATTTTTTGTTGCTGATAAAAAAAATGAAAGAAAAAAAAAAAAAAAAACCAACATGTGCAGCAGATGAACAAAAGCCTCAAGCCATTCCTTTCTTTTCCAATTGCTGTCGATTTTATTTCTCCTCGCTTGAGAATTACCAAAGGAGATCGCATACATCACAGGATCCAGCTGGTTCCATCGCCACCGTCAAACTTCTTCAGCTGACCAATCTTCTTTCTCCAGTTCTACATGTTTTGCTCAATTTATATAATATTTATTCCCCATCAATCTTATCATTTTACCTAATCTTTATTCCGTGCAAGATTAAACGAAACCTACTTATTATTGTTTTTTATTAACACGATTACTTGATGATCAAATCAATATCTTTGAATAAAAATAACTTTGAAGTAGAACTTGCAGAATTTTGACTGCATGAGAAATACATAGTTCAAAAAGATAAGCTTGGATTACCCCTGATGGTATTATATTAGAGTACTTCCATTACAAAATTCTGCTTTTCGAACTTGAAAATGCTAAAAGAAGTCCAGTGGACTTCTGTTAAGGTTTAAAAATGTATTGAATGTGTGAAAATTGTGTAAAAGTGGATGAAAATGTATTGAAAGGTATAAAAAGTGTCTTGGAGTGTGTGTGTTTTTTTCCGTGCTTAATAAAAGTGCTTCCGTTAGCAAGAGCGTTCTAACTTAATTATACAAATTTGCAAGGATCCTGCCAATTCATGCCTCACTATTTTAAAAAAAGTAGACATTCTTTCAGCTTGGAATCACTATACAGTTTCTAACAGTCAAACAACTCATCTATCTACCTACCACTACTCTGCATAATTTCATTTTTCTCTTTTTGGTGATTAAATCCAATTTCTAGGTACGTATATATTTAAGAGATACATAATGAAACACGAAAAGATGAAATTAAGTTCTTTGAAATATCTAAAACGTGGAGGAGAAATGGTACTCCCATTGTTATAAAAAAGCTAGAGAGGTTTCTTTTGCTTCATCTCAGAACATTCGAAACAAGAATTTTCTTTTCAAGGATGTGCATAAGTCGATGGATATAAGAGCCACGTTGGGCATTAAATTTAGAAGAGGGAGGAGTTTTAATTTAAACAAATTTGTTGAAATGGAGAAGGCCGATATTTTTCGATCAGAAAAAAAAGATTTCATTAATCTTAGAAAAAAGATTAAACGGATCGGGTACACCAACAATAGCCACCTGATAACCAAATCCAAAAGGTCGATAGGAAGCCAACCCAAACACCACAAACCAACTGCTAAAACAACCCAACCAACTATAATCGAAACAACCAGGAGAAACAAACCGTAACCCTCAAAAACCCCATAAGTAAAATTCGGAGAGAGAGGCAGCATGGAGGAATTAAAATTCCAAAGAGAGAAAGGAGGCCGATATTGCATAAAGGATCAACGCTCTTGATGACTTGGAGGAAGAAGAAAATTTCGAGGAAGGTGCCTCTCTTTCTTTGGGATTTTAATTCCGAGGTTTGGCAACTTTTGGTTTGTTTGTTTGGGTTTTGGTTTGTTCTTTTAGCTTAGTTTTTTCTTTTTCGGGTTGTTAAGTTGTTTTAGCAGGTGTGCAATTTTAATTTTTGAATGTGGTGTTTTGGTTGGCTTCTTGCCGTCCTATTGGAATTGGTTCTCTGGTGATGTATACACGTGTGAGTCCATGATCAATTTAATCTTTGTATCTCCGTCCTTTAATGATATCTTTTTTACCGCTCAAAAAATATATAGTATAATATGATATCAATATTGAGAGGTTTTTGGATACCCAATGATTGATTTATATCCAACTTGCTAGAACTATACCTATCGTTCAAAAAAAAAGTGGTACGTATAAGGGTGAAATTTCATAGGTCAATAAAGAATTACAACTATTTGATTGTACACGCGCGTATATTTGCCTTAAATATCTGATCTGCAAAAAATACTATAGAAATTTTACATAAATTCGTAACATTTACATATAAAATTCAGAAATTTGCTTAAAATTCCATAATGTAAGGATAGAATTATAGAAACTTGCAATGTAGAAATACTGTAAATTTAAACTTAATTTTTTTATTGTTTTTTTTAAATTTTAATTCTAGTTGTGTATTGTGATTGCCAGTAGTCACTAATAACCACCATGGAAGTCCATTTATTCAACCACCTTAATACCCCTGCTTAGGTTACCAACTCCCGCTACCGAGCCCGGCAAACTTAATGTTATTTACTTCAATTTCTTGACATTTCCTGTGTTCAAAATATCAACAAGGAAAGAAATCAAGAATAGTGGTATACACGTAAATGAAGCAGAACGTTCATGCAATACATGAACAACATCCATCCTCATTCGGTTGACATAATCCACAAACCTACTAGAAATACCTAATTGACAGATACAGTTCGCGAATTTTGGTTGCCCTAATTGACATCTTCTTTCTTTTTTTCCTTTTTCTTTTTTTCTGAGAAATACCTCATTGACATCTTAACGAAACATGGAGCATACCATACATAAGGATGTTCGTGGTATGCAAGACACCTAATTTTCTACAAAAGATCAAAATATTTTCACATAAATTTATGAAATATAGAAATCCACAACATTTTGACTTTGAGGTTTTATTCATTTATGGAGATGCATATTGTACACAACAAAACATAGGTAAGTATTGTAGCATTTTCCTCTGAATGATACACTTTGTATTAATCGATCAAAAGTCGCCCTCACGAATTTTTTAAGCGACCTGTCGCCAAAGTCAATACATGTTACACGTTAAAGTTCCGCAGCCTCTTGCGAAAAAAGAATAAAACTGACCATTCCATAAGTTCTATTTAGCAAATGAAATCCTAGTCACAAAATCCGCCAATTGGCCTAATTTCTCGAATTTTGGAATTTTCTGAGTCATACCTACAATTCTCAACCACAAGTCTCTTAGTTTAGTATCAAAAAGTAAAGCAGGAGTCTAGCAGTACTAGATAGGGACTATGACTTGGAATTTTGACAAGATCAATTCTTTTGCACATTCCTATATCATGTATCGTTGGTCCAACTTCCACGAACGTGCGGAAAGCCCCAAAAAGCATGCAATTTCGAAGCGGGTGTATTAGGGTTATATTGGACATTGAAGCGTGGAAAATTATACGATGAAAGAGCCTATAAATACCCCCATAATCAGCAATAGGTAGTATCAATTCATAATCATTTGAACTTTTAGAAACTTAGAGCTCTCTCCAAGGCTATTTCAATACTTAAAATTTTTTGTTGTCATCAAAACTACAACCTCGTTCTCGTTCTTGTTTTTGTTCTTGTTCTCATTCTCTGTCTCTCTCTTCGAGCACATTGCATTTAGACATGGAAGGACAAAAGTCACCCCTCCAGCTTCAGCCCCCTAAGTATGGAGAACTGATAACTGTTCTTAGCATTGATGGAGGTGGAATAAGAGGGGTTATCCCAGGAACAATACTCAACTTTCTAGAGTCTGAGCTTCAGGTATGTATAGAAATATCACAAGGGAATGATTTCACATTTTCTTTTTGTTATAAATGCACTCCATCCATCTTTTGTCTTTACTGAAAAAATTACAAATAAAAGTTTCACTAAAAGACAAATAACTGAGTGCATTTATCAAAATAGTATTTTCCAGCAGACGTTTTCAATCTTGATTATCGTTTGAAGTGCTGAACCAGACACTTCAAAAAACCAATCCAACTTTCGAAGAATCTGCATATTTTGTAGCCCTAACTAATGTTTTACATCCTTTTTTTTTAATCAAAAAGAAAATAGTGTTTCATTGATAACAATAAAACGTTGCAAGAGAGATGAGAGGATAAAAAAACCGAAGTATTTACAAGAAACCAACAAAATACGCATATCTACGGAGAAAAAAAAAAAAGAAGCAGTTCCAGCAGCCTAACTATCCATGAAATTGCTCCTGCCCAAATTGCATTTATCAAGCCATGCATGTGCATTGTTTATACTACCCATTGAATTTTAGAATCCTAACATGATGTCATGTAGTGGATATCATTTTCCATATAAAGCTCTAGCCAAAAAATAAATCTTTATTTTGACTTTCGTGTTTATTTTGATGATTTGCAGAAACTGGATGGAGAGGATGCCAGAATTGCAGACTACTTTGATGTGATTGCAGGAACAAGCACGGGTGGTCTTGTGACAGCCATGTTAACTGCACCTAATGAATACAATCGCCCCGTCTTTGCTGCTAAAGATATCAAAGACTTCTACCTTGATCATTGCCCTAAAATATTCCCACAAGTCAAGTAAGAAGAAATCGAAAATTTTGCTGCTCTCTATCTTTCTTTGTCCACAATTCTTGATTCTTCACGGTTTCGCGCCCTTATTCGGATGAAAGAATAGCAAATTCTCGTGAATAGTTTCTGAAACTTTTTTACTTCATTGAAAAGGTTAAATTGAGATAGTTTTAAAGGCACTGTAAGAACATTCAAAATATTATTTAGAATACGCATAATTTTCTATTTAAATATTGACACCACCGTCTAAAAAGGACCAACAACCACGCTAAGCACGGATGAAGTGTACTATGATTTGACAAGTTTACTAACCAGTTTGAAACTTTGGCCATGCAGCAATCCATTTCCTAATACTACAAAGTTGATCAAAGCCCTAACAGGACCGAAATACGATGGGAAGTATCTGCATAACCTCGTTAAGGAGAAATTAGGAAGTACAAGATTGAACCAGACATTGACTAATGTTGCGATTCCTACTTTCGATATCAAGCGACTCCAGCCAACCATCTTTTCCTCCTACGAGGTTTATTTTCATTTCTCTGTACTTGTTAAGCGTGTGGCTTTGGTTTCTAGCTTAGCTCTTAAACTGCAACTTAGTTTTCGTCTTTTACATCTGAACTCCTAATAGATTTTGCAAAAAAAAAAAAACAAAAAAATTTAGACTTGTCTCAACAAAAGAAATTGTTAAGTCAAAAAGATACAACTCAATTTTGATAAAAAGTTCATTAATGATAACAATATAGAAGCCAAAATTCCTAGATTATTTTGGCTGACATTTATTTTTTTTGGATATATTCCAAATTCTTTCATAATCGATTAGCTGATAAAACCCAAATGTCAAATAGAAGTCTAGAAAAATTCATTAAAGACACTCGTGATTTTCCACACGCACGGTTGTTGTAACAACTTGATTTTCAAAATGAATGTTTGACAAGGGACTAAGTGGATTTCATTGCACAGGCAAAGTACAAACAGCCAAGCTTGGATGCTTTACTTTCAGATATATGCATCGCAACCTCAGCCGCGCCAACTTATCTTCCCGCCCATTACTTTGACACCAAAGACTCTGATGGAAATGTGAGAGAATTCAACCTAATTGATGGTGGCGTAGCTGCAAATAATCCGGTATGTATCCACAAGTTTGATAATTATCACCTTTGAACTATAAAATTTTCACTTCTAAATTACTTCAGACATAGTCTTACTTTATGTGGTTTTTGTTTTTGTGTTTCAGACTTTAATTGCCATAGGGGAGGTAACAAAGCAGATCTTGAGGGGAGATTCAGAATATTCTGCAATAAAGGCAATGGACTACAGTCGCCTTCTGGTTATTTCACTTGGAACTGGCACAGCCAAAATAGAAGAGAAACATAGTGCCGATGATGCTGCAAAATGGGGTTTGTTGAGCTGGTTAACTAGTGATGGTTCCAGTCCATTGATTGATGTGTTTAGCCATGCCAGTGCCGATATGGTGGATTTCCATCTTAGTGTGGTGTTCCAAGCCCTAAACTCGGAAAACAATTACCTTCGGATTCAGGTGCGTGTAATCGGATCGGATCGGATTGCATTTATCCTAGCATATTTTTTTCTCTTTTGTTTGGATTTTATCATCTTGGGTTAATACGCAAAAAAAAAAAAAAAAAGAAAGAAAATAAACTCTTTGGCCTATTTTTCATCTTTTCAATTTGTTAGTAAAAGCGTTGTTGTTTTTTACTCTTGTAATTCCTCAAATGCCTCATATTATGAATTTTATTTAATTTGTTCAATTTTAAAAATTAAACAGAAAAGAATTTCACCCTTTGCTGTCAACATATACATTGATATCTGACATTATTATAACTTCAATTTCCAGGATGATTCCTTAACTGGTTCAGTATCCTCAGTGGATATTTCTACCAAGACAAATTTAGAAGATCTTGTAAAAGTTGGGGAAGGATTATTGAAGAAGCCAGTTTCTAGGGTTGATTTGGACACAGGTCTTAATCGGCCTTGTAATAAAGAGACTAATGAAGAAGCTCTCAAAAGGTATATATAACTTTTAAATCTAAATTTTAAAGAAGCCAGTTGTTAGGATTGGGACACACATTTTATAGAACTTTGTTATTTTTCTATTAATTGTCTAAATAGTTGAATGAACAATTTCGATTTGTCACAGGTTTGCAAAACTACTATCTGAGGAAAAGCGAAAGCGTGATATGAAGTCTCCGCTTGGAGTCTCTGCAAACCCCCAAAGGATTTAAACTAAATTCTAGCTAGATTATTGATTGAATTTGTTTGTTTGAAATTGTGCAAATTGCCGATATATGCACCTTAAAATTTTTTTTCCGATTTTTTTTCTTTTTCAATAATGTCCCATTTGGACAATTTTTTTTTTTTTATTGTTTCAATTAAACCTCGGCGTGACGAGGGGAATTGTTTGGACGTGCAATTCCTTATTCTTTGTATGCAATAAATCATTGATTGTAACTAATACTCTAGATTATTAATTGAAATTTTTTTGTTTGTTATTATTAAAATTAATTTCCATATATTTTGACCTTTCAATGTATTTTGCTTTTTCTTAAATAATGTTTTTGGATAAACCTCAACGAGGGTAATTGTTTGGAAATGTAATGATTCATTATTCTTTGTGTGTAATAAATAATTAATTAATTTATAAAGATGTTAGAGCATGTTCTTTTGATAACTCGGGTGTATAACCAAGTTTTTTTTTGTTTGGAAAATCAGGAAAATATTATAAAAGATAACCAAAAAAGTTACCACTTTTTAAGGCGCTGGGTTTCGAACCTGCGTCATCTTGCTCCAACCAAAATTCATGAACCACCAATAGGTGCGCCTGAGACAATTGTTTAGGTGCAATAAGTAGGCCTATAAATATATTGAGTTGTGTTTAGGTGCCCGTGCCCATGCATAAAGGAATGGCTTGAGCAATCGACACACGTGCACGTACTTGTGCCCGTGCTCATATCCGCACCCATGCCCATTTTTTATGGTCCTTCAAATTTTAGAGAGGGGGAAAGAGAGGAGGCAGTGGGAGAGAAGTCGTTTGAGTTTCGAAAAAGGGGGAGAGAGAGAATGTTGTTTGAAATTTTGGGTGTGGTGGACCAGTGGATGCAAATGTGTGGGAGAGAGAGTTTACAGAGAGAGAGATAAAATATAATATAATATAATGACTATGACAAAAACCGCTCTCTGTTGTAATATAGATATTATTATACATGTACATATGTGTGTGTATATATAATATCATTATATGATATATATATATGTATATATACATACAAATATTGTAAAGCCTAATTAATAAGAAATATGCTTCGCTCCCTTCGTACGTTTTTCTAGTAACTCAAATTCAATTCATTAGATGTTACTATGAAATTTTTTCCATTATATCTATATTACGATGGAGAGAGGTTTTGTGTTAGTCACATTTTTTGTCTCAGTCATCATATTATATTTTATCCATTGCTCTGTCAACTCTCTTTCTCTCTCTCTACCCTTTTCCTCCACCAGCCCACCACACCCAAAATTTCAAGCCACTCTCTCTCTCTCTCTCTCTCTCTCTCTTTTCATCAAAATTCAAACCAAGGACCATAAAGAATGGGGCCATGAGTACAAACACGGGTATTGATTGCTCAAACCGTGCCTTTAAGCACGAGCAAAGTAATGCACTAGTAAATTTTTAAGGTAAAGTAGGACTATGTGAAGATATTTAGGGACAACAATTAGTTGTCACTAATGTAAATTTATAGTGACAATATTTGTTTTTGTCACTAAATTATTATCCCCAATGACAATATTTATGTCTTGTGACTAAATATAACTTTCTAGTGGCAATTTTCTTGTGTTGTCACAATACTACAAGAATTACACCAATGCCGACTAAATAAATTTACTCGGCAATTGGTGTACTTTGCCGACTAAATAAATTTACTCGCTAAAAATACGCTTTTCCCAAGCAAAAATTACATTTTAGTCAGGAATTTTTGTGGGAAATTTAATGCCAACTAAAGTTTGGTCATTAGCCAACTAACATGCCGACTAAATAATTTAGTCAAGAATCGTGTTCGCGGACCAAAAAACCACATCAGGCGAGTAAATATTTAGTTGGCATTGGCGAAAGTTCTTGTAGTGAAAATACAATGTTTTAGTGACAAGTTTACTTTTGTCACTGAACATATCATTTCAGTGACAAATTTTGAGTTGCCACAAAGATTTTTGTCACAAAAGCCATTTTTTTCTTGTAATGGCAATAAGTTGAATTGCTGCCAGGGCATCCATCTCCACACTAATGGGAACAAGATGTTTGTTTTCGGCCAGGAGCAACCCATCTCTGAGCGCCCAAACCTCTGCTTCCAGACTTTGCGAAGCACGTAAATGTCCATGTAAACCAATGATCCAATTTCCCTCCTCATCTCGGATAAGACCACCTCCTATGGCTTGATCAAGATCCTTCTTGAAAAGCCCCATCTGTCTTTAGCTTAAAGAAGCTTGAAATCAGACGGTGCCATTTAACAACAAAAAGATTTTTTGAGGAACCAACTCAGGGATTGCAATGAAATGCCACTCAGCTGCCTGGGCAATGTTAGCTGTGGTGGTGGAAGCAATGGATTCACCACATGTCTAGATGGAAAGGGGATTTATGACTAATCCTGGAGTCCAGTTCTACATTCAACAAGCCAAATTTTCAACCATGATGGTACCATCATTAGTTAGTGTAGAAAATGAGATTATTGAGAATTACAGATCAACATAAAAGCATGGAAGGATAAATTTGGAGTCACTCTAAACCATCTATATTCATAATCGCTATCCAACCATTTAAAAACATAGGTTTCTCAAGTGGGTGCTGCCCATTTTTGCATGACTTATCTACCACGTTGGGAATAATTCTAAATCCTAACAGTCAAAGTAGCCAAGAATCACCAACTTTACCTACAATTCCTCCATGGTTAAGCATTTTTTATAAAAAAAAAAACCCCTCATAATCTGGTCTCTAATGAGCTGCTTAATTTGAGGAAAATCTCATTATTTATTAGCAGGGGACCATTAAAACTAGGGCAAAGGCTTGTATGAATTGCCACAAAACAAGAACTGATAGAACATAGGTATTTTTGTTGGGACCGTCATTTCGGGACATAGGAAGTACCAAATTTTGTGTATATTCTATTCATTAATAGATAAAATAGAGTTAAAGTAATTGTTGAACACTCTCCTAAACAATCCTGGAGCTATCACTGACTAGTACTACCTGATATGCATGCTATGAGAATGAACAATAGCATACGCGTATTCCCGTTACATATTGGTTCGTATCCCATTTGCATGACTATTCACGACAGCTACGATAAATACGTACGTACTCGATCGCTACTGCCAATTGAGGCGCTCTGAATTAAATTCCATCGAAACTAATGAGCTTTAAAAAATCTCACACCCTCTACAATCTGGACTCTGGAGTATATTTTTTTCTACTTTCATCTTTAGTGTTGTAGTCTTATTTGCTCATACTTGAGTACTTTTCCAACTCCTCTGGGAAAGATGAATTCTAAAACCTTTGGCAAAAAAGGGCAGAAGTGGTTTTTTGGTTTTTTATTTTGAGGGTGTTTGGGAGCCCATTTTTTGCATTTTCTCATTATACTTATCACCTTTTAGGTGTTTGGGGGAGCACCTCCAGAACTCATTTTCTGAGAATGAGTTTTCAGAAATGAACATTAGAGAGTAGAATGAAAAAAGGAGGAGGGAGGAGTTTTTTGAATTCTCATTTTTCACTTTTCTCATTCTGTTTAATAAAAAGATCTACAAAATGTATTCTGCACACACCTTCCAAACATTACCCTTGTTGCAAAATATATAATGCACATATCTCCCAAATACTCCTATCAAAATCAAAATGTATTATGACCATAATTCCAAAAGCCAAAAAATCAAAAAAATTGAAAATGAAAAACCAAAAAATAGGCTCCCAAACACCCTCTGTCTTTATTCATTTTTTTTTTTTTTTTGCATTTGTTAGTTTCGCGTCAAGTTTTCATAGTTTATGGATTCATCTCGACGAGACGAATCTAACAAATATAAAATTATGGTTCAAACTAATATTTTTTGAATAAAACCGAAAATAAACCAAAATAAACCAGTTTATTGGTTTAATTTTGGCTTTATTAAAAAAAATAGTTTCGATCATAAATTTATATTATTTGGATTTGTCTCAATGAGACGAATCTATAAACTACGAAAACTTGACGCAAAACTAACAAATGCGAAAAAAAATTTGAATAAAGACAAAACAAAAAAACCAAAAACCATTTTTTTCTTTTTACCCAAAGGATCGAGCCCTAAGAATTAACTTGTAGCACCCCAAGGTTAGTCCAGTTGTTTGGTGGGTTTGCTCAGTGGCAGCTCCAGAAATTTTGAATAGGTTCAAAATTTACAATAACTCCATTAACTAGTAATATATACACAATTTTTATATATTAGCTTGAATAATGACACCAAATAATATGATATATGTCACAATTGCATGTTCTCGGTTAATTCTATTTTTAGGCAAAGAAAAATTAAACCAAGCAGATAAATATATTAATTTTTATTGTAGAAAATTACCTGGTGAATATGTTCACACACTTTTTTTGATAAATACTCTCACTTTGTTCACTTCACATTTCCAAAAAAAATTTCAAAAAGATTTTTTACCCATCTCTCATCTCTCCAATTATTAATCACATTTCTCTCTCTACTCATACCCCTCTTTCCAATCATTATTCTCATTTCTCTATCTATCTCTCCAATTATTATTACACCTCTATCTAATTATTACTTTTTTCCAAAAATCCATCCAAACACTATCTCAAAAATATTTTTTTAAATATTCTTCTCAAAATTATCAACCAAACACAGTCCTTATGTTTTGGAGATATAGTGTTCATTGTTATTCAGATTCCAGAGAAAAGCCAGATCACGTTAGAGGATACTCTAGATAAAATTATTTCATGTAATATAAGATGTAAAAGAGTTTAAATTGTTCAATTGACCATCTATGAGAAACTATGGAGCCTCTTAGAGCATCCACATTGGCATAACCAAAATCAAAAGGTTGCCAAGGTTAGAATGTTTGCTCAAAAAAGTGCTTACATTGGAATAACCAAACCTATCAACCCCTTAGCAAATAACCAAATTTTGGCACTTGAATAACCAAAACTAGCAACCTTTTGCCAATAATCAAATTTGATGGATCTCATATTTACTCAATCAAGTACACCCATGATTACACAAAATGACAAAAACCTTCTCTCAGTTCCCTTCTGTCTCTCTCTCTCTCTCTCTAATGTTTACAAAAATTTATTTTTTATTCAAAAAACATTTAAAAAAACTATGTTTTTTTCAAAATAATATTTTTAAAAAACTGTTTTTACAATAGCAGTTTTTTTTACACAAATAGTTTTTGAGTTTTTTTTTAAAATTTTGGTAAATAAAAATCTTTTTTTACCCAAAAAAATAGTTTTTTTAAATGTTTAAAAAAAATCCCAAAATTCTTTTTTTTTTAAAAAAACTTTTTTTAAAAAAATGGAGTACTATTTTTTTTTTTTTGTAGTTTGAAAAATATATGTGGCAAGTTTTGGGTTATCCAAATTTGAAAAAGTGATGAGTGACCATTGCTTTTGATTATGATAAAAAAAAAAACCACCAATGTGGAACTTGACATTGCTAACTTTAACAACATCTAAATGGATAACCAAAAACTGATGTGACAATTTTTGGTTATCCAATTTTGGTTAGGCCATTGTTGATGCCCTTATGCCTAGTTGTTCAATTGACCATCTATGAGAAGTTATGGAGCCTCTTATGCCTTTTAATTTACATTGGATTGGTTTGTGGTCTGATTTTTTGAGATAGTGGTTCAAATTTTTTTAGGTTATGTGTTCAAATATATACGTGTAGGGTGTTCGAAAATGACAAATCTAAAATAAAATTACAAAAAACTAAACAAATTTTTTTTAATGTATAAATTTTTTTTTTTTAAGGTGTTAAAGTAACCACCCATGCAAGTAAATGTAGAGCCGCCTATGTGTTTGCTCCAAGGAGCGTTAAAGATTACATTTAAGCAGCAAAACTCACACTAATTTATTGTGCATTTCCTAGTCCCAAATTGGCTCGGACTGGGGAGGGAATTAGACAAGGTCATAAACTGGCTCGGATATCTCTAACTATGGCAACTATAAAAAAAAAAAAAAAAAAAGAAACACTTGTCAACTTCGAAAATATTTTTCAGCGGTTGCATTAACTTTTGATGTAGATGAGGTTGAAAATGCAACCAACAAATATGACCCAAAAAATCAACAATTGACTGGAGTTATCAATTTGTGACTTTGGTATGCTATCAGCTACCTAACCCTATCTGTGGAAAATAGCAGTAGAGAGTTTCTACATAATAGGCAACAGCACCAAGACTTGTTACCTGCAGGAAATTAACATTGTTTCTTAATTCATGATTTCTTACCTTACCTGCAAGCCGCCACAATTTCTTATAGATAATTAGCACTGTCTCGTTCTATATATGCACGTGAAGGCATATATTTATTATTACGAAATATAATTTTGACCACGAGTAACATTTACACAAATTGTTTAGAAATTTTTTAGAAATTAAACAAGCAAGCGGACAAAACTTGAAAACCATAATTTTAATTAATCTTTAATGCGTAATTAAACCTAGCTTCCCACACCCCACGTACTTCCCCCTCTCAAAATTTTCATCCCAAGTTCTATCCTTTTGGCTTTTGGCATACATTGTAAATTTTTTCTCCTCTGGCTAATGATATTTTTCTTCGTTGATCAAAAAAAAATTTTAATCAAAATTCTAGAAATTTAATCTATTGAACAATTTTAGGAAGCTCAACCGATTAGCTTTAGTCAGTCTTTTTTGCATCATTGCTAATAACAGGAATCAAACACCCACCATTGCAAGTGGACGGCTGGAGAATGCCCTACTTCGATCCAGCAACTTGATATACAGGAGTGGGTTCTAGCTTGCCCCTTTCTTATTATTAGTAAGATCCGTTTGGAACCCTTTCTCTTTGTTTTGACTTCATTTTCTTTCATGTATTGGCGTAGCTAGAAGCCTTGAGGCAGTTACTTGCACTTAGAAATGTTTTGGCTTAAAAAACCAACTTAACTTTTTATTTTGTCTTTATTTGAATTTTTTTTTTGTTTTTTGCGTTTGTTAGTTTTACATTGATTTTTTTAGTATTATTGGTTCGTCTTGGCAAGAGAAATCTAAAAAAGTAAAAGATTATGACTAGAACTTTGAATTTTTTGAATAAGATCGAAAGAAAAGTAAAAAACAAACTGTCTTTTTAACTTATTTTTGTCTTTATTAAAAAAATTATAATTTGATCATAATTTTTTTAGTTTTTTGATTCCTCTAACTGAGACGAACCAATAATACACAAAAAGTTAATGGAAAACAAAAAAAAAAACACAAAAAAAATTTAAATAAAGACGAAAAATAAGCTAGATAACTTTTTTGGCCAAAACACATAATGGTGCCTCTCTTTTTTGATTGTGGTTAATTGACTCCTTGCCAACTTTTTTTTTTCTTTCTAAATTGGGCTCTTGGTGGCGCGTGATTCTTGGGGTTAGGAGTGTCAACATAGTTGGGATGTTCGATTTCCGTTGCGAAGTCTTTTTTCCTCAAGTCCTTTTAATCGTTGTAATATATTTTTAATAATTAATAAATTTTCTTTTATCGAGTAAAAAACAAGAGAATTTTAATTAGGTATAATGAATCAAAATTATCATTATGATTTCATCCTATGAAATTTGAATACTTATGATTCTATCCTGTAATTGGATAATCGGACCTTTATGCATCCGTTAAGAGAGAGAGGATATTTAAGAATCTGTTAGGAATTTTTACTACTTCCCTGATATTTACATCTATAGCTATTTTCCTATGTATTAATTACCATATTTTCATAACCCTAAAATATCTCTCTCTCTCTCTCTCTCTCTCTCTCTCTCTCTCTCTCTCTCTAATTATAATGTTTTACCATATTAATTTTTAATTTAACTGGGTGATATTTATTTATTTTTAAATTTTGCATCGTCAACATAAATTATTTAATATTTATTCATCTAAAACATTGAGAACAACAACTCAACTACTTGTACTATCCTGAACAGAGGAGACTTCATCTTTCTATTTAATTCTCCACCCAACTCTTAAAACTTCATGATCAACAACTCATAAATTCTTGACTTCTTAGCAATGCTTCGTCGATAAACCTAGGGGTATGGGGACTCAATTTTGGATTCTCTATGAGTGATTCGAACAGTTCATTGTTCTAAAAAGGTGAGATTTTGGTTCAAACATTTTTAACCGTCCGATTAAGATGATTTTTTGTGGGCCCCCTTAGAAAAAAAAAATTAAGAACAATGAATAGTTCGAATCATTCGCGTGAAACTCAAAAATTGGTTCCTGAATGCGCTCTATACCATTTTTGTCCCCTTCTTTTTGTATCTCCAGCAGCGTCATGCTTCATTTGATCACGTACTCTCGTCTCTACCACATCTCCGAAAACCACATTCTATACCGTGGAAGTGATTGATGTGGCTTTTGGGGTAAATTGGAGCAAAACAAAACGGTCCAATACTTCTGCTGGTACTGGAGAATACAACAGCAAATAATTTTTTTTTTAATTTTTGTCAATCAGTAGCCATTTTATTGATTACAATAAATGCAAAAGAGCTTTGTTGCACACCCGGTCTGTAAAATTCCCCTCCCAATTCGTAGGGCGTATTTGGTCACATAATGAGCTACCATATTAGAGTCATGAGGAACAAACGAAAAATAAACATCACAGGAGGAACTTGAAAGTCCAATAGTATCTCAAATAGTCACTGCTAAGTTTGAGTTTGCAACCTTTATTCCTTGAAGCATTTGTATAACACAATGTGCGCCTCCTTCCAAATAAAATTGCTCACTGTAAGTGCTCGGTCTATTTTTTATGATTTCTTGACTTGTCTTGACGAGAGAAATCTAAAAAGTATAAAATTATTAGCCAAACTTAAAGTTTTGTGAATAAAGACGAAAACTAATCCAAAAAATTAGTTTATTTTGAATCCAGGGGAAGTTGTGCGGCAAAACGACGTATTTTTGTTCACTTTCTTGGTACACTTTAATAGACCCTGTTTGGAGAATTAATTTTGAGGTTCAATTTTAGGGTTTAATTTCAGGGGATTTAGTTATTTGGAGTAGGATATAGTAGTTTTAAGTACTTGAATTTAGTCACTTTAAGTTTTGGCGCTTTGGGTTTAGGGTTTAGGCAATTTGGAGTGGCTTTTTCCTTCTTCCAAACAAGGTCTTTGGAAGCTTCAGAGGTGTGCCAAAAACTACGTCATTTTACCGCACAACACCCACCCCAAATTTTTTTTAAATAAAGACAAAATGAAAAAAACCAAAATACTAATTTCTTCAACACACCTTGGTTCGGAGGACTCCATCTACTAATTTCTTCCCCTGTTGGCTGTCTTTGTTTCATGATTTTGTAGTAACGGGAAACAGTTGAAATAGCTAAAAAATAATAATAATAAATAAAATTGCAACAGACTTAGAGCAATAATAAAATAGGCAATAGAAAAATAAATTCTGAGATTTGAGGGGCAAGGGATATTCTCCAAATTTGAAGAGAGAGAGAGAGAGAGAGAGAGAGAGAGAGAGAGTATTTGAGGGGTGGCTTCAAATTACATGGTGTTTGAAGAATTCGCTAGAACACTAATTTCATTTATGGTTAATCCCACAAATATTCTTTAAAAATTAGATATTTGTGGGATCTACTCGAGAAGCTCTAGCAAAACATGAAACGAGCTGGAACTTATAAATAGCTACTTTTTGCTTTTTTACTTTCCTCTTTTGAGCAATTAATTAAATCATGCAAAGTTGTGCCATTTCTTTTGCATTCTTGAATACTCTGTAGGCTCGTGCGTGGCCAAAGTTGTGCCTTTCTTTTAAAAAAATTGTTTTTTTTAAAAAAAACCACTGGCAAGATAAATTGGCCATGTTCGTTTCTCAGTTTAGTTTTAGTTTTATTTTTGATGACGTCATCATTTTTCTCATTTATCTCTCTATCTTTTTTCACTCATTACAACTGATGACATCATCAAAACTAAACTAAACTATCTAACCAAACACAGCTAATAAAATCTATTTCTTTTCGTCTATTTAAAATGATGACTCTTTGCTTAAAGTCAAAGGCAAACACTAGAATAGAGAATTTCCGTTGCACAAAAAAAACGAATAGAGTGTCAATCGTTTAAACTTAACTTCCCTTTTTTTTTGGTTCTTGGCAATCGTTTAAATTTAACTTCCTAATGTGTGCTTAAGGGACATCAAGTGTGCTGATTCAATATAAGATCGTCTATGCTTAGCAATCAACGATACAGATCTACTCAGACCCAAACATATATATACCGTTCATTACCAAATTGATCTATGCCGTTAATTGCCAAGCATAGACAGCCGGATCGGTAATTACGCACCCAATTTCCCATAATAACATCGGCATTGAGAACAAGGTTCAACAAGCAGCTCCAATAAATTTTGAAACAAAGGGAAAAACATTACAAGACTTTTTGGTACTTTATGTGACATCCCAACATTCCCTGTTCACTCTTGGTTTATGAAACAAGCCAAACATTTCACCATGTAAAGAGCCTTCTCACAAGTCGGATCCATGATGTGAAAAACATGATCCACCCCTTCTATCTCCAAAATCTCTGCTTTCCCATTCCACCCACTCTTCACCAATGTTTCATAGTACAATCTCCCTCTATCCCTCAATATATCCTTCTCAGCAACACACACAATAACCCGGTCGCACGCCAAACCCGAAAGACTCGGGGCTCCATCAGCAAACGGGTTAATTAGCGGATCATCGTTTCCCTTATCCGACCGAGAAACAAACCTCCACCACCCGTCCACCATTGATTTCCTCACTGCATCCTTTTTCTCCTCCCCGATCGGCTCTTTGCCCCAAAAATATGGGTGGATCATGATAATCCCATGGAGCTTCAAATCCCCAATCGGATTTGACCCGACCCGGATTGCCAAGTTCTGGGCTATATTCGCCCCGGCACTATCCCCGGCCAAAACCACTCTCGAAAAGTCGATTTTACCCCTGAGCCAATCCTCACTACCTCCACCAGACACATGTGAAGCCACCCATTTAAGAGCTTCCCATGAGTCCTCAAAGGCAGCCGGAAGAGGGTGTTCAGGGGCTTTTCGGTAATTTACCGACACTAGGATTATGTTGGCTTTTGAGACTAGTACGTTGAGAGAGTGTTGGTACTTTGGATCAGCAGTTGATGATATGAAAAAAGCTCCACCGTGAAAGTAAATCACGAGGGGTAGTTTTTGATCATTGGGTGGGAGGTTAGGGCGGTAGAGCCTGGCGGAGACACCGGTCTCAGGCGTGATCACGGTGTCTTTCGATACAACACCGGTTAGAGGATCAAAGGCCGCTGGGACAATTTCGTAGCCAAGGAGTCTTTCTACGGTTCCATCTTTGTATACTCTAAGGTAAGGTGGAATATCATGCGATACTTCTCGTTTGCTTGAATCCATGTCAGGAGAGAGAGAGAGAGAGAGAGAGAGAGATGGGGGAGGTGAGGGGGAGATTTTGCTAGGGGAAGTTACATTATTTATATGGCTATAAAGAAATTGTCCCATCACTGTCGTGGCATCTTTTGTGCATTAGATTTTGGTTACTTCGAGAGATGAATTCTTTTCAAAGATCGATTTTGGTTACTTGTTGTAGGTAAAGCATACTTAAACATTTTTCTTGGTGGCCCTGTATGCGCGCTTGTATTAGTATGCAAGCCATAATAGTATTTATTTATTTATTCCTATTCGTTGTTCGGACTAACTTACGCGTACTTCAATTAATTTTCTTTCATTTCTAGTCTGGTCAAAGACAAGTTTTACACGCACCTTGACTGATCTTTTGACTAGACTGGTAATCAACGCTAAGTCAGGAATTCACAAAAAATTAATAATTTCAAGCATCGATATCTAGTCAATTGTGTAGGGAGCAAAGTCATCAATAAATAAATAGGACTAACTCTTCGGCGTGGGAGTATTTTTCTTGGTGGCCCTATATGCATGCTTGTATTATTAGGCAAGTCATTAAAGTTTGAAATGCCATCACTTTTCTACAAACTTTAACGTGTGGAAAATTACTTGTAATCACTTGGTATACATACGACAGAAGCTATCATACACCAATCCCGTGAGAGTAATTCACGAAGTGTAGCAGACACAGGATTACAGTCAAGCAAGGGCAAAATTAAGTGTATTTTCATATTCATAAAAAAATAAAATTATAGGCATTTAGTTTTACTTGCAAGATCTGAATAACAGACGATATTGTGTATGTGTAGTCACCGTAACATTTTATAAAAGCAACTTAAAAATAATTCATAACTTGAAAATTTTAGAAGTTTTTACCCCATACAAATAGAAATTTCAAGAATTTTGCATGCATATATAATACTATGGACGTGTGGAGTACAATTAAGAGGCACTTAAATATTCAGTCTATTAGAGCTAAAAAATCTAGATAATTGAAAGAACAATCAATTAAACTCAAATAAAATCAAAAGAAATACAAAACTTAGGGTTGAAGTTTTTTTTTTTTTTTTTGGCAATAGAGAGAGATTATTAATAACGCCATTACACTGTATTATTGCCATAAGAATTGACGCCGGCGACAGACGAATGAGGCTAAGCTGTCATGACTTAGCCAAGCCTAAAAAACAGAACATGGAAATGAAATTAATAACAGATATATTAAACAAACAATTACCACAGAAGACAAGGCACCACCGAAACTCAAGCAACACGGCATTGCCGCCCGAACTCCAACAGGAAACAAACTTGCCCAATTAGGAGCTCCACCACCACCATACCAACATCAACCCCATCATTTTCCTTACTCTCGTCCAAAGCTCCAAACATAGTGAAATCTTACTCCCGTTCGGTGCTCGAACTTGCAGACGACCAAAAATACGATGCATGCACCCAATTTGTGAAAACTATTTGAAAACTATGAAAAACACATTTGATAAAAAACTTTAAAACACTCGGATGCATGCCAAGGCCCAGATGCCCAAACAGAAAAACAAAAAGAAAACCCAAGAACAACATGGGTACAAGCTAGAGGCTTTGTTGTTGAATGTTGGATCCAAACACTCCAAAGATCTGAAAATCAAAAATGACTGAGGTGTGGGCCAGAGGACATACTATTGGGTGAATAATTGCAAGAAGAAACTCAAGACCGTGCATGTCAAGTAGATTGGAGATGGAGCCGCAAATCGGTCAAAGATGGGGGAATGATTAAAACCCTTGAGACACCAATCTAATCAGACAAACAAAGCATCAACAGGAAATAATCGGCGGCGAGACAAAAGCCCAATTGGCTGAACCAGAAGGACGACGCTGAAGGATCTATGAACAGAGGCGGTCCTTGCCTTTTGGAGGCTTAAATTAAGCAAAAACCAAAAGGAGGCCTTTTTCAAAATCTTAATGAGCAAAATGTAAATAGATAAATTAGACTTCCAAAAATAAATACTAGTATTCATCAATAAGAAAGAGACTTAGAGAGAGAGAGAAAAAATTCACAAGTGAACTTGAGAGTACAAAGCTTTCAAGGTGGTTTAGGAAAATGAGGCCCTCACTTATTTATACACACTACGGGAGAATTCTAGAACATTTTGTAGAAGCTTCCCAACTAATCTTCTCTAGAATTTTCTACCATCATCTATACAAGTCTAGAATTATGTACAATATTTTAGATAACTCTATACAAGTTTTCATACTTTTGTATGGATCTAGGGAACATGAATCCTAAAACATTAACGCAATGTAGCAGTTGGGGACCTAGGGTCCACTGTCCTCGGCTGCCCCCTGGTGAGGGGTGGGGCTGCCTTCACCAGAGACAGCTCAAGGCGGCCGGGAACCCTTGTTCTAGCTGAACGGTATCCCGTGAAGGACTGCGCGTGCCAAGGCTAGGGGCCGGATGACCTAGAGGCTCGGCCAGGCTCGGGTCCTCGGTAGGACACCTCCCCTCAGCAATGCTCGTGCAAGACCACCATAGGCCTCAAGAAGAACCACCAGGAGAGCCCACGCCTAGAGGCTCTACGACTGTCCTCGGGGGCTTGTTCCCAGATGCCACCGGGATCAAGTCGATTGACCTCCTGCATCGGGGGGATCGTCAAACGTTAAGGGCTCAATTGAGGCACCTCTGACAGTTTGAACAGCTCATTAATGGCCTCAACCACCCCGCATACAAGGCATTTATGCCAACCCACCAATCCCGCAGGCTACGCCTGCAGGGGGACTTGATTGATGGGAATATAAGTGGAATATAAGTGACAGGTGATAACTCTGGAAGGCAGCGGCTGAGGTGCCACTTGAGGGACGTGCGTCAATCCATGCATTTAATGTGATGGTAAGGATGAGGCGCATGAGCTCCCCGAGGAGCGTACGGGATACGCGCCCCTTCGCCTTTAAATATGGCCCTCACCTGCCTCATTTGCTATCTAGACAAAAAAAAGCTCTCAGCTGCACTTTCTTGCTCTAGAACTCTCCATTAAACTCCTCCCTCTGTGGCTGACTTAACCATCGGAGTGCCTTCTCGGACCACCACTGTCTAGGCTAGGCACTAATGTGGTTGCTCCTTTGTGCAGGTCCACCCCCGGCGTATCCCAAGAGCTTCAGCCTTCTTCTCAGATGAGCCTCTAGCAATCCAGTGAGGTCCATCCCAGCTCCTCCCTCCTAGTGCAGTGCCAAACGGCCAAAGAGGTTATTCTGATGAAGCGCCCCCCACCCCCAACATTCCAAGATTTCAAACTCGTCACTTAAATATGCTTCATATTCCTCTTTGTCACTCTCGTGATCTTCATTATCCAAATATATTTCTTCTCTATTCCCCAAATTCTCTTGTTCTTCATACGTAGATAAGATACCAGGGGATGTCTCTTTGTAATTGTGAATGGTTGCTCTGTTCCACTAAGTCTTCAATCAAACTTGAACTCTCTTTTTATGATTTACTCAAAATCTTATCCAGAGCATCTGTTTGAGATTGAATTAAGGCGTCTATTTTTTTTTCATGTCCAAACAAATCATTTCTAGTTATCATGAATTTGAAATTGGGTCTCTTTTGAGTTTGAAATTGGTCCTTATATACAATGTACATTTTTTCTTGTATTACAAAAGATACGTAGGGGTACCTAGGAATACTTAAATATGGAGGCCCTTCAAATTCTTATTTTTTGGGGGCCTAAATAGACTTCAACACTTGCTTTAGCTCAAGGTCGACTCTGCCTATGACTAGAGGTCCGACCGTGCATATAAGAGGCTGCCGACGGTTGAAGATGGGCTGATCCGACTAGATATTTAGGGGAAGAACGGATGAAGTCGATTGACCAAGCGGCGAAGCAGATTGGGCAGAGACCGGTAAGGATTGCTGTCGCTACCCCCTGATAGGCGTGTGGGAAGCTTGCTTTCCAGCGCCTAAGTAGGGCGAATTAGCGCGTTAGAGGCGTGATTTTATTCCATTTTCCACTTGATGCGGTGTGTTCTTGGTTTTTCGTGTGTTTGGTTGTTTTGTAGGGAACGGGTCGGAAAAGAGCGCGTGAAGTGGACACATGGCGGTCAGGCACGTAGGGAACCAGTGGGGCCCAAGTGGGGACGGCCAAACAATCTTGGAATGCATTTTAAAAGATCTGGTATCGATACAGGGATTGTCCTATATCGATACAGTGTGTAACATACAGGAACAAAACGTTTGGGTATCGATACAGGACTTCTCCTGTATCGATACCAAATGCCATATAATTGGCCGTTTGACTTTGTTACGGATTTTGACCTTGGTAGGGAGTATAAATACCCCATTTTGGGGACAAAGTAGGGTTCCACAAATGATACCTAGGTTTTACTTTCTGAAGTTTTCGGCTACGGTTTTCAGTTCTACATTCAGCATTTAGCTTTCAGTTTATTTCCGAAATCTCGGTGTTGGATTGGCTTGTTGCGGATCATTAATCAAGTTCAAGTTTACCTTTGCAATTACGGTATCGATTTTCATTATTTCTATATTCTATTCTTCAAGCATGCATAGATCTAGGGTTAATTTGATTCCTGCAATCTTTATAAGCATGAGTGAGTAGTCGCATCGAGTGCGGCTGCGGGGCGAAGGCGCCCGTATCTAGGCTAGTCGATATCTCACCTCGGGTCCGAATTAAATCAATTTTCAAGCAATTTTGGGAACTGGAAACTTTTCTAACGAACAAACCCAGGCATTATCGGAATTCGAATGCGCACGGAATCTGGTGACGGGTGGTGCGCATTCGTTAGGAAACCTTTCTCAGATTCTGAAATCAGTAAAAGGACTAATTGTGGCCCGAGTAATTATTGGCTAGGCTAGGTGTGGACGCTGGGTTCCCACAGCTGCGCTCTCTTTATTATTTCGCATTTAATCAGTTAAATTAGCTTAGTGGTTAATTAATTAATCTCATAAAATCGAAGGGGTGGCTACCTAAGAGCCAGTTAAACTAAAACTCTACATTTTTTAGTCAAACACCGTTAGCCGTCTCTGTGGTTCGACTCCGGTACTTCCGGATTTATTGTGCTACACCGGTCAAGAGTCCTACGCTTGGAACGCGTTTGGAGCTTTTTTGTAAAGAGAGGGCAGAGCCTTTTCTTTAATTTACAAAGAGATCGAAAGTAGCTAGGGTTGAAGTTAAACCATTGAAATTCACATATGAGTAAATCAATACCTTGCATGTGACGGGAGGTGGACAATGGACTTATCGAGAGGGACTTGGGTTCATATAGCGACCCAAATTACTATATTTCCATTGACTTAAATTGTGGATTTTCTGAAATCTTCATTTGGTATCTAAATAATTAATTTTTTTTAGGAATGCTGAGTATATCATAGGTTCAAAAAATTATGATCATGTAAGATTAGTAGACACACAATTAAGTCAAATTTGTCATACATTTTATTCTCAAAATGACATCAATTTTCATAAAATAAATAATATGCAACCATATGGCAAACAATATCTATTTAATTTAATTTTTTTACATGAATGATCTACTTAATATGCCCGAAAAATTGAACGATTCTGATTCTAAATACAGATTATAGACAACCCACGATTGAGGTCACTACGAGAATAGTAACTTAGGTTACTATGAGGCTGTGTTTAGATGACCAAAATCTTGAGTAAGAATAGGAATGTGATTACTCCAGGGAATTTGATACCTGGAGTAATTTCATTATGGTGTTTGAATTAATTGAGCAATCTTACATAGGAAACAATTAATTATTTTAGAAATTTATTAAAATCAATATTTCCTTTTCATATTGAATGAACCAAGAATATGAGATTCCCATGGGGTAATGGAGGAATCAAATTCTCACTCAGTTTGGGAATGTGATTCCTGGTTCAATGTGTCATCAAGAATCACATTCATGTTCCTGACTATTCCAAACGCTGGAATCAGAAAAGCATGGAATCGCATTCATATTCTTGTTTGTTCCAAACATTGGAATCGTGAAAAGAAGGCATTGCATTCCCGTTCCCCCTCAAGACTGCTGCCATCCAAACTGAGTCTGAAGGTGTAGTGACTTGAGCCACTACGGGAATCCCAAATCGGAGAGAGAGAGAGAGAGAGAAACAGAGATTACAAAGAGAGAGGAGCTGGACAAGCTCGACTTTTGGGGGAATCTTCTTGAGACTAGAGATCAATAGAGGAGGTTCACTGTTTTAATATTCCTTGTCATTCCTTTTTATTTAATTTTTGTTATGGGTTATTGGATTGTAATGGGCTTTATTAGGTTGTTCAAAGAGAATTGATTTCTAGGCTAGTTTTTGAGTGGGTGTTCATTTAATTTTAGACAGTGTGTTTATTCATATTTAGGCTAAATGTTCAAAAGAGAGTTAACCCAATATTTTGACACGTTAATTTGGGTGGTCATGTGACCATTGAGAGCTATATGTAGTACCGCCAGTGATTAAGGGGTTTGGCCAACGAGCATGTTCGAATCTAATGGAAACTAAATAGTTTGAACCTTAAGACTACTAGAGGGTTTTGCCTTATCGTTAGCTTCAGAACTTTGGAATTAGTCGTGATGCGTACAAACTGGCCCAGACATTCAGTTTTCTAAATACAATATTCTGGTACATAATTGATGAATTCATATAATTCCAATCCGTGAAAACCTACTGAGGTCAAAAAGAGAGTGTCCGAATTTATACCCTAAATGTATGCATTAAAATTTCCATTTATTTAGAATATATATAATCAACATTGTAGTAAGATGTTTTGGAAATCATGTTTGCTACAACTGTAAACACGTGTAGCAATAATTGTACAAATTTTCTCACATAGAGTTCGTGAGTCCCACTACCTAATATGGGGTCATACAAATTATATGTGACAAAGTTTGCACATTTATTATCACCAATATTGGTGTCTTGTTTTTTCTATTAGAAAATACAAGAATAAGAGAACAACTACAATAAGATTTAAAACAAATTTGGGGGGATGAATTACGTCAAAGGAGCACCGACAAAATCTCTAACACTCAAAGTCATTGTTTCATACCTACATTATTGAGAAAAGTCACCTCGAAAAGTACTTGGTTGTTTACTTTCTCTCTCAAGGATCAAAATCAAAGCAACACATAACAAAACCAAAGAAAGCCACACAGGCACACACTACGAAACCAAATTTCGTGTAGGACACAAAAAAGTCATAAGAAAACCAGAGTCGTGTTTCATGGTGAAAGATCCAAGTGCTTTATCCTTGTCTGCCCGTGTGGCACCACCACGTGGTGCATGTCCCCGACCTTCCATATCGTGGTGGAATCTGTTAAAAATTTTCTCTAAGAATAAGAATAAAATACGGTAAGAATGAAAGACAATATAAAAAAGTAATAAGAAGAAAATAGAAAAGCTGGTCTGCGAGATTGTGAGGCGTGTAGTCACTGTCCTAAAGTCATTGTTGCCTCCCCACGTGAAGGTTTTAGCGGACTCCAGTGACTCTAGGATCCAACCCAAAGCTTGCAGCCGTCCTAATCCAGAGTCCACGTCCTCCAAGATGTAATGAACCGTCCCGGTCGTAGTTGCCCATAGAACCCAAATATGAAATTATATGAAATGCAAAAAGAGGAATCTTTCAAATAGAAAATATTTCCCATTGCATCTTTATCAATGTCCTTATTTTTCCACTCCTCACAGAAGACCATATGAGGTATTTATATAAATGTATAATATGTAACTCTTCTCCAAATAATTACAAGGCAATTATCTATAATAAGTACCCATATAAATAGGGTAACAGTCCATTAAAAAAGACAATAAAATTAATAATCATTAGGGTGCATAATTCCCTATAACCCCCACAATAAACTCTATAAGTAAAAGAGCAATAAACATATTTTTTTTATAATAAGTTTTGAAACTTTTAAATAATATTCCAACAATCCCCCACAAAAGTTTCAAAACTTTGAAAATCAATATATACATCAAAAACATCATGAACAATTGAACTCATCAATTGCAATACGATATCAAACATAAATCATAGTTAGAAATAAAAGAATTATCACTATTCCAAACATCATGGAATAGAAAATTAAAATAATAATAAATAAAAACAATTTTGCATTCTTGGAATTATGGAAGTATTTCACCACTACAATAGTAAGTTAATTGAAACATAACCATTAAAGATCAATATTAAGTAGAAAGTCTCAAAACTATCAAATAAATAAAATCTTAACTAAATAAAATTTAAAACTACTAACAAGTAAAATCTGATAATTAAAAATCTTAACACCAAATAAAATGCAATACCTTAACACTCAAATTCAACCAAATAAATAAAGTGGGCAATTGTTATACTATGCAATAGGTGGAGGTGTCTTCCGAACTTGAACCTCACTTAGTGTTAACGGTCTCACTTTGAAAGGATCTTAGTAAACTAGGTCTTGAACTAGACTGTTTAAGTCAAAGTTTAACATGTCGTCACACACACAGTACCAACCATTAGACATGTTCGCAGGGTGGTGCTAATAATGGTCATGCACTCGGATCTTGATTCTCATGGGAATTTCTAGAGATTAGCCCAAATCTCATCATCACGGCCTCACGACGATTCCCACTTAGGTGAATTCTCCAAAGGTACAATGATGGAATGCACCTCGCAAGAAATTTCCCGCCTCGAATTCATTAAGGGGTCAAACCCATCCTCGACCAATCACTTCTTCAGCATTGTGTCTTAGGAATGAGTAGGAGAACTCTACATGGTGTCTCCCAAATATTTTAGTGCTAGTATCAAGTCACACAATATGGATTGTTATTACCCATTGAATCTCCTTCATGGGATCTCCAGTCACAGAGATTGGGTTATCTCCCTAGCTGACTTCCTATATGTTTTGCTCATTCCCCTCGAAATTCAGATCTAGCCTCAGTGCTAGTCTAGCCCATTAAAACCAATGTACTCTCATATGATCTAGCCTCAATGCTTGTCTACAACAAATTATATTGAAATTCATTTTGCATGAAGAAGCTTCTTGTAGTCTTCAACATGTACCTATGAGATATTCAAAAACACTCTACCACAACATTAGTATAGTCTGGAGTGATAAATAAAATTTCTTATTCAAAAAAAAGATATAACCCTCACATTGCACAGGTATATTTAGAGACATATCTCATAAATGTAAAGTCACAACCCCCACATTAAACCACTCAGAAATAAAATTAAACAAGAGAATTTTAATTAGCAATCCTCTTTCTATAATACCTTTATGATGCAACCCTATAGGTTTTGAATCTTTATGATTCAATCCTGTAATTTGAATTAGGACCGTTATGCCCCTACTATGTATTTTATTAATGTATTATATTATTATATTATATATATTATGTAATTGCTGTAATGGGATGGAATGATTGACGTCCTAATCCTAATTAATAGGCCAATCAGTTACAAATATGCACAATATCCGGTTTGTAATCACAGAGGTGATTTCCCTATGTCCATTAACATTCCTTTTTCGTTGTTTCCATATTTTGAGGATTTTTTGAATTTCAAATTAAGCAGTCCTATACAAATCAACGTTCTACGGCTTTGTTTCATCCTACCATCCACTGTCCATTCGTCCATAAGTCATTGAAAAAAGGTTGGAAGCACCAAATTCATCAAGCAACTTTGGGAGTGTCGAAAAGGTATTCTAGTTATACATTTTTTTAGTTCCTGTGTTTTGTAACAATTATAGATCAAGCCCATTTCGATCGATGTTCTCAAATTCATTGATTTGGATTTTCCTACGAAACAATTTTGACCATTTTTCTGGTATTTAATATGGTATCTCAGTTGTCCATTGTTATGGATTTGCATAACAAGACAACAAAAATTATGGTTTAATCAGGATAGTCCACGTGTGTGTCATGACAATCCAAATCATCATGCTCGTCTATTAACCTCTACAGATTTCTTAAATTTTTACATTTTATATGTTTTTTGCAGTTTGTTCCTTTGCAATGGAGGATGGTTTGATCTTGGTATGCAAATTTGGGGACAAGATTTGTCCCATCCTTGTTAAGATGGGTATGGATTTCGGAGCTGTTTTGGATAAACTATGTATGAGGTGGGCTGAGTTGGATCCTGAAACTGTAATTGTGAGTTACTCAGTGATTGACAATGAGCCGATTGTAATGGAAGACGATGACGGTTTGAAGACATTGTTTGAGCTTGCACAGGCTGGGGCAATAAATGATATTGAAGTCATCGTGGAAGATGGGTCGTTGGAGTTTACGATGGTTGAACCAAGTTCTATTTCGGGACGGCCAAGCAGTCAGATGTCACAATCAAAGAAAAGGTCTATGTCAGAAATTGTGGACGACGGTTTAATGGTAACCCCATCTTTTGTAAACCACAAAAAAAAGTTGTTGAAGTCGGCAGATTGGGCAATTGGGATTAAATGTGTGGGACAGAAGTTTGAAGGTGGTGTTGTAGAATTTCGTGAAGTTCTGTGAAAGTATTGTATTGAACGGGGGATTGAGTATGTGCTCGTGAAGAATGACAAGCTGCGCGTGACGGCGCGATGCAAACATAGGATTGGGGATAAAAAATGCATGTGGGAAGTCCATGGAAGAGTTTTCCAGCCTAATGGTTTTTTCGAAATCCGCAATTTTAATGATGAACACAAGTGTGGTGCGGTTCTGAGGACTACCAAGAGTGCACGGGCCACGTTGGAGTTAATCGGTAGTCTGATTGTTGAGGATGTCCGTGCCAAATCGAAGAGGACTGCTTCTGACATAATCACGAAAATGAAGAGGGAGTACGGGCTAGACATTTCATACCACCAGGCATGGTGGGCGGTGGAGAGGGCGAGGGGGGATGTGTATGGTGATTTTGAAAATTCATTTTCAAAATTGAAGTGGTATGTCCGTGCAGCCCAGGACACAAACCCCGGTAGTCACATTTTATTAGAGGTTGATGAGGAATCAAGACGGTTCAGAAGGTTGTTCATTGCTTTTCGCGGATGCATCGATGGGTTCACACATTGTCGGCCCATTCTCTTCCTCGATGCTACATTTTTGAAAGGCAGACACAGGGGATGTTTGCTTGCCGCAACTGGAAAATCCGGTAACGATGGTATGTCTTGCCGTCTCTTTCTTTTTTTTTTGTGGTTTTATCTTTGGATAAATGGGTTGACCATCCTCATGTTTATATGTTTAAGGAAATTCAACTTGTAAACTGTTGTACATTCATTTTTCTTGAATACATGCTTATTTGAATTCCAATTGGTCCAGTGATAATTTTCGAAAATGGACGGACTACTGACTATGTATCCAATTGTACACTCTGTTTATTTTTGCATACTCACTTGTATTAAAAACTGGAACAATACACACTTGTAACAATTTATGGGTTTTTTAGCGACCATATTGATTGGCTAAAGTTACAGGTTTCACTTGTTTTACTAACAACGCCATTTTTTTTTATGTTTTTTTGTTGCAGAGATTTTTCCATTGTGTTATGCTGTTGTTGATTCGGAAAATCATGATAACTGGCAGTGGTTCCTACAACAGTTACATTCCATAATCGATCATGGGAGGGTGTATACTTTTATATCCGATCGGAACCTTGGTTTGCTGGAGGCAATGAAGACAGTTTTTCCCAACTCTCCTCATGGGTATTGTCTATTCCATCTGGCATTCAACTTGAGGTATCATCTAAAAGGGACTCCCGCTGCCTATAGAGAGTCGATGGTGCATTTGCTGAGACTGGCTGCCTATGCCCCTACTGTGGATTTGTTCCGCCATTACGTTTCGAGGATGGTGAATGAAGGTGGCACTAGGGTGACTGATTTCCTTAAGACTATCCCTGTTAAACATTGGAGCACTGTGCACTTCCCGGGTTGTCGTTATGGTGAGATGTTTTCGAATGTAGCGGAGTCCTTTAATTCATGGATCAAGGATGAGCGCTATATACCTGTTAAAAACTTGGTGGATGCGATTCGGGTTAAAATCATGAGTATGATTGTTGAAAGGAGAGAGAAGGCAAGCAAGTGGGTTCGGAACATTTGCCCTGCAATGGACCAGAGGTTGTTCAATGGTTACCAGGAGTCTAGGACATGGGTGGCCATGCGTTCAGCGGATGATGTTTACGAGGTGCATTCGGAGCCTACTGTTACCGTTGATATCGTACGTAGAACTTGTTCTTGCCAAAAATGGCAGCAAGATGGGTTCCCCTGCTGCCACGCCGTTGGAGCAATTACTAATAGCGGGAAGGAACTCAGTTTTTATGTTGATCCGTACTACCACACGGAGACATATCATGCATCATATTCTTATTCCATCTATCCGATACCTACGTTGTGGATGCCGAAACATGTAACCGATGAAGATGTCATCCTCCCTCCTTTAAGCAAGAAGCCACCGGGAAGGCCGCCAAAGACACGCCGTATTCCATCCAGAGGAGAGAAGGTCTCACAAATTAAATGCGGGAGGTGTGGCAAGTTTGGTAACCATAACAGGGCAACTTGCAAGGAAGCCATGTAGGATTACAATAGTTATCTTTCTTCGTTCCCATGTCCATCTTCTTTAAATTATGGTCTAAGATCAATTGTCTCATTGATCTTTGTTTGTTTTTTTAAGTATGGTAGACAAATTATGGTGCCAAGGTTTTGGATTAGGTTGAACTTTCATTTATTTTTATTTTGTGTCCAAGATCATTTCTCACATGGTCTTGTTTCTGTTTTAATGTTAGGGTTAACAGATTATGGTGTATGGTTTTTCCATTGTTTGGATGTTTGATTTTATGGGATGTTTAGTTGCTTTATTAGCCTTTTTCCATGGATTGTTGGTAGTTTCCATAATTTGCTTAATGCGGGATCAACAGCGAACACACAAACTTCTATATGGTTTCTTGATTTATCATGTCGAACTTCCTTACATTGTTGTCCAAGATCAGATTTTTAAAGGAACCCATTTTTAGCACTTGGGGGAAGATGCTTTCATGCAAAATCAACACTATCCATTTTTTACTATCTCAAAACAATTTGATCAGGGAGCTTTCACGCTCATGTTTGCACACGCGGATTATATGGCTTGGGTTAAAATATCAACAAAACTTTATTGAATGTAATAGCTTGCAAGAATGAGCATTATGTTAGCACCAAAACTTCCCTTTTAAAGTGAATGAGTCTGAAATGAATTAGAAATTTAGGAAAAACTGATTTCCTAAATTTAGGAACAGTTGGTTTGTATTTTTTAGGTCAAACCAGTATTTCATGGTTTTCTGGCTTACCATGGGCAGTATCATTCATGGTTTGGGTATGGTGAATCCGCTAAGCATGTCCACTTTTAGGTCAAATCAGTATTGACAACTAAAAATGGTGAATGACGATACACTTGCCATGTAAGTACCACCCAAAAAAATGGTGAATGACGATACTGTGCAAGTATATTACTTGTTTGGGCAGCTTGCTCAACAGTTTAACAATCATCCTAATATTTTAATGCAAACAATAACAATCTAATCAAAAGGAATCAACCATGACCAAGAAATTAATATAACTTAACCAGCTACCCATTTAATTTAAAAACCACCACCATCAAGAACTTAGAACAAGTTAATAACCATCCTTCAAAAACATGGTCCTAACAAACCCCAAAAATGGTCATCTAGTTTATAAGTTGTTCGAAGATCACAAAACTTTAAAAACCACCCATTTACAGTCAGTCATCCACCACCAAGTTCACTAAGTCTCATTTCTTCTTACGCTTTGCTGCTTGCTTTTTGCCCGCTTGTTCCGTTTTCTGATTTGACTCATGTCCCACATCTTCCACATTATGTTCTGGTTTCCACGAGTTTGCCTCATCATTTATAAAAGCATGAATTATTTCAGCACGTAACTTACGGCATTCCAACTTCGGTATCTTGGTTTCCACAATTTTGTTCCGGAAGTATTGTCGGATAATGTAGCACACTATAACCCCACAGTCGAGGCTGCAACATAAATGAAAGAGTAGCAGTCAATCCCGGGTTATACTACACACTAATGTTATTTTCAAGATTGGACTCACCTCCCGGCTACTTGTTGTGGGGCTTCCACCTACTGGATGGGTTGGCAATCTTGTGTGCAGAACAGTCCTCCCAAGTTGCCCTTGAAGTAGTTGTCAATTGCATTTTTCTGCGACAGTTGTAAGTAACTAAATTAGTATAATCTAGAATAACGTTAAAGTGGAAGGTTAATGTTTCATAAGAACATTTACCAATATTTTTGCAGACTCCAAATTGTGATCCACACCGGTCCTGGGGCGCATGGAATTGTAGAACCTCCATGACCCTTCCTCTGTATCGTGCACAAGCAGTGTCCAATGGAAATGGTTGTGGATTGGAAAGAACAAGTATCGAAAATTACTTGTATTACGCATCATGCGCCCAAGTATGTCTTCCCGTTCCTTGTGTGTCTTTCCCAAAGAATTAATTTCTCAGAATCACAATAATTTAACTGCATAAGGATGATATAGAGATCATGGATCACTAATCCACCATATTTGAAGTAAAAAAATTCTAAGCCCATAACGATTATGTATAGTAGACCAACATACAGACAACCAAACAAACCATACTCTAAGTTCATCTTAAAATGAATGCTCACATGCCAACTCTTTTGATTTTCATGAAAATGAAACCCAAAAAGTTAGTATGGAAAGAATTTATGGCCACATGACACATCATAAAATTTCTAAAGTAGTTTACCATAACTACTACTGACAATTAATTAATGATGGGTAACTGATGGTTCACTACTTTGTACTAATAAACCAGACCAGTAATCTCTAAATTCATTGCTAGATTATAGGCTTATTGTTAGCTCACCAAGAATGCGCTTGTTAAGGCATACGATGTCGGTGCAGCCACCCCTTGTGTGTATTCACCATCACCTTGCTCTTTTAGTAATTTTGTCTCTCTAGATTCCTGCTCCATCAATAGGACCTCCGCATATGCATCAATCACCTACATACAATGCACTAATCATGCAATGGACAATATCCATATTCAATCCATGTAAATATTAATAGTTTTACTGTTCGTCTATATAATTGGAATAGTGAAATTATGGACACGATGTATCATAACTAGTACTTACATTGCCATTTAGGGCAGTTTCATTGATGAGGCATCTCAAGTCTTCTACAAATATTGAACACCTTACGATTGTTCCACACCAAATGCTTGTGCTGCCAAATTACAAAAACACACATCACAAAATATGACATGTTCGTAAGCAATCTTAATACGGTGATTACCATGTTCAAGCAGGATTTAATACCTGCATGTAACTTCCTTCCAAATACGGTCTATCTTGTCTTTGTCCTCCCTTGACATAACCCGATAAACCAGATTCTTCGTCAGTCCCTTGATTTCCTTAGGTTTCGATGCTAGTTTCTCAACATAAGTGTCAGCATTTATCACCTCTTCATCAAATTTCACCGGTTCTGGTCTTTTTCGTTTGTCCGGGTACACAAACTCTTCTTTTTCGGTCCCTCTTCTATGCTTTCCTTTAAGGTGGGTAACTAGTGAACGCTGCTTGTCCTTTGTCATTGGTTTTGTAGACTGAGTTACCTCATGTACTACGTTTTCTGCAATTTCATCCCACATCTGATTGTTTTGAGCGAGGAGGCTCAAGATTTTCTCGGTCATGGAGCAAATTTCTTCATCTTTTTGCTGGACTTCGATTGCATGTGATTCATCCCTTTCTTTCAATTCCCTTTTTACCATGGCAATTTCCTTTGCATGCGATTCATTCCTTTCTTTCAACTCCTTTTCAAGAGTGGCAATGTATGCTTGGAGTTCTGTAACTGTCCTCGCATCCTCATTCTTTGTTGGGGGGTTGCCTTCATCATTATCTTCTAACCCAATGTATCCATCGTTTCCGGTGGGTATTGCATCCAGGTTAAACTCGCCGTTGGACGGGGAAGGCATCTCTTCGTTGCATTGGAATGCATCATCAGAATATGGTTTGTCTGATTGGCTAGGTTCACGCAGATCTCCCGAACAGCAAATATCCTCCAAGACTTCTTTTATTTTGGGTTCCGTACTTTCCCGCATGTCAGGTACATCGGCTAGGAATAGTACAACCTGCAAGCATTGAATATGGATGAATATATAAGCATGGACTGCCAACAGTCCATAATAGATATCAAAAAATTACACAATTATAGTCTTATAACTGGCATGGCATATTAACAATAGAATATGGTATATCATCTATCCATTGTCTAACCACGCTTTTAAATCATGGCATATCTCAGAAACTCATGTTGTAAATAAATGGAAAAAGTAATGATTCTAACCCTTAGTTTGGTATATTAGTAACACATATTGAATATGGTGTTTAAGTTTTCCATTGTAAACCTATAATTTAAAACAACAGATTGGTTTTCTAATTTTCTATTGGACAAAGTAACTCATAGTACAATCTGTCACTCTCACAAAAACACATGATCACAAACTACAAGGGAAACTCAGTAATATCATTCAATTTATGTTGTGGGGTCCATGAGTGTACGGATACTCACCTGTTTCTGTTTCAGATCCTTCAACCATACTTTTTTAAACTTGGAAGCCAGAGTTGGAAGGCTCCACTTGACTATCCCAATGGCGTGTTCTGGATGTAATGCTTCCGTTAAGTTCGTGTGTTCAGCAAGCCAATACTACACAAATGCCAAATACAAATATTTCAATAATCAATAAGTTAAACTCGTACGGAAACTAAAGACTTCAAACGTACCAATAGGGCCATGACACATCCGGTTACTTTTCTTGGTTCCCGGTAATGTTTCCTGACAGATGTCATGAGATCCTTCACTATTGCCCCGGCCCAGTCATATTGACCCATCCTATCTAAGTCCTCCACACGTTGTAGATGTACCCATTTCACGGTAGTTCCTGATGCGAAGAAAAAAGTGTGGCACAAAAACAAGCAAAGCAACCTTGCAACGTCTTCAATGTCCACTTGGTCATCGCTCTTGACATATTGTTCAAGAAGTTGTTTCACGGATTTTGTTGTCCACTTCGTTTCAGTGATTTCCCTCCTTGTAACAAATTTGATGGATTCTTTGCATCCAGCTCGAAGGCTCACAAATTCATCTCCACATCTTATGCCAAATACCCTCTCCATGTCTGCCCGAGTCACCTCCATATAAGTTTTCCCAAGCCGAAATTTTTCCTTTGTAGGGTCATATGTTTGGATTATCTCCATGATTAACTTATCACTTTTTCGACATTGGGTAATGGTAAACTTCTCCTCCAGTATTGCTTCAAATATGCCCCAGAATGGAGTTCTTTTGAGGACTTCTGTGTGACATTTCCTCAAATTCAGTTCCTTAACGAGGGTGATTATCCCTCCAAGGCTGGACCTAAAAGGTGTCTCACTGGTTGCTTCACTCTTACGACTCTTCTTAATGGTTTTGCATTCTTTCCCTTGGTCTGACTTTGAACGGTTTTTTGGCGATGGTTGTCCGCTCACTTTCTTAAGTTCAACATTCGCCCCTGCAATGTCCGGTGGGTAACAAATCATGGTAAATAGGTCAAATGTCATTCAATAAATGATCCTAAACCTTAAAACCTCATGGTTTAATGATTCACTATATTTATGTGATCAACCCGTGCCGTAGGTTGGAAAAATATGTCAAAGTTGACAAATTGATTGTTGTCTTACCTGAATGAGACTTTGTTTGTTTCTTTGATGGTGGACTGTTGTCTACCACAACATTTGAACCCACTTCCACATCCCTGGTGGACTTCTTATGTTTTCTCGTTATTGCCCGGCCTGCAACTTCCTTCAAAGTAGCATCATGCAAGGCATTGTCTGCTTCGATTTCTCTCCGGGATGTAACTCCTGACCATCAAAAACACATAAAACTCAAACAAATTATACAAGGGAAACGGGATAAAACTTGTTTTCATGTGGAAAATGGTTTATTCTTCTAGGGTTATTACCTTCCACGGTTATGGATTTCCCATCAGACGGAGGGCCATCGTCAACATTTGCTCTTTCTACTATTTTAAGATTCGGACCAGATTTCCCTTCCGTGTGTTTAGTTCCTGCACAAAACGTGGCAACCATAACATCATAACATGATATTATTAAACCCCAGCAAACCAATAAACCATGTCACAAATCTGGACACCAACTCATGTAAAATAGAAAAACCATGTACAAATTATATGCAACACTGACTCGCCATATTTAAATATATGCCCATATTTTACATTCACACACGTGATCCAAACACCCTTAGAAATCAGCTTTTCCTAAATATTTTGCAAATCAGTATTTCATGGTTTTATGGATTACCATGGTTAGTATAATTTCATACCATGGGTGGTTCACCTTTTTTTTGGTTGGCACTTACATGGCAAGTGTATTTTCCATATTGTTGGGCCCAAATTTTAGTTGGGAAATACTGGTTTGACCTAAAAGTGGACATGCTTAGCGGATTCACCACACCCAAACTATGGATGGTACTAGCCATGGTAAGCCAGAAAACCATGTCCGACAACATTCGGAAAACCATGACAAGAAATTATACTAAACATGGCATCCTGGAAAACCATGGAAAGGAAAACATCCAGCCATAAACATAAACAACCAAACAAACTCGTCACCTCAGTAACATACTAAACAAAAATTAAAATCTTAGACCACGTATTTTTTGTTATTCATGAAATGGAAAACAAATAACCCATTTTTCCCTTCATGTATAAACCATCCATGCTCCAAACCATGGTAATCCTTTAATCCACGACAATACATGTCCAATTATAAAACTTTTTCCCCATGTGAATCAAAAAATGGTGGAGTAATAATCCATGATATAAAACCCCAAAACAAACACAAGCATGCAAATCTCAAACACACATAAACAACTTCAAGCATGGGGAGCTTTAACCACAGGCATGCAAAACTCAATCCATGATTAACCACATCTATACTCTACAAATTCCATGTAAATGGTCAGAAAATACACGCACATCACAACACATACAAGATATTCAAGTACTCCCAACAAAACTTTTTGAACTGTAATGTTGAGTAGAAAACTTACTAGCCATGAATGGGCCTTCTTCTTGATGACTGGTTAGGCTTCTTTGCCGTTTTTCCCCGCCGGAGTTGCCGTCTCACCCTCTTTTCGCGGTGTCTGTTCTTCGCGAGATGGATTTTCCGCAAAATCGGCAAATGGGGTTGTGGGATGATGCAGTTCCGAAACGGATGGGATGAAACGGGATGGAACGATTTAGGGGGTGGGTTGGGTTTCTCCGAAAAATCAGGGATTTGAGATGGCTCGGGTAGGGTTTTGGGCCCACTGAAGAAGATGAGATAGGATGATTTGGGGAGTGGGTGGGGTTTCACCGGGAAAAGAGGAGTTTAGGATTGTTCGGTTAGGGTTTCCACCGAAGAGGAAGGGTTCGTGACGATTTGTGGAGGATGGGTTTGGGTTTCACCGAAAAATTAGGAATCGGGAGGGTTGGGACGGTTTTGGTCCTGCCAGATCTCTCACCGAAAGAGTAAAGTAGGAGTGGGTTTGTTATGGTAAAAGCTTCCCATAACTGACCACTAATAATTTCGAAAGTTTTTAAATTTTACCGAGATTTATGGGACGTAAATGTTGTTAAATGACGTCAATTTTGTGTGAATGTAATATAGGACTACATATTTCTCCTACAGCCGATAATAATATCTAAGAAATAAAAAAGGAAAAACCAAAAACAAAGGGCTTTTTCGGTATTTTTTAAATCTCAAGATGATATCATAAACATTCAAAATCCATGGGATGGGATCCTAAGGATTTCATGTTTTTGGGATGGTGAATTAACTCCCCCATTAAACAATTGTCACTTTAAAAATCCTCACTCCCAACCAAGATTTTCTAATTACTTAAACTTTCTCAAAACAATCTTTTGAAATGAATAAAATGCATTGTCAAGCAAATAGAGAAATTGATTTACCAAAATACTATGTAGTTTGGCTTAGATACACAATAGCCATGGTAATAGTTTCTTAATCTAACTTCCAACATTTGATGGACTGTTTATCACTATAATAGAAGACTAGCACACATGCTCAAACCATTAAAACAAAGCATAGTATCAATCCAATGTGCAACCGACACGCATGGAGTGATTATCGTATACCATAACAATTTCAAGAAAATCATAACCTCCCAGTACAACACTGTTAATTATCCATCAATGCGAAAAAAAAAACATTTGATTCAAGAGATAACAATTACCAATGCATCGATTTCATTTTTTTAAAGCTAATCATTCAACTATTTTTTCCCTTCCCGTTTCCTAAAAAAACCCATGAAAATACCCAAAAATACATTTGCACACTCAAAATAAAATTATTTAATTAAACCATACTACTAGTATATTTGTGTGACAAATTTAAAACCTCAAATGCCACTATAGTTGTATTTATTTTACAATACATGCAACTAGTACCTTTTCCACATCAGAAAATAATCTTTGTAAAACTTTTTAGCCATGTTTTTTTTTCCCTTTGTTAGTATTGGCAACTGAAAAATAATGCTAGCACAATAGTATATTCACTTGATCCATACTATAATTAATTATATCATAGAACCAGTTTTACCAACGGTAGAGAATTTATTACCAATAAACATATGCATTTTAGCTAAGCCTTAATTACTAAGGAACAAAGGGAATCGTTATATGATTTCAAGCTGATTTGAAGAGTTGCGGGTCTATTGAATTCATCAATTATCCATTCAGTCAAGAGAGATAAAACAAAACACATCGAAAAATTATTCTAGAAACTTTTTTTTTTTTCAACTACCAACTCAACTTTACCACCATGTCTAGTGTCTATCTACCGACGTTGTAAATAGCTAAATCACAATCTTTGCACAAGCCATTAAACTAGTTTACAAAAATCTTTTAAAACATATAGACAACTTTCAATTACTTTTTTTTTCCTTTCAAAGGAAAACTTTATCATTCCTATACCAGATAGCATAGAAACTATTTCTAGTTATGCATAGGTAATAGAAATTGATTCTATTCCATTCACCAACCCTGAAATGTTTTGACATATAAACCTCCATTTTTCTAGTTTTCCCCTGATCCTCTCGGTTTTAATTTTCCCAAGGAAACAACAACTGAATTTTAAAACCTTCAAACCTCTTTGGATTTTAGAACAATTGAAACTCTAAATTTCCCTTTCAAAACTGATTTTGAGTTTTGGAAATTAATTTGGGCAGAATACTAATTACTGTTCCTTTTCCTTGTTTGCAGGAGATCCAAAATAGGGGACTAGAGTTGGTATGTAAGAAGAGTGCTATGACACAGAAACCAATCTAAGGGAAAAAGCTCTATAAAGTTATGCTAGACTTATCAGGACTGCGTTTAACTATGTAAGGAAACAGAACGATGCTCATGTGATGCAAATTCCTATCATATAAACATGTTACACGAACAATGACTTTAGATTGTTAGGAATTTTCTCTAAGAATAAGACTAAAATAGGATAAGAATAAAAGACAATATAAACAAAGCAATTAGAAGGAAATAGAAAAGTTAGCCTGCAAGATTGTGAGGCGTATAGTCACTATCCTAAAGTCATTGTTGCTTCCCCACGTGAAGGTTTTAGCGGACTCCAATGACTCTAGGATCTAACCCAATGCTCCCAGCCGTCCTAATTCAGAGTTCACGTCCTCCAAGAGGTAATGAACCGTCCTGGTTGTAGTCCCCCATGGAACCCATATATGAAAGTATATGAACTGCAAAAAGATGAATCTTTCAAATAGAAAATATTTTTCATTGCATCTTTATCAATGTCCTTATTTTTCCACTCCTCACAGAAGACCATATGAGGTATTTATATAAATGTATAATATGCAACTCTTCTCCAAATAATTACAAGGCAATTATCTATAATAAGTACCCATATAAATTAGGTAACGGTCCATTAAAAAAGACAATAAAACTAATAATCATTAGGGTGCATAATTCCCTATAAGCCCCACAATAAACTCTATAAGTAAATGAGCAATAAACATATTTTTGTATAATAAGTTTTAGAACTTTTAAATAATATTCCAACATAATCTATGGCCATATATCTAACACAAAATTAACTGATAATAAGGTAGAGAGGTCCTTCGTGTTATTGAATGATCACTCATTTCATTCTTAAGTAATGTGAGATTGTGCTTTCTTTAAGACAAAGTGAAGCCAGCCGGCGGTGTCTCATTAGCACAACAATTTCTCACATGCCTGCTTCCATCAATTTATACCATCACGGTTCCGCTTCGTGCACCAAAAATATGCAGCAAAAAAGGGTCAAATCATCGGGTTGTGCTCTCAAATCTTCGCTCTACTCTCATGTTATCAATTGTTTCTGAATTTTAGGAGTTCATTATTTTAAGATACTTTTAAGTCTGTGTTCGCTCTCAGACATACATATTATGTGACTTAGGACCACATCGACTACTTAATTAACAAGTGAGTCTCATATTATGCAGGGCATAATCAATTTATGTTTAGAATTTATACTGAGAAATAATATCCCCTCATATTTTATACTCTTTCTTTCTGTTTAGCACTTGCATATCATTATTTGTTCTGTTTTTTTATGTCAGTCTATGTGGAGCTTTTCTCTGACTTTAAATGAGGCCTCCAGTTGTGAATAGTAAAATTGGTTCATCGATTAATCGAGGTGCGCGCAAGTTGGTTCAGACAACTAATTTATTAAAAATAGGTTTTGTTCTTCTTAGAGATAATCAAAACACCATATACTCACATCTATACTCCTTATAAAAAGGTGAAGAATTTGTCTATTTTTTAAATTCGGAAAATACCCAGGGTACTAGCACTTACGGTCTGTTTGTTAAAGGGATATGTTTTGGAAGGGAGGAAGAGGATATAATAAAGGGCGATATAGAGGTGAATATGGTCGGATGAGGTATTATTTTAGAAGGGGAGATTAAAAGTTACTTGGTTTGTTTACTTTTTAGGGGAGTGGGATATATGCGGTGGATAATGTACAATTCCTATTTTGCTCTTGGTTGTTTTATACCAAACCCATTTTGTTCTATTAAACGAAATCATTGTCACGGGAGATCTAGTAGTGTGGTCTTGGCGTGACATGTACTATATAGTGTGGCATACAAAGCCCATCGATCCAAAGAATGAAATGACTCGTGATTTTATCTCTAAGAATGAACTACAAGTGCCAAGTGAGCCATTGATTGGCGATTAATGCCTTGGATGCCACACTATATCTTTGTAATGCGGCACCGCACTACAAGATGCCCTGTTCCATTATCTTGAACCCAACCACCAAAATTAAAATTCTTATAATCAGTTTCTTGTAAGATTTGGTCATTCTTATAATCAAAAATCTTGTGCAATTCCTCTCTTCTATGAACCTAGAAAGGTGGAAAGAGCGTGAGCTCAAAGATCCCGTTTGGATGGGGGCATACTGCCTGGATTAGGAATTCCGAGTTCATTGCGTTGCCTTGGTTTGGAACAAATTTGATAGGCTCAACTAATTATGGCCGGGACTAAGGCCCAATTTTTTAAAAGATTTTAGCACTTGCCTTGGTTTGGAACAAATTTGATAGGCTCAACTAATTATGGCCGGGACTAAGGCCCAGCTTTTTAAAAGATTTTAGCACCCAAGTGCTAAAATCATGATATTTCAAATCAAAAAATAAAGTATTTCCGTGTATCGTTTTTCGATTTTTTCGCACCGAACTAAATTAATCCTCGTGTACTTTAATTTAATGCGAAAAAAATTTAAAAAACGATACATGAAACTACTTCATTTTTTGATTTGAAATATCGAGAAGAGCCAATATTCCAAAAAAATTTGACAAAAAACTTAACATATGCGCAAAAAAATTAGAATAAAAACAAAAAGAAAAGTTGTTTTTTAAGTCAAAATAGTTACAAAATTTGACGTTAGTTTTGGGAATAATTTGTTTGCCTCCCAATTCTATCCCTCGAACTGTTCCCAAAGACCCATCATCCCACATGACACAGCCTCCAGCAAAAACAAAACGCCACTGAAACGTAGAGACAGAGGCCGTTCCCCGTCTCATCTGCCAGAGGCTGCATTCCGATTGCAATCCCATCCTCTGCCGAATTCCGTTTGCTAAGAAGAGCCACTGTGCTGAAGTTCAAATCCGCTTGCCTTTCCGTTGTGTGTCTATCTGTTGCCAGTCCTCTCCGATAAACCCAATCTTAGAGCAGGTAATAACACTTCGTCGAATTCACTATTTTCGACGCACTCCATTTTACAACACTTTCCCGTGTTCACTATCAAATTCAAAAGTACCCAACTCTCTCTTCAGTACCTTCACTAAAACCTCATGCATACAAACTGTTCGACAAAATGTCTAGGTGCTTTACTGTCAAAAAGAAGAAGGTTGGAATCCTCTTAGACCTCTTCTTGAAGATTTTTCGAGATGATGAACATAATTCTTTCGCCATCACAGAGCTATTTTCCAAAGTAATGTGATTATTACCCCTTCATTGCCTTTGTTCTTCTCACGATGGAGCCTTTGTTGCATTGGTTAAAATCTCTCAGTCAATGCAAACCATGTGGTGCCCTTGCAAGGGAAACTCACCTACATAGGCATCAGAAATTTCCGGCTGTCTGGGCATGTCAAAATTTTAGTCATGCGACAAAGTCTTAAAAATGATAGTTATTACTTACTTTGGGTGTGTCATGTCGTTAAGTTGTGTTTGTATTCTTGTTGAAAGCTTTAATTTTGATGTTAAAAAAAGGAAAACGTGGTGTTTCTGTCAATGGATTAGAGCATAGATGCCCCCTTCAGGTTCAACTTTTTGGAAAATAGTGGGTATGCATGGATTGATGGTTGACAGTAAATGTATCATTTATGAAAAAAGAGAGTGCAGGACATTGATCAATTCCAAATTCTTCCTGCACTGCATTTTTTGTTGGTGTTATTGATAAGGATAATGGTGTACTTGCTGAGTTTATTGCCACAAAATTTTGGTGTACCAGTGAGAAGTTTTACAAATTTTCTCCATAATCCTATGCCCTCCCTTACCATTGGATAACAACGTGGGAGAACTAAGTGTAACAATAACTATCAACGATGAGGCTGCTTTTATGATTGCACCTTTTTGATACGAGGAAAATTAAAGAGTTTGGGGCAGGATTTTCACACACATTTCACTTTAAACGTTTTGTGGTTCTTTTATTGGTTTTGGCATCTATGAGACTATTAGACCCTATGAAGCACTGACACTCCACACGGCATGTCCAATAAATTTAATTGATTTTTTTAGGGGGACACATTTTGAGACACGGCGAAAAATATGCAAGTTTTTATCTTTGACATAATTTAGTGTTCTAGTTGAGCTTAAAACATTACAACCTTCATCCGCTGATTTGCGGAAGCTGTTTCTTCTTCACTCGCAAAAATTCAGGGATCTTTCATTTAAAATCACTTGCCTGATTGAAGTTCTGTTCAAGCATATAGAACTTACCAATTTGACTGTATGATCATTATCCTGTCCTTAATCTAATATCCCATGTAAGTTTCTCTAAAAAGGGGAAACAGCTAAAAATGAACGGAACGACAAAAATAATGATTATCTAGTTGCAAAGTTAGCTAAACTAGTCACCGAATTGGGCATGAGTTGGGAAAAGCAATAAAGCATAACTTAGCTCCCCATAAGATCATATATTCAACTGCCCAAATTATAAAAGTACACAGACAATAAAGAGTACACACATGTTTACTAACCATATTTGCTCTACTTTCTTTTTTCCTCAAACTAGGTAGAATTGCAATATGGAGACCAATGACGTTGACGATGAGGAGTTTGGATTGTCAAGAAACTATTTTCTTGCAAAAGAGTTGGGAAGTTCTGGAAAGAAATCAATTCACAAGCTCTCTGACATTGAGCTTGTTGACGAACAGGTGGTCTTTTCTCCTTTAGACTCTATGCACATACTTTGAACATGGCTTATATGTAAGTTGCTATTGCAGGAGTTAAGAGATGCCATAGCCAATATCGAGCCTAAACATGAAAGTGAAATTGCATCTTTGATGAACAGTTACAAAAGTTTGTACTCAAAGTGGGCTTTTGAGCTAAGGTGTGTACTCAGATGCTGTTCACTTGTTCCATTCTTCCCTTCATGATAGAAGTGGTAATAGTAACAGTATGTCACTATGACTCATTATCAATTATTAGTAGATCTATCGGTAAATGTAAGATGTTGGTGGTGTTAAAGATTTCTACTTCTAAATGGACCAGGTGTGGTTTTAGCCTGTTAATGTATGGTTTTGGATCAAAGAAGGCCTTGATTGAAGATTTTGCTTCAACAGCATTAGCCGAGTATGGTGTTCTTGTAATCAATGGCTATCTTCAGTCAATCAATCTTAAACAGGTATGTGGAATAATGTCTTCACAAAAGGAAAATATCGCCATCCCATGCTTTAAGCCAAAAGATGGCACTTCTAGCGGTTGGTGAACAATAGGATATGACCCAAGGACACTAAAGATTTGGTCTTGTACAACCCAGCATAGCATTTCCCCACTGCATTTGCCCATAAAGCATCTTGTTTTTGGAAATAAATGTTTAAACTTATAGGTGTTGATGGCCTTGGCTGAACTTCTGTGGGATCAGTTAAAAACCCAGAGAAGAACTCCTTCAGGAAACTCTTCTAAAGTTTACCAACCATTCAATTCCCGATCCATAGATGATCTACTTGCTTTTCTGGATGGTCCACAAGTGGAGGGAGATGAATGTTTTGTTTGTGTCGTCATTCACAACATTGATGGGCCTGGATTGCGAGACTCAGAGACACAACAATATCTAGCAAGAATGGCTGGTTGTTCTCATATATGTGTTGTTGCTTCTATCGACCATGTCAATGCACCTCTTTGTGAGTATTATTGTTTTATTGTTGTTCATTCATCCAATATTTGGTCGTATTGTGAATCATTTTCCTGACTTTCCATCCTCTGTCTTTTGCATTATTTGGGTTATTGTGTCATTTGGTATTCGTTTAAGCTCATAGGTACATGGATGGTCCATAAACGAATAGTAAATTATCTGTTTAATGTAGAGCTTACAAATGGGCAGCTGATATGGTGAGGTATTGTGGGTTGGATAGTGAAAATGAAGGCTTGTCTTCCCCCCTTTCTCCTTCCCCTTACCTCTAGAAAAGGACATAGCAGTGTCACCTTACATGGTGGTTACTTCAGTTGTTTCTAAGTCAAGTTTTGAATCTAGAGGGTCCCTTTTATCAGCCTATTTTGATTGCTGAACTCCTATTTACAACTAGATGAGGAAAACTAGCCTTGTGATGCTTCGTTGTTGCTGAACTTGTAGCATCATGGATTGCTTAGTTTTACTATAGTAAACCGTTTCTTATCTTTATGGTGCATGTTTTATTTTCTATGCTAGTGTGGGATAAGAAGATGGTTCACACACAATTCAACTGGTGTTGGTATCATGTCCCCACATTTGCTCCATACAAAGTTGAAGCAGTCTTCTATCCATTGATTCTCACCCATGGTGGCACCACCCAAACTGTCAAGACAGCTTCAATAGTTTTACAGAGTTTGACTCCTAACGCCCAAAATGTGTTCAAAGTTCTTGCGGAACATCAACTGGCTCACCCGGATGCAGAAGGCAAGATGCTGCTTCCTGTTTTGGTTTTTGTCTTTTTTCTTTTTCATGTTGGAATATTATCCATTACAACATGGTTTATTAATTTGTGTTGATCTTTTTCCCTTGCTCAGGGATGCCATTCAATAATTTGTTCACCATTTGTCGAGAGCGATTCCTGGTGAGTAGCCAGGTAACACTGAATTCCCATTTGACTGAGTTCAAAGATCACGAGTTGGTCAAGATCAGAAGACGTTCGGATGGCCAGGACTGCCTGTACATTCCTATGGCAACTGAAGCACTTGAAAAGCTGATACTGGAGATCAGTCAATAGCAGTCACTAATCCACAACTAATTCACTTCGAAGGTTAACTGGGACTTGCTCATTGTTTTCAATAGTAAATGTCGCTTCTGCCTGGAACAGTCATGTTATGCATTGGTTTTGGTCCATTGACAACTTCCTGTCTTTGAATCAAATTGGACTCTTTGAAATGTACGTCTCATTTTCCATGTCTTGACACTTGGGTAATACTCTACTATGAAACATCTTGAATTGGACATTAAACATACATACTTAGTAATCAATTTTGGTGCAAAACGGATGCATTAAGTTTTCATATTACGCCTTAAATGATTATGACACCAATTGCAGTCACGTTTGATTTCTGGACTAATTTGGAAGGAATTCTTGATATAGGATTCCACCAGTTACTAATCTATCTGAGGTTATTCATCAAGTCTCACCCCTCTGGCATCTGGATATGGGGTCTTAATGTTGATTTTGCATATATTCTAGTACTGCTAAACATCTTCATGCTATGAAAGGATGTATTAGACTCCTCGGTGCAGTAGTTTTTCCATTGTATGCCGGTGATTCATATTGTACTGTTTTCCATTCTACATCCAACATAGCCCAGATATGGCAATCCCGGCCCCTCATATCCAGATTTGATTGCATTCTTATGCCTGAATGTAATACTTTTGTGGTACTAAATAATCTCTCCATCCCGATAAGAAAATTTTGAGGAAAATTTACCAATTCTTTTGCCATGTACTCCACTTTTTCTTCAAAAATCAGATACTGGAAGAGAATTTTTTTCCCCCTCCCCGCCCCTGTCCATAGTTTAAAACCCTTCTATCCGGTTTGTATTTATGGAAATGCTATTATTGATTACGGAAAAACAGTTCATCTACTCATATCCATCAATCTCACTCTTCCTCCTTATTGTAAATGATATTCCTCTCCTTCAGTATTCTCACTAGTATTCAGAATTATGACCGCTAATTGTTTCGGTTTCTGTATTTATCCCTTTTAAGACTTTAAAAAAAAAAAAAAAAAAACCCCTACTAAAAATCATTTTGATTGGGTGTTCTATTTTAGAGTGAGCAGTCCATCTTTACCTGCATGATTCTGTTCTTAATTTCTAATGTAACTTTCATAGGTAAACTTATTAATTACTCCCTCCTTCCCTTTAAGTGTGTTCTGTCAAAAATCCACGTTATTAGAGAAATATCGACTGTGTTTGGTTAGATAGTTTAGTTTAGTTTTGATAATGTTAGCAGGTGTAATGAGTGGAGATAGATAAAGAGAGAAATGAGGATGTCATCAAAACTAAAACTAAATTGGAAAACGAACAAGGTCATCATCATTACATCTTTTACCTCAATATTACACTTTTCACATCAATTTTTACCTCTACTTTCCAAAATTATCCTCCATTTTACTTATTAACTCTCTACCCACTAACCTTTCAAGAAGGTAAAATGATAATTATATAAATTTTTACCCATTAACTTTTCAAAATACATGCTTATTAAGGGATAACCCAAAATGAAAATGTAGACATTAAAAATGAGACAGAGGGAACACTCCCTATGTAACATCTATGTACCATTTTGTTTTTCTTTCTAAGAGGAAATCAATGTGGTAACTTAATAAACTAAAATTGTCTTTTATCCTCGAGAGCAATTTTTTGTTCACTCTCGCCTTGAATGAGGGTAATTTTACTAACATTGAGTGAGCTATGCTCCTGGTATTGATATGATAATCGCAACCGTTTTGTTTTGTAGAAACTGATTTGTTAGATCATGTGTAAAATCAGTTGACTCGAATATTAATAACTAAATTAAAACATACTCAATGAACAATTTTAATTGTCAAAATAATAACTGCAACATATTTCACCAAAAAAAGGTAAAATTAAGCTGACTTTAAAGGTGAGAATAAACAAAATTGCTCTCCTTATTCAACTTTCAAAACCACTTTCTTTTTGTGGATTAGTTAATGAAGGAAAAGGTACAAAACATGAAAACTTTCTCGTAAATTTCCCTTGAAAATGAAATGTGTGGGTGTGATTCAATGTAGTACTTTGAAAATAAATTTTCCCATAAATTTTTCATAAATAGTACATAGGGTGAATCACATCCATCCATTCAATTTTCAGGAGAGATTTATAGAAAAAATTTCATACTATTTTGTATCAAACCTCGTTAATGAAAACAAGAGGTACTAGAGTAGTATTTTCGGATTCTAGGGAAATGAAACAAGTACATTTTAATTCCAATTTCCATATCCCAATGAAGTGTTAATGGAAGCCAAACGGTTATTTCCAAATTTAAATTAGGGCGGTTGATTGGACAAGCTACTACGTACAATATTCTTTATTGAAGTGGTAATTCCACTGATCAAAAAAAGTGGTAATTCCGTACTTTTACTGTTTTTCACCCAATAGAATTCACCTGTCACCTGTCACTCTCCGGTCACAGTAACTTGACCATCCCTCTCTACAGTGGAGTCCCAACGGTCGACTCCTCTTCTCCCAATCCTAAGGTGCCCCCCATTTCAAACTCTTCCCTCAAAAATTTCCTCAACCCAAATCTCCCTCTGGTCAGAACTTGTGTTGGAAATTGTTATTCTAGAGAGAGAAAGATGGTGATGGGTAAGAAGGTTGCGTATGAAGAGATACGGCGGCAGCGGGTGGAGGAGAACAAGAAGCGAATGGAGGAACTCCATCTCCCTATCCTCTCCCTGTCCCTCAAAAAACAACACTCTCCTAAGCCTTCTCCAGTGAAGCGGGCGACGCCTCGGGTCATTCGGAAGGAGTTGATTGCCGTGAGAAGATCGAATCGGATTTCCAATCAGCCTGCCCCTGTTTACAAAGAAATCGTATGTTACTTTTTTATTTCTGAACCCAATACACATTTTTTTCAAACCAGCCTAGGCCGTTCTTTCAAAGTGTTTGATTTTGGCCCATAGTCGAGCTCGTTTATTATCGAGTGTTCGAGCTCAGTTTGTTTACTAAGCAAGCTCAATACTCAAGCTCGGTTCCTTAATTAACGAGCCCGAACCGAGTTGAGCCCAAAAGAGGCGAGAAATCCTCCGTTACTGTGACTTCCAATCCTTACACCTAAACCATAAGAATTTGAGAAAGAACCTATTTTTTATCATCAATCTGCTTAATAAAGAAAGGGTTTTTATTTTTCTTCCTCTTTTTTTTTTCCCCTTGTGGGAAAGAAGTATTGACAAATGGGTTTTGATAATTTATGACAGGTGACTTTTGAGCGGACTGAGTTTCCTAGGAGGTACTCTTCTAGACTTTATCTGTTCATTAGAGTTCAATGACTCTGTTTCCTTTTTTTTTATTTTTATTTGGGATGTGCATTTGTTGCGGCGACATTTGAAATACAATTTGTAAGACAGATTCAGGAAAATGAATGGCATCTCTAAAAGGGACTTGTCAAACCGGGTATACGCCTCTGACGAAGCTAGAGATTGGGCAATATCCAGAGCAGAAGAACTGGAATCGAGTCTTGAGGCGGGTTATCCGACGTTTGTGAAGCCTATGACTCAATCACATGTGACCGGTGGATTCTGGCTTGTAAGTGACTATGGTTTAGTATATATGAACTAGTGGAATCTATGTAGTTAAGTGCTAAAAGTGGGATTCTTTGCACAGTTGGAAATTAGTAATGGTTACTACAATCGTTAATTTGGCACCCTTTTCATCTTTCACCGTATATAGATTTTAATCTGTACTTGGCTTTCATATATGCTTAACCAAACATGAAATACTAGCGAGCAAAACTACACAAAAGTTCCGGAGAATAAAACTCAACATACGAAAATGCTGTATCTATGTAAGATAGAAACATTATATAATCACTTTTTAGCTGAAACTGAAATATTTTAGCATACCTAAACTAAATAGTATCTAAAGTATTTGAGCTTAGGGGGGGTGGGGTTTATCATTTTTCCTAAAATTGCTAAATACGAATTTCGAGACAGGTCAGTTTCCTTACATATATCAATGATTTTTAAACACTTCTAGTTCTTTTAGCACTTGTGCTAGAAACGGAAAATGCCCCGCCCCTTAGATAAATTTGATCATTGAGAATTTAGAGAATGAAATTGGAAAGATGAATAGTATCCAAACTGATGTGGGTGTAGCAACCCCTTCAAATAGTTATCATTGTAATGATTTTTTGCCGTTGTTACTTGCAATCCATCAAATATTCCCCACCCTTTGAGGTTATACAGATTTGATTACAGCAGTAATTTGAAGGAAGATTTCTATCTCCTGCTATATGATTTCCAAAGGAGCTCATAAACCAAAACTCTTCCAATATGTTCCTGTTTTATTACTGCTTGGACTAAAGGAGGGGGGTTGTTTCTGGAATTTTATCTTAAGGTTTTGAGCACAGGCTTTGAGATTCTCCTGGCTTTCAAATAATTGCAGAACCATTTTTATTGTTTTAGGTTCTCTTTTTATGTCAGTTCACAGGAGTGTGTAGAAGGAAGGTTTCCCATATTTCTCATTCTTTCCTTTCTCCTGGTTGTAGGGTCTCCCATGTAATTTCTGCCGTAGGAACCTTCCGAGGCGTGATGAAACTGTTACACTAGTAGACGAAGAGGGGGAAGAATACCCTGTCGTATACCTGGCTCGTAAGAATGGGCTAAGCGGTGGATGGAAAGGGTTCGCAGTTGCTCATGGTTTGGTTGATGGCGATGCAGTGGTATTCCAATTAATCCGTCCCACAGAACTCAAGGTTATGAATAAAAATCAAGTTGTATAGTTTTCTTCTTCATGATTTTTTTTTTTCTTCTTTCTCATTTATCTAATTACGCTTTCATAGATGGTAATCTTACTCCCATTTTCTTTTCCTTGTTACCTCTACATTTATGCTTTTTCTAATGTTTCCTTCTGAAAAAATGGAAAATTCTTAGTTCCATATTTACATATTTTTCTTACACGTCTTCCCTAAAATAGGTGTACATCATAAGAGCAGCAAACTGCACGAAAGAGGGTTAAAATCTTTGAAAAGTCTCGTGCTGTTTGATCTTTGGGGCAAATGAACCAAAGCAGGTATACTATATTGCCTTCTATGTTATTGCTTGTACTATTTTCATCTCATGGGCTTTTATTCTCTCTTGATTTGCTTATTTGTGTCTGTAATATCTTACCGAACAATTTCCCATTCAAAAATGATGTGAATCATATTGGACATTGCAAAATCGATGCCATCTGCATTGCGGAGACCTCGTCGCTTGGCTAGTGAAATAGATGCAATGTTCCCGTTTTCTGAAATAAATGTTCCTACATGAACTGACTAAGGGCTTTGTGCAACAAGTCTTGCATTTCTGGTGAAATATGCATTTGGTTTGTTTATGTGAGAAAGCAAATTGTAGAGCTGCTTTAGATTTCTACTTCACATGCCTATTTTGACCTTCATTTCTTGCAGTTGAGAATTGTTTCAGCAGCAGAGTTGATGATGACCTGATCAAGCCTTCTTTTTCTTTGGTTTTTGTTTTATGGTATGTGTGTAAGCTATGCAGTGTTTATTTATATGAAGAAAAGCTGAATGCTGATCAATTTAGACGCATACATGTTTTCTGTAGTTCCATGCTGTAATTGATTCGTAGTCTTTTATATATTGAGTTTGACAAAATTAGCACCTTTGATAATAGCGCAGGAAACATTCATATCTAATACTAGTATGTGAGAGAGTGTGTGTGTGTGTGTGTGTGTGAGAGAGAGAGAGAGAGAGAGAGAGAGAGAGAGAGAGACCACCTAGAAGAAACAAAATTAGTACGTTTGACAATATGCGAAGAATTCTGTTCTCCTCGCAAGGACCCTTCGACAACAAAACCTATTACTTTCGCCTCTCCTTTGGAGGTGAAATTGTTTCGTGTCTGAAGATTCAACTTCTAGTACCTACAGTAGGGAGACAGTAAAAACAAACACGGTTGACACGATAACTTTTACCTTATTCAGGTACTATATTTTGGAGAGGTTGCAGTAAGACTACCTTTATCACCTGTATAAAAACACTTGAGACGCCATACCAAAGAGAAATGACGTAGTATATAATTTGGATATGCAGCTCCTTTTGTGCAAACCCTGCAAGAGCCGTCATCTCACTGTCATCTATGATGCCATTTTTGTTCGTGTCTGCAGCCTTGACTCCGTGCTTGGTCTTCCGACCGGAAAACCAAGCTCCGGTGGCACGGATGGCTTCTCGAAGCTCATCTCTACTTATTTGACCATCTTTGTCCTTGTCGAATTGCCATATCCACTCTTTAAACTCGGCCATGGTCATCACTCTTTTTCCAGGATCAACAGGGACACCGTCACCCTTATATTTAGTAGGGTAATTCTTGATTGCCATTCTAGTTGGTGTAAATACAAGCAATGGCAATGAGGGTATATAAAGACCTTTCAAAATATTCATATCGTGACTCTGTTTGGACATCAATCACTTCTTGCTCTTAGAATAAGCATAAAATATTATGTGGTCAAGTAGTCGTTTGGATCAAGGAGAAGCTAATTACGTATCAAGATAAGAACAATAATGGTGATTTTATGGCAATATCATATTCCTTCTGGATAAAGAAAATAGTGTTGGGCTTACATTACAATCTTCTGGAGTTATCATTGCATAAATTTAAACATATGGAAATCAAAAAATAAACAACTATTTTAATATACAAGAGGTCTACATATTTCGGGGGCCGAAGTGGTGGCATCATTGTTATGCCATAAGCTAGCCCTAGTCATGGGTGTCACGTGGGATTAAAGATGTTGGGCAAGTTGGATTTGCTTTGACCCCAAGGGTTGGCATGGTGGTCCAGACATGAGACTTCAGGGCTCCAAGATTAGTCGAAGTATGCACGGGCGGATACTTAATTGGTTATAAAAACAAAAAATGGTTGGCTTTGCCTTTGTGAACAATACAATATAGCTTGCCCCATTTAGTAGTTAAAACCAATTATAGCATTCAAAAAAAATTCATTTATCAAAGAAATTGTGAAAATGGAAAAAAGATTGAAACGCTACACGATTACAAGATCAAAAATGCTAAGTACCCATAAAATTACCCAGAAACTTACCCATAATTTGAAATCTATGGCTCAAATTCTCTCCAAAGTGAATCTGAGCCACTAATTTTAAATTCTGGGTAAGTTTTCTGTGTGTAGAGCATTGCTACGTCCCTAACCTTAGCAAAAGTGGATCCCAAATGAGGTACATTTTATCAATATAGTAGTGATACATCACATGGCACCCAAAATGTGATACATATATAAGGTCACCAAAGTATTAGTGTTTCTATAATACTTATACCCGTCGCGGATAGATCATAGAAAAAGAATCACAAAAATTATAGGTTCAAAGTGAAAGATTCCTAATAGTAGAATCCAATTCTATCATCTTTTCGCAAAAAAGTTACAGTGAAATTGCCACAAAAATCAGGGCTCATGTTTGGTTCTTTCACTTCTTTGTAATGGAAAATTATTGTGTGCGAGCGTGCCAGAGAAAGCCTTTAAGTCTTCTCTCTCAGATTGACTTTGAAAAACTAAATCTAATCAGACGATTGTGTTTGAATGGTTCAATTACCTCAATTAAGAGGTTTTTTCCTTCAACGTGAAGAAATACAAACCAATTTACGTAGGAAATTAAAGAACAATAAGAAACAAGGTACTTTGATCAAAGAATCAAAAGTAAACTTACTTCGAAATCTTCTTGAACTTCAAATAGAAAGATAATATAAACTTCGAACACTGGATTGTTACAAATACTACTTTCATCTACTTCCTAATCTACTTCGAACTGAGTCGAATTCTTAAAACTACAATTCTAATTGCCAAAGAACAAACCAAGCATTATTTTTGTTGTTTGTTGAACAAACCAAGCATCAATTTCTTTTATTTATAGACCTTGCTTGCAGTTTGGAATTCCTGCTTGATTACTTGACTTCCAACTTCATCATTGCATTTCAAAATATTGTTTTTTTTTTCCTCCAAGAGCACTTGAACTTAAATTGTTTCGAACTTCTTCACAAACAATTGAATTTGAATCTACACAGTTACTCATTCAAATCATATTTTGCACATGATTAAGTTGAAAAGATAACCTCCTTGCACGATCTGTTTCATGCGTAATTGTTTGAACTACCAACTGCCCAGTCTTACACGTGTAATAACATGAAGTTCATGCTTTCTAGCTGTTTAAAATGTGGCTTCGAAGTCCACTTCTTTATTTATTCTTCGCTTATAACTGTCAATAACTGCCTTTCCATCTAGAGAACAATACAACATCGTATTGATCTTCTTATAAACTATTAATCCAGAGCTTTTCATTAATGACATGTTTCCAACGTTTGGAATTTCTAATTACGTGTCAATTAATTACTAGATGTGTTGATTTTATATGTAAACATACCCCCCGCATTAACATCGATATTCAAGGAATTTGAATATGTGTTATTATGTCTTTACCGCTTCGAATTTCTTCATACCTCCAATGAGGAAGTTATTGACAGTTCTTTCCACTTCTAATGAGGAAGTTATGAGCGGTTCCTCTACTTCCAATGAGGAAATCAAGGGCAGTTTCTTTACACGTTCTCCACTTGTGAAATTTGAATCGCTTCAACATTAAATTCTCTCTATAAATGTATCCAATTGCTGGTTATCATTCAACACCAATTTTCAACCTTAAATTTGATTTTTCTATTGAAACCAATGCCAATGGCTGACATTACTAACACTGAAAACCCCTTCGAAAGCGTGGACCTTAACGATCACACCCCTTCTCAAACTGAAAATCTAGTTTTGCCCATTATTAGTATAATTCGAAGTGATCACTCTTATGTTGTGATTCCAATGAAACAACACACTCCCATTGATCCATGGGACCCTCTCACTATTGCTAAAGGTTGGAGCCACTACCGCTCATTGGCTATAAGTAGGCAATTTTCTCCCTACATCAAAGATGATCCAAATATGGCTCTTCTAGACAATGTTATTGCCTCTTGTCTTACTCCACAATTCTTTAAGGTTGAAGAACCACCAAAATCACGTTTTGCTGATTATGCTGAGCTCAAAGAAAAAGCTACCAAGCAGTATATGTATTGGTTAAATGAGGTTCGAATGCGTCATTTTAAAAAATTTGCTGATCCTACTTCTCCTCCTCTTCGAGCCCTTCCAAAAATTCTTGACTGGTTTGAAGAATTGAAAAATAGTACGTTTGATCCTTCCAGTTCTCATGCTGACTACTCTTCTACCATTTTCCCCTATTCTGATTCAACCAGAGCCAAAATGTCTTGGCTGCCTTTGCCTTCTTAGATGTGGGGATTTTAGAAGAAGATGTCCCTTACAAGAACTTCCTGTGGGCTTGCGAAACCTTAAAGTTTGCTACTTGTAAGCAAATTAGCTCTTTTATCCAATCGTTTCAAAATCACATCCCTTTTCTTCGAACTTGGATGAGGGCTACCAATGTTGCCTTTGGGTTTAATCAGGACCTTCATGATTATGAGATTGTTTTGCCAATAACTTAGCATACTGATGATAAGGCATTAAATCAGGGCTATGACAGCTAAATTCTCCATTTACTTGATTTATAGTCAACTGAGAATGTCCAAAAATTTCAACTATATGTCTACCTTTAAAGTTAACAGAATCTCTAATGCCATAATTAAAGCTTCATATTCTGCTTGATTATTTGTAAACCCTCTTCATTTATTTGAAAATCAAATTTGGTTGTCAAACCTTGAGGAGATTTGACATGTTTTAGAACCATCAAACCACATTTTCCATGGTTTAATTGTAACTAAGTCAACATCTGCTATCTTTGGAGTTTCAACTCCATTTGGATGATCTGTTAAAAAATTGGCCAAAGCTTAGCATTTAACTGACCTTTGTGGAACATATTCAAGATTGAACTCAACCAAAGACACAATCCACTTTCTAATCCTGCCACTAATTATAGGTTGAGATAACATATATTTCATAACATCAGTGTAAGAAATAATATAAGTTCCTCTTTTACCAAAAAATAATACAAGTTACTCTAGGCATCATATAGTACCTGAGTTTCTTCAAAGTAAAAAACAAAGTTAAACACAACTTTTCTATTGCAGAATACCTACATTCACAAGTATTTAAAAACCTACATAGATATATAATAGATAGCTTGCTCCTTGCCTTCATCATTGTCCTGAGCAAACAAAACTCTTATTGAGTCATAGTTTGCTGCTAAGTACAACTTCACAAGCTCTCCTTTATTAGGTGGAACTAAAACTAGAGGATTGATCAAATACTCCTTGATGGCCTTGAAAGCATCATCATGCTCATTTGTCCATTCGAAGTACACTCCATCCTTTAACTTTAACAAAGAAGAAAAGATTTTAGTAAGAAAATTTAACTGACCAGGAAATTTTTGTTATTCTTTCTTATTCGAAGGAGGTTTTGCTTCAATAACCTTAGTTTTGTTCTTATCAACTTGGATATCTTTGCTTTGGACTAGATATCCCAAGAAATTCTCTGTCATTACTCTAGAAGCACATTTAGCTGGATTCAACTTCAGTTGACAATGCTTCATCTTTGGAAAAACTGTCTTTAAATGCTCAAAATGATCAACAATGGATTCTGATTTCACAATGATATCATCTATATAACATTCTAAAAAACCCCCCAATTATTCCATGGAAAATAGTGTTCATAGTTCTTTGATATGTAACACTAGCATTTTTTAACCCAAATGTCATTTTGTCCCATTCAAAAGTGTCAATTTTACCGGGGGCTCTAAATGCAGTCTTATGAACATCATTTTTAGCTATACAGATCTGATTGTATCCTGAATGTCCATCCATACAGACATAATCTTATGGCCTGCAGAACTATCCATAAGCATGTCTACTAGAGGCATTGGATATTCATCTTTACAAGTTGCAATATTCAAATTTCTAAAATCAATTTAAATCCTAATCTTTCCATTTTTTTAACAACGGAAACAATGTTCGATAACCATTCTACATATCTTGCTATCTTAATGAAACTAGCATTTAAAAGATTTTGAATTTCTTTTTTTACTAGTGCTATGGTTTCAGGGGAGATTTTTCTTGGAAGTTGTTTGAAAGATTTAAAATTAGGCTTGACAGGCAATCTATGCACAACCAAATCTCTACTCAAACCTATTAAATCTTTATAACTCCAAGCAAAGCAATCTTTGTTCTCTTTCAGCACTACAATCAACTTGGTCTTTGAAGTAGTATCAAGTTCCTTGTTGATCTGTACAATGTTTGGAACAACTCCATCTCCAATTCAACCTCTTCTAAAGGTTCTTGGGAATCCACATAGCCTATAAAGGCTTCTTCAATTGCATTAGGCTTTAACTCCAGTCAGGTTTTTTAGTCAATGATTCTTCCCAATAATTAGTTTCCTAAACTTTCTATTCTATTTCTAGAGCCATGAATTTGACTAAAGCCAAAGAGTTGGCTTCTTCAAACTCCACCTTGGATTCACATCCAAACAGCTTCATCTAGTGGGGTGTCTGATTCATAATCAACTGCTTGTTCAAGCCTTGACTTTAACTCTGCCAATTCTTCAATTTCTAACACACTGGATGGAGGGGTGCTGGCTTGTGCTATCTCACTTAAAGGGATAATTTTAGGTTTGTACATCTCAACCTCAGCACAACTTGCTAAAGTAGTAAATGGATGTGGATCTGTTTTCACTTCTTCAATCCCCACTTCTTTTGCATTTTTATACTACACAATCAGAAGGGCTTGACGCATCGAAGAAGGAATACAACCATTTACATGGATCCAATCCCTTTCTAGCAGAGCATTATACTTGTGAAAGTATCCACAACAAAAAAAAGTTGTGTCAGTTTCCACTTTGGCCTCTGTTAGATGTATGAAAACAATTCCCTTAGGACTTTTACTTTCACTAGTAAATCCAACAATGGAAGTGCTTGGAATAAATTGAACCTTCTCTTTACCCAACTTCTTCAAAGTTTTAGTTGATAAAATGTTCACTGCTGCTAGGGTTGTCCAGCGAATCATCCGATCCGCTCAATTCGCCAAATCCGTCCAATCTGATCAGTCCGTTGAACCATCCGTGAATGTTTGGTTCGGTTCGGTTCCGGATCGAGAATTTCTTATCTGGAGATTCCGGATCCGGATTGGATCCGCTCAATTTGCTCAATAATCCTTCTTAACCTATGAAATCCGCCCGATCCGATCTGTTTCCATTTGTAACCGATCCGTGAATGTTCGGCTTAGTTCCAGATCTTAAAAATCATAATCTACTCTGAGTGGATCGGATCAGGTCCATATCCGATCCATCCAGATATGATCCATTGACACCCTTAACTGCTGCTCCATTATCAACCAAAACCATACTCCCTCCGTCCCCTTTTAAATGCATAACTTAGGAATACGTGCAATTTCAAATCCCTAAAAAACATATTTCCCTATATAATTTTTTTAATTTTCTTTATACCAAATTAAAGTGCTCATTGAGCACTTTAATTTGGTGCAAAAAAATTTAAAAATATTATACCAAAGTACATTTTTTAATGTCCACAAAAATACACGTTTCCTAAAGTACTCACTTAAAAAGGGATGGAAGGAGTATTTAACATAATTCCATCAAATAGAGCAAAAATATATATATATATGCTTCAAATGATGCCTCATATCACTTAATGGTGGCTTGAAAGGATAAGAAATGTCAGCACAATTCAAATCAACAATTAAAGGATATTTTGAATCTGACTCAGTTCCTGGAACAAAAACTGCTTTTCCTTTTGAAGTTACTTCTGGTTCATCCACTGCATTAGACATAACAAGACGTTCTTCTTCTTTTTGATCTTTTGGATTACTGCACCTCATCCATTATCATATGTCAAATCATATTCATCATCACTAGATACCTCAATAATTTCCTTAGGGCCAACTTCTGGCTATGAAGTCCTTCAAACTAGTGAGCAATCTGATCCAAATGGACCAAAATTCATAAAAAAAGGGTAAAACCATATTAATTTGAACTTCGTGAAAAGTTCCAAATTGGATGGTTCTTTCTGCTTGTGCCTGCTCAGATTCCTTTTTTGCAACATCTACTTTCTCTGTGGACTCAATTGCAGAAATTTCCATAGGAGAAAATGGTTCCATAGGTGAAGAATTTACTCATCCCTCTTCCTGTTCCACTATCTTGGCTTCCAACAAACCAAATTAATAGCCCGCCAATGAATTTGAAGAAACTGGACTATTGCCATATTGGAGCCAAACTCTCCAATGTTTCCTTTTCGATTTGTTTAAACCCTCTTCGAAGGTATTCATTTGAATCTTCCCTTTGGAGTCTGTTAAACCTATTACCCACATTGTTGAATGCAACAAACAATAATGTGCTTACCTCTCATCTGTAGACACGAACGCTACTTGACAGACCCGATTACTATATGCAACAAACATTACTCGACAGTACCCCATGATCTTTTGCCATATTCCCTTATATCTCAATCACGTAGTCAAGTGTGGACTTCTACGTGGTCACTTTGTTCTCTATCTGACATCATCTATTCTAATTTTTTGAATGATTGTTATAGCTAGAGCAAGGACTAGAGGAGAAATAAATTTGGGCTCATTGTGTAAATAAGAAAACCTAAACCAGATTCTATTCTTATTTCAAAAATTATAATTCATACCACTAAAAAATTATAATTGTACTCCCGTCTTTATCTCGATTATATTTTGAGCTCTACATTATTAAATACTTATTAATCTCCCCACATTAAGATTACAGATACCAGTTGATTCCATTAAATAATTGACAATGTTCCACTACTAAACATCTTCTAAAATACCTTGAGACTTTCCACTTAACTCATTCGACATGTCGGATACAAATATCCACCTGGAAGGTTTGACATAATCAAAACTTATAAGTTTACTCAATGAGGTATCATCAATCTCTAACGGAACGTAGATTCCATCACTAATTAATATCCATATATTTCATGCATATAATGTCGTGACCTAACTCACCAAGACTATTGACCGTAAAAAAATATCTCATTTTATAAACATAACCCAAAAAAGCGTGTTGTTGAACCACAATCAAAGTAAGTAAGCAACTCAAGAGAAGGTACTCTACTCATCACGACACAGCACTGAAAATCTTTTTCTTAGGCTTATAAACTATAGTGAAACCCAACTTTGAAGAATACTTAACAAACTCTCTCATCTTAGTTTAGTTTAGTTTTGATGATGTCAGCAGGTGTAATGAGTGGATAGATATAGTGAGAGAAATAAGAGAAATGATGATGTCATCAAAACTAAAACTAAACATGGAAATGAACAAGGCCAATATAGCTTGCCCCATTTAATAGTTAAACCAATTATTGCATTCGAAAAATGGAAATGACGCTCCATCAAACATGTCACCCAAGGTTTAGGTATCTACTTTTAAACAAGCAAGGCGAATAGAATTTGGGCTTTTGTCGAGTTTGGTTTTTTTCTCCCTCACTAAGAGAGTCAACGACAACGACGCTCTCTTTTCTGTTGTTTGGTCTAGTTCTTCAAGACCTTTTTTCGATCTTTGGAACCACTCAATTGAGTTTTGCACAAGCACATTGCCAAGAAAAAGTTTGAGTGCTATTATTCCAACTCGTCTTCCGTTGATGGGATATTGGGAAATTACTTGGTTTTATTGTGCAATATTATCTGTACAATCAAACAGCAATTTACAGCAATTTTTAATTCTTAAGTTACGAAGTAGTAATGAGCAATTTCTTGGTTTGGAGAACGTTTTGATATTTTAAGATGCAAAGTTTTATTGGTCCTTATTGACGAACGGATTTTAAAATAAAGAATTACTCTAAGATTCATTATAGTTTTTCGTAACATGTCTAGTCCACCTCTTAGTTCCATAACTCTTCTAATCCACCTTTTTGCAATTTCTAAGGTGTAAGGTACACTCTCCATTTTTAATAGACAAATATATCTTCACATTAAATTTAATACATAACATACTATTGCCGGAAGTTTACCGATGCCGGAAAGTTCGCCGAAAAGTTACTAGCGTCTGGAAAATTCACCGGAAAATTTCGCCAGGGACGGAAAAGTCGCCGGAAATTTGGAGTTCACCGGAAAAGTCGTCGGTGCAGTTAATCATATCTGAAATCGCAAGAGGTGGTTACCTGGACACACAAGATGTGGTTATCTTGATTCGTAAGAGGTGGTTATCTGTACTTACAAGATGTGATTATCTGAACTCTATTTAAAATAACAACATTTCAAAATGGATAATTCTTTCTAGTAAAATAATATGACAAAATGGGAGTAGTAGAAAATATATAAATAAAATAAGAAAAAAGTTTTTTTTTATCCTATCTTATGTCATAACAGGAAAAAGTTCTTTATATTCCCAAAAGCTTTCACAACAGAGCATTTATATCTCTACTTTACCCCTTCACAAGAAGTTTATTGAAATCAAATTTGGTTATCTAGACTCACAAGAGGTGGTTAACTGGATTATATATATTTTTAAAAATCCTTCTTGGTATCAAATAAGTTTATATGTTAGTTTTATTATACATCAATTAATTCCTAACCAATCAAATTTGAAAAATATTTTAAGCAAACACATACTTTTTTTAAAACTTACTTGGTATCACATTGGATTATCCGAATTCACAAGACGTAGTTATCTAAACTCATAAAATAGATATGGTTATCTTTTATACTAGTCTACAATTGTCAATCCACCTAAGGTGTTGATCTCCTAACACTTTCAATCCACCTAAGATTTTCCTAGTCAATGTTAGCATAAGTTGATACAGACACCCACCAGAATCATATTTGAACCGAATCATGAAGGCAACCTAAAAGAGTTGTTCGAGTAAGAGTACAACAAAAGTGAGGAGCTTAGTTTTCAAATTAAGCTTGCAGGTTCAACTCCCTGTATCAAAATATCCATAGAGCCACTGGAGTTTCTACAATTGTTAACTTTAAAACTCCTTAATTAATTGAGGTGCGCATAAACTAGTTTGAATACTCTTTTTACGAAGGAAAAAAAAAAAACAAAATACTAAAGGTATTTCTATATATCTATAACGTATTAGCATCCTTTCTACAACCTTTTCTTTGACGTGGATATTCTACAATAGCAATGCTATGGTGACCATGTTTGAGTACCATATTTTGGGTACCACGTGAGCAGGGCCGGCCCAAGGGTTGGGGGTGCCCAAGGCCCACCCTAAAAATTGTGCCCCAAGAATACAACATTTAAAATAATTTTTCCAGCGGAGTACGTTCGTCGAAGTAATTGTTCGTGGCCATTGGCCGTCTGATAATGGGGAAGTAACATTTGTACATTGACAATTAACAATTGGAGAAGGCCAAAATACCCTTTTTACCGGTCGGAGAATAATCTTATTATCAAACATAATGGACTGATTGTAGAATATAAACATACAACTCACATTGAAAAATTAAATTTTTTGTTTTAGGAGTACATAATTTTCTATTCAATTTGGATCCCAGTTAGTTGATCACAATGAGCAAATTTTAAAAATATAAATTTTACAAAGTATGGATATATGAAACAGAAGTTAGTATCATTTTAACATTTAAAATGAAAATGGGTGAGAGAGAGAATCATTAATGTGAACCAGACAGTCTGTTCATCAAAAAAAAAGAAGAAGGAAGAACCAGGCAGTGCGAGAGACGGAGGGATACAGAAGTTGGGTTATGCTGGAACCTAGAGGCGCATGGGGACTTGTTTACATACCATTAGAGGTGTATACAAACTAAACCATTCACAAACTCAGCTCAATAGTAATTCAACTCGGTTTGAGAGATAAATGACCAAGCTTGAGTTAGGATTTTTGGCTGAACAAATAAACAAGCAGAGCTCGAGCTATTTGATACTCGGCTCGAGTAAGCTTACAACCATACGCACGTACATATACATATAATTTTATACATGTATTTACATACTTGACCGCCATGTGATAGACTGGATGCTTGAACATGGATTGTATGGTGGATAGGTTTATTTATGGAAGAGATTGGTTGCTTCTCAGCCTCAATAGGCGATGTGGGATGTTTGGAAGTGAAGAGAAAATGCAAAAGAGGAAGTTGGAACTAGGGATGGGCATGGGGAGGGTAGGGGGTGGATACCACTACCTCCATCCCCGATCCCCGAACCTATATCGATCCCCATCCCCTCCCCAATCCCCACCAAGGATTTTATTTTAACCTCCATCCCCGCCCCGATGCGGGGAACGGGGATCCCCATGGGGATTCGGGGATCCAAAATGAAACGCACTTGTCATATGTAAATATATGAAAGAGGTACATATTTTCGTGCGGGGAAATCTCATGAACCAATTTTATGGTTCAACCACAAAATCACAAACATCAACCTCTGTCAACATAGCATACACGGGAAAAATCCTCACAGACATCAACTCATGAAAATGAAAATGAAACTTCTAGATCCACACTTTCGATCGAGGCAATATGATAGCATGGATGAAACGTAAAAAAGACGCGTATGTAAATTGTAAGTGTAGATTAAGAATGCTTCAATACATACCTGAAAAAGCTTATGTATTCACCGGAAAGAGAACGGAGAGAGGAGATTTCAGATCAAAGTAGAAACACGTAGAGAGAGAGAGAGAGAGATGAAGGACCGTGAACAAAAGCTCGAGCTGTTGGCGCCGTGAACAACGAAGAGTTGAGATTAATGAGATGACCTGGGTTTTGGGTGAGAGACGAGAGTTGAGAGATGAAGTGTGGGGCGGCTGTGATTGTGAACGCGTGAAGTGTGAAGGAAAAAAAAAAAGAATATTTACCTGGAAAAAAAAAAGTAACCCTAACTCTAAGTTATAAATATCTGGGAAAAGAATATTTTATGTATTTGTAATATAAATATATATTATACACACACACATGTATATATAATAAATTTATATATATATATATATATATATATATATATATATATATATGAGTGAACGGGGATGCGGGGAGGGTCGGGGAGGTGCGGGGAACGGGGAGGGGCGGGATCGGGTAGGGGACTAACAATACCATCCCCTACCCAATCCCCGAAAAAATCCCCGAATCCCCTCCCCGAATGGGTAGGGAACGAGTTGGATAGGGGCGGGTTGGTTGAGATGACCATCCCTAGTTGGAACCCACTGTTGCCTTGTTCTTGTTGTCCCACATCGGCTATTTTGCAACATTTCTTCTAAAGGGACCCTTATAAGTAGAGCACCACTCCCAATTCCTCTCAGCATTTTCCTGGGAAGTCTACCACGGAGAGTGATTGGACCAGCCCAAACATTACTAATTGATTTGGGTCATTTAATTATCGTGTTGGGCCATTTAATTTTTCTATCGGGCCATGAAAGACTACTACTCAAGCACATCACTAAAATTTATGAGTGTGCCCCAAATTTGGGCATTATTTGAGGTGCCCTAGGCCCAGGCCTTGTAGGCCTTGGGCCTGGGCCGGCCCTGCACGTGAGGTGTCACCATTGCATTGATAGAATGTCCTCACTACATGACAAATGAGAGGATTCATTTTTGCTACCGTCTCGCACACTCTGGTAACTCTTGCTGATGACGTGTACGCATGCATATATCACCACATGGCAATGAAACTAATTGCCTCTTATCTGCTCTCAACCCCATCAAACATTTTTTGAAATTCCTATTTTACTACTCAACCAATTAAAGCAAATAAATAGAAATTGAGCTACAACGATATACGTGAAAAAACCCTAAATGGGTAAAAAAACACAAGAAAGAATCAAACGCTATATGAATGAATGTACGGTGACAAACGACCTCTCTAAAATAATTGTGACTCCTCACCAATTCACCCGAGACTAATTCTGGCTCTTAATTCACTGTAACCAGCGTTTGGTAGCCACCGCCTTAATCCCTTAGCCTTCTAAACTCCTTCAGAAACCCACCGAAGGTTGATGCTGGAAATTGGATCTAGGTTGTAGGAAAGTTCTTGGAGTTGATTGTGTTGCTCAAGGATTCATTATTTGAATTCCAAGACCCATAGCAAGACCCCAATACTTGAAGGCAGGGACGGATCTAGAAATCCATCCCAGTAGGGGCATCTTATTAATTGTAATCATGTAATTTTTGTCCTAGTCAACGATTTTGCTAGGGACAAGAAATCGTGTAAGATTGATTATAAACCTAATATTAGATAAGAAATTATTGAAGACTAGGGACCGTTGTAAAAGATCTCTAAATTAAAAAATATGTAAATTACATAATTTTCACATCATTTTCTTAAAAAGGAAAGGGAGAAAATTAAAATTCAGGACAAAAAATACAAGGGGAATTATTATTACCATTATAAGTTCAAAATATATAATAAAACTACTGATTTGTTGTACAATGAGTGTTGTTAGTCTAGTGGCAAGAAGGAAGGTGTTAGTTTTGGAACCACAAGTTCAGGGTTCAAATCTCAACAATTACCATTGTTTGATAAATCTTTCAATTTTGTGGCTTAAAAAAGAGGGAGGCAGGACTTGAACATGTGATCTTCAACATAGAGGTAGATAGGTAGTGCACCTTACCATCAAACAACACCCAAGATATGTTAATAGATCTTGACACAAATAATATATATATATACAAAACTTATTTTCCTAATTTTTTATTTTTTTATTTATTTTTACATTGACAAGGGAGGGTGTGAAAACGCGCGTGCCCTTTGCCCCCCTTGGATCCGTCCCTTCAGTTGAAGAGCTTCTTCTCTCTCTCTCTACAAAATCGTCTAAGTGGTGGCTGTGAAGTTGCAACTTTCAAACCCTAGTCAATGTTATATTTATAAGCTGCAAGATGTTGCTCTAGCACGTTGCTGTAAACAATCAAGTTGCTTGATGTGTGGCTTGTATGTTTTTTGGGAACATGCAGGTTCTTTTATTAAGGAACTAGCCCGACGAATGAAGCGGAAAAACCTTGAAAAAAAATACAACAATCAAATGATCAAGCCAAACTAATTGCAAGGCCCATAAAAAATAAAAAATAAAAAAATAAAAAAAACAAAGCCTGGAACCTACTCAAGCAGCAAACAAAACAAAACATATACAGTCTTCTAGCAACAACGAAGAAGTTATTTACCCCAAAACTATGAAGAACCTTGTATGTTGCTTGAGAATTTCTCTAGAAACGGTCAAAATGTCTCTAAAATTAAACAACCTTGAATGACATCGAACCATACCATACTCAAAACAATTATATATTGATTCTCTTCCACAATCCTAAACAAGCACTTTAAAAATAATGAAAATAAAAATTACAGAACGAATATGATAAGAGTTATAGAAACCAGTAAATCAGTTTTGAAAATCAGAATTTTCTACAGAACGAATATGAAAAAGAGTTATATTCTCATGGGTTTATTGTTGCCCACATGTGAATTTAGACTGCTATTGGAAGCTATGGAACAAAGCACCGTGCATGCTCTCCTCTGCCTATCTCGTTCTTGCTCTGTTTATCAACCATATAGATTGACTAGACACATCTAGGTATAAATAATAACAATATATATATATATATATATAACAGAACCCATCTAGTCCCCAATAATTGAAGGTATAAACGGGAGGTGATTGGATACAAACATAAGCTCTCATAATACCATACACCCAAATCAAAGCCGAAAGGCATCACATAGAGCAAATCTAGAGACCCAAATCAATTTTTGTGCTCATTACTATACTTCATTGATGGTAGAGCATCTTATTAATGAGCACACATCTAGGTTTGAAATCTAAATTACTGAGGGTAAAGAAATAATAAAAATCCATTTATCGAAGAAAAATTGTGAAAATGGAAGAAGATTGAAACCCTATACAGACTTCAAGATAATTACTTTTAAATTGGAAAGTATTGCGTTTTGTCACTTTCAACAATGCTACACATCCAAAAATTTTACCCAGAAATTACACAGAAAATTGGAATGAGTGGCTCAGATTTACTTGGGAGTGCATTTGAGCCATTCATTACACTTTTCTGGATAGGAATTCTAGGCACACTTAGCATTTCTATTTTATCAATATTATAGTGGTGATACATCTCATGGTCAACAAAGTATTAGTGTTTCTACAATACTTATACCATTTGCGGATAGATCATAGAAAAAGAATCACAAAAATTATAGGTTTAAAGTGAAAGATTCCTACTAGTAGCTAGAATCCTATTCGATCATTTTTTCGCAAAAAAGTTCCAATGAAATTGCCACAACAATGAGGGCCCATCAACATACCAATAGAAATGCTAAAGTCCAAGGTAGTAGTAGTAGTCCACATGATTTATTATATACCTAAGACCACTTATATAAACAACCAATATGAGACTAAACACCATCTACACCCAAACCTAGTGTATCACAATCTTCCCTCCTTAGGAATACAATGTCCTCGTTGCATAGTCCTAACAATCTACCCTAGTGTCTGTGGTGGCAGAGCGCATCCTACCCACTACTTGGACCAGGGCGGGGCTCTGATACCATTTGTAACGCCCCAAGTAGACCACTAGCCAGTACCTTGATTTGATCCACAAGCCACACCACATGGCCCAAAATGCTTAAGTCCAGGGTAATAGTAGTAGCCCACATGGTTTGTTATATTGACAAGACTACTGATGTAAACAACCAATGTGAGACTAAACACAATTTACCCCAAAACCTGGGGTATCACAGTTTATATAAACATTATCCACAAAAGCAAGTGATTGAAATGGGTTAGTGGTAATTGAGTAAACTAGGAACAAATAATGTGGATTTTGTAGTGTAACTAAAGTAGTGGAAGTGAGTTTTTTATATATATAAAAAATATTGTGGGAGAGATTTGACTGCAATCTTATTTTCACACCCGTAATTCACTCTAACCAGGGTGGCCCAGACTCGTTAGAGGTTGAAAAGAAGATTAAAGATGGAGCCTTTTTTGTTAGGAATATTATAAGGGCAATCAAAGGAGGGTTCTAAAGTGGGTAAATATTAGAGGCATTTAAGCGTCTTCACCCGAGTTATTATTGAGGGCCGACTCTGTTTATAACGCTTTTTAATGAAAAATATAGCTTGCACAGTCAACCCAATATTAAAATGGAAGATGAATATCCAATCTCATGAGTAGCGCCAGAGCTAGAAATTCAATTGGAGAGGAGGTGAGTACCTGTAGCCATGACAAATCTCAAGTCTCAATTTTGAGATTTTTATGTCCTTAAAGATGTAAACTTTATTCGTCCTTATCGAGGAAGAATTTTCAAAAATAGAACCTAGAGTAGAGTTTGCCAGATATGCTAGGTTGAACCACCTGATGGGAATAGTTGATTTAGAATCAATCTTTTTCCATGTCCCACGGAACTGAAACCCAAGCATAAAAGCATTGGCCACGTCGTCAAAAGGCACGAGACTTGGGGATTTGCTCCTTTACTATTCTCAATCTGTCCAGTGTTATTAACAATTTGTGCGGCTAGTTCATATGTACTTTGCATTTGCTTAATCAGGCTAATAGCTAGTGGACCCTGAGAATATTGGTCCCGCGATGATTAGTTAAGGTCAAGTTGATCTGGACATCTTGAGTCACTGAAAAGGCCGTTCACCAAAATCAAAGATAAACATGAACAAGATCCTAAAGGCAACGTAAAAGAGTTGTTTGACTGGGAGTATGAGTAAAAACAAGGTGCCTACTTTTTAAAATTCACATGTTTAAATAATTGGACCATTGGAGATTTGTATGATTTTAAACTTAATGACTACGCATGTGTGGGTTATTCAATCCTGGGATTGAACCTTCCTTGAACCTTTTGACTTGCTTGAAGGATGGACTTAAGAATTTCGCCTGAGCGCTTCACCTAAGGGTGAGTGCTCGGCCTAAGGGTTCCGCCAAAGGGTGGTAGTTTGCCAAAGGGCTTTGCCAAAAGGTTCCACATAAAGGTGCTGCTCTGCCTAAGGGTGAGCGTCCACCTGAGCGCTTCACCTTGCCTCCGCCTGAGGGCTTTATCAAAAGGTTCCGCCTAAGGGTGGCACTTTGCCTGAGGGTGAGTGCTCCGTACGAGGGCTTCACCTGAGCCTTCTGATCTGTCATAAGCTCCTTCTCGCCTGTGTGCTAAACAACCATGTTAGCACCAAACTGCATCGCAAAATCCAAAACGGTACTCCGATTGTCTATTAAGTAGGAGAACAAGAAAGATAAGTATTGTAATTCAGATCTAGGGTTTAAGAGAGAGAGAGAGAGAGATTGATATGTGTAGAGTGTACCTCTTTAGGGTTGTACCCTTTACCTGTTATAGGGAGAGCTTGACTTGGGCTCCAAGTACCCTCTTATTGCATGGACGATAACCGCTCAGCTGACATCACATCTGACAATGATGATCGAGGCAGTTACAAGTACATGCAATCAATCATTGTTTGACAAACGTCGCATTTGACGTTACGGATAAGAATGAGAACAGTTACTTGTGCACACATTGAGATGCATTCCATTAACCTAACGTGTCATACGAGCCAAGACCAGTCAGGGAGTGTCGTACCCCATCGGTTCGGCCCAAGTATTGTTCTGCGCCAGCTCTATTCACATGAGTAGTTACTCTGAATCTAGTAGTTCGGCCATGTACAACTGTTTGGCCTTTCCTGATGGTGAGATGAGTAGTTTATTTGAACCCAATGATTTGGCCATGTGTTACCGCTCAACAATGTTCTATAGTCTAGCCATGCTTGGCGGTGAGATGAAGAGTTGGTCCGAACCCACTGGTTCGGCCATGTGTTACGGCTCAGCCATGTAACACCGGTCAGCCACGCCTCGCGGTGAGCTTGGTGAGTCTATTGATTCGTTAGGTCTTTAAGGACAGTATGATATGGCCCACTCGGGTATGCTTAAGGGTGCTAGTCATTGGCTAGTGGGCCTTGGTCTTAACAGTGGTTTTCGCTGGCTTTGCTAGGCTACTTTACTACTTAACAGCATAGGAGGGCAGGGCACAATTGAAAGATAAATTAATGAACTCTAACCACTAAAGATATCCTTCTGCTATTAAGCTGCCCATACAAGGGGGATCACGATTCTTTTCTAATAACTATAGGAAGGGCAAGGGTTGGGAAGGTGGTGCTTGAGGACAGAGAAGAGAGTTCAGACGTCACTCTTTGATAGTTAAAATCATACTGCAGAGCTCTAATGGTGTCATGACTGCTCATGGGGTCATCTAGATGTTGGATGGTGATCTTTTCATCATACAAAATAGAGTCGTTTTCTTCCAACAAAGTGACTATTTCTTACGACCCGAGAAAGCCATGGCTTCTTACTTCACTCGTTTAGTTTCCTGCCTCTCTATGATAGTCCAGCCATCTCACTTTCACATTAGCCCCACATATCTAAAAAGTAAAGAAAAACAAGCGGGGTTGTAGCCAAGTTGGAAGACACTTATACCTCCATGCATTAGATTAAGGTTCAGGTCTCACAAACATTACTAACAACTAACACTTCTTGCATGTATAAAAAATTGAAAGGAAAGAAAAAGGAATTGTAAACCTTTCTTTTTAGGTGGATATTTATACAACTTGTTCCACCAGTAGTTAAATCCTAACCACAACAATTATACGTTCAAATTGAAAGATTCCTCATAGTCGAATCCAATCCGACCATCTTTTCACAAAAGGTTCCAATGAAATTGCCACAAGAGTCAGGGGCCATCAATGTATCAAAAAGAAAAAGAAAGTGACAAAATTAAGAATCCAATTCGGAGAGTATTTGGGAGCCTCATTTTTTATATTTTGCATTATGCTTTTTATTTTGGCTTTTCAATAGGAGTAGTGTTTGAAAGGCACATGCAAAATACGTTTTGTAGCCAAAATGAGAAAATCAAAAGCTCATCTCCGAACTTCTCTTCTCTGAATCCAAAAAACAAAAACTCGATCTTTTTCCCAGAAGTCATTATTGGTACGTCCATCCAAACACGTAGTGAGCCTTATACCTAAAAAGGTAAAAATGAAAATGAAAAATGAGCCATCCAATTCATCTTTCGTGGCTCTTCTTTTCTTATACAGTGAGCCTATACCTGGAAATGAAAAAAACACTTATCAAGTGAGCCGAATGAGGGGAACATGCATGGGCCAAGCAAAAGAACAAGCCCATGGCATCACAAGTCGATGAGATGTGACACAATTTGGACACATGACGAAAGCCAACATGGCACTTGACAACAATATGAAGGCAAGGAGCTGGCACGAGGTGCTTGGAGGCCAAGCAACTCATTCCGTATAAAGTTAATCTCAAGACCATTAAAAAAAAATAGGGTCACGATGAACGATGAGGGATTACAAAGAGCCAGCTATATATTTGTCACTCTCAAAGAAGCACCCAATATTAGGGCGGAACTCCGGAATCCAAATGTTAACAAAACCATTGCAGAAACACAAACCCTAATATCAAACCCAATAAACTTAACTCTAGCGCTCCCAAATGTCTCAGTGTTTTTCCCCTAGGCTAGAGTTGTTATGAAGAATTTGATATTTCGTGTAACAATGATCACCTGAAAGCACCTGTTTATCAACTCTGATTAATACTCCCAGTACTCTATTAAATTGTGATCTTGTTTGGATTAATTTCGTTCGATGGTAATTTTAAATTTTTCAGATTTTCAATCTATAATGTATTTTATGTGTAATATGAATTTTAAATTAGTTCTATTTACAAAGTTTTTCAAATCGTTAAAAATATTATAGATTGAAATATATGAACAATTTAAAATTGCATCGAAATCCGAACAAGATCACAATTTAAGACCTTGGAGATAAGAGTATAAATGATAGTTTCAAGAACTATCAAGAAAATATTAGTTTTCGGAATAAACTAAATATTTTTGACAATATTTCTTAGAATCACTCTTTCATCACTATTTACTATAGTAGTTTTGTCTATTTCTAAATGAATGAAACTGAGAATTGAAATCCCCATTTGTAGATAAAGTTCCAGGGGTTGATCATGTAAGAACGTAATACTTAAGGGACTAAAAATGTAGTTAATCTCACCGCCTCAAATTCAAGGATGATGTCATCCAAGTGACATCAGTTGGGTGATGTCATCACTTCTTTTTTCTCTTTTTTTAAATTGGAGGTTTTCCATTTTTTTTTCCCTTCTCTTTTTTCGTGGATAAGTGCAGATTAGGACCAGGACCGTATCTCTCTAGTTTAGAAATTACTCATGAATTAAAGAAATTGAGTGATGGTAATGTGAGGGAATAAAATCTTTTGTAATGTACTCTCCTTTGCATATCTTTGATTAAAATGAATTGATGCTCCTATTTTATAAATATATTGATGTTACTTCAATAGATAATAAATTAAAAGATAGAGGAGATGATTTGATGCTCCTAATGTTACTTCAATAATAAATTAAAAGAGGAGGTCTTTTTCTTTCCCCTTTTTAAGATGTGGTCCTCTTCTTTTTGTAGTGGACAAAGTGATTATTCATTTTCAACTACAATTCATATTAGTAATTTAACAAGTGTATATCAACTACTTGTAAACTTTGTACTCTCTCCAGACTCTAGTTTTATGTGGCAACTGCAAGTACCTATTCATTTCATTCTTACATTGCAAAAAACAAAGCACTAATACCACTCTTTTTTGTAACCAAATACTTCGAAAAGAATGAACGTGCAATGTAAAAATTGCTTTTCTTGTTTATATTATTAATTTTTTCATTTTAAGAATTTTCACTTCATCGGCCCCAAAATTATCTTCTAGTTTGACTCGATCATTCTTTGAAATGAACCGAGGTAAAACGAGCCCATCACGAGCCTCTAGTAGATAAGTTGGTGGTTCATAATAGAATATGGTATCAGATACATAAATAGATTCTTTGTTCGAATCTAAACCGCTACTTGATATTTAAATCACTAAACAAGTGTTTAGTCTGCTCGTAAAGGAAAGCTTGAATATAGGCTAATGTCATGTTAAATATATAATTAACAATAGTTATCCATTCCTCTTATTGTTTAAACTTTTAGATAATTAACTTGATAATTTATATTCTAATAATGAACGAACATGTCAAAAATATTCGTAGTAACAAGGGGATCATATTTATTCGCCATTGAAAGGATTCCCTTCCTTTAATTAAAGGGACTGGGCAGTCCTGTCTGGCTCCTTTATGACAGTTCTCTCACTCACTTCAATGATTGAAACCTTTCACATATTAGACCACGTCGAGAACATCAATTGTGTAAAAAATCATCAAACATAGAGTCCTCAACAAGTTTTTCCCTTTTCTTGGCGGAATAACAAAGGCAATAACAGTTACTTAAATCTGTTTTTCCATTAATTAAATAACAAGAAACAGCAGCCCTACCCCAAAAGACACATGCACCCCTAAAAGAAAGGGAGAGACAAAAACTACAAAGAAAAAAAGTAGCAGTCTCATGCCTTCAAAACAACTTGTTTTGTTACCATCCAGTAAAGTTTATTTAATGGTAAAGCCCCATTTTGAAGCATATTTGACTAGCTGATTCAGCTCATCTTCAGTGACGAAACCATCTCCATCGGCATCGGCGTGTTGGAACGCCCAATTTGCTCGCCAACTGCTGTGTTTCAATCCCAAGCTACGAAAGGCCACCTTCAGCTCGTTCCGGCTTAGTCACCCATCGCCGTAGGTATTGTATCTCCTGAGCAAACCCTTAAGCTGTCCTTTTTTTCTTATAACGGATGTCCGAGTCAATTTGTGCGCACCTCAACTAATTTCGGGCCCTTAGAGGTAGCAACTGAACATAACTCCCATTGGTCCCAAGAGTTTGCTGTCAAAGAGAATAAAAAACTTGAGACCTTATGTGAGAGCAAACTCCTAAGTCCCAAGTTAATTAAGACCGTTTTACCAACTCCTTGGAGTTATGCGACACCCACTCCTTGATTGAAGGAGGTGGGAGACATAAGTAGTGTACTTACCTCAGTTGCTTTTCTCCCATGATTTCCGGAGCAATGGGATGTAGTTTCCTAGCTATTTAAGTAACCTTATTCAGTCTGCTGTTTTGAGCATCAGAAAACAGAGAGAAAACAGAGAGCTATGAGGCTGCGTACAAGGATGGAGCCAGTAGGGGCTGTCGCCTATGCAAGGAGAAAAAAATCTCTAGTATAATACATGAATATAACTTTTTCCTATGAATTATATAGGCTTGCCCCTACAAAGTGGCTTGAAAAAAATATTCGCTCTTACGTAGTAAAATTCCTGGCTTTGTCCCTGACTGTGTACTGTGTGTTAGAGACAACCAGAGAGGTGTGAAGGAGTGGGGGTGAGTTGAGCTCGGGTGGTGCTTCTCCCCGGAGAGTTAATCTTTTGTTAATGGATTGAGGAGGGTGAAAATCTGTGAAAAATCTCGTGTTGTTTGATCTTGGGTGCAAGTGTACCAATGCAGGTACTATATCACCTTCTATGTCATTGCTTGTACTATATATATTTTTTTTTGATTGGCAAAAAGATATATTATAAACTCGACAAACGTTACATCGAAGAGGACCATGACCACGAGCAAACCTCAAAGAAGAGGAAAGCACATGCAGGCCTGAAACCAACTTCAGCGAAATACTGAATAAGAGTTAACAAAAAATCTAAGGAAAGCAAGCAGTTCACATTCCAAGATTATACAAGCATTAGAGATCTAATAATAAGCCACAACAGAGGTGGTGTAAGTGACTTCCATCCAGACAGCAGAGATCAATTGAAAATCTGCATCAAATTAAATTAAGGCAATGCCCAGAAGCACGCGTCCAAACCAGCAAAACAGATAGAACTTGTCAGTAATAAGCAACGGCTTCAGCATCCATCAACCATCTTCCATAACCACCATCAGTAAGGTGTATAACAGGCTAAGGAGAATTAAGAACAGCTCAAATCCATCAGAAACATCAATCCTTCCAAAACCAGCATCACAGTAAGCAGCAGCGCATCTTCAATCAGCTCCAATCCTTCAGAAACTCCATACGAACTCAAAGAATACAGAATTACAGCATCACAGCAACAATGTCTTCAATCAAATCCTTTCATTCAGCGTTTCCACAATGAATTTCATCTTCAAAGTCACAGTAGTCATTCCAATAGGAATTAAGAACAAATCTAATGGATCAGAAGCAGCCACCAAAAGCAAATCCAGTGCGTACAATATTCCACAAAAGCAGGCCCATTGAAAGATTTAAGACACAGACTCAAGACAAAAAAGAGTGAAAGCTTAGACACAAGAACAAACCAACCCCAACAAGCCCGCAAAAAGAAAAGGAGAAAAGAAAAACCAACAAAACCCCCCCCCCACACATAAACCATCCACCATTAAAGTAATACTCATCACCCCAGCAAGGAAAAAAGGAAAAAAGATGACAAGCCCACCACCCAAACCCACTACCTAAACCCAACCAACCCACTCCAAAACTAACCCCAGAAATTCAAGCCAAGTCTCTGACAAAAATGATAGGGACACACCACACCACCAACCACACAAGCCTACGTGGCAGTGCATGACTGGTGGTTACAAAGTAGTTTCGAAGTGTTTGTTCTCCCATTACTAATCGTACAGTGTCATGTAGACGTGTATGGTTGGTGGTGTGGTGGTGTAGTGTGTCCCTAGCATTATTCAGCCTCAAATCCTCACTTTCATGATACCATCCAAATTTCTCTTGAAATCATCAATGGAGTAATCTTTAATGTTGTGCTTTCCTTTAATCCAAATAGCCATTCTAGTTTAACCAAGTCACAGATCTCCTCCTCGCACCATTGAGCATTATTAAGCACCATGTCATTTCTGCATGTCCATATTGACCAAATTACTGCATAGAAGCAAGCTATCCAGAGCAGTTTCTCTGTGTTTTTAAACCTAAAGCTCTCCCATTATAACAATAAAGCCTTTAGATTAGGAGGAGAAACCCAGTTCAAGTACCATCAATGGCCTATTTTTGACCAAATACTCCAAGCTTTAGAACAAATAAGAAGAAGATGATTTGGGGTTTCATCTATTGAACCACACATGGGACAAGTATTCTGATTGACATTTAACATCCCTCTTGCAACCAGCACTGATCTAGAAGCTATGCAGTCCTGGGAAGCCATCTAGACAAAATGTTCTACCTTAGCGGGGTAGATGTTATCCCAAATGGAAAATAGTTCTTTATTCTCATGATAAGTATTCTCTTTGCAAGCTGAATAAGCTGATTACAATTGCTCCATCTCCATTGAAGGCAGTCAGTCATCCTCAGAATTGTTAATCTGCACAGCATTCAATTATTCTAAATATTTTGAAGTAATTCTGTTTCCCAAACAAAAAGACCTCTTCTAAATAATAAGTTCTAGTAATTCTGACTCTGGGCTATTTCACAATTTCATAAATCATTGCTTCTTTTTGGGTGGATAACAAGTAAAGTCTAGGGAATGTTGCGTGAAGTGTTTCCTCCCCCAGCCATTTGTGTTTCCAGAATTTGATATTTGTTCCTGAGTTCAGTTTGAGGATGAAACCTTGATCTAAATAATCATCCATGTCAGCACATAAGTTATTAATAGAACAGAGATCCTTCCAAACTGTAGAGACCTTTCCTCTGTTGGGAATCTGGGGGAGCCATTATCTATCCCCCAAATTATATTTTCTGGATACAATTTTAACCCATAATGCCTCTTTCTCTTTGTTGAACCACCACCACCACTTAGCTAACAGTGCTGCATTATGTTCCAGTAATCTTTTATTCCCAGGCCTCCAAACCTTCTATTCCTTGTTAACTTGTCCTATGGCTTTTTATTTTCTTTGATTTGTGTATTTGTGTCTATGATATCTTACCGAACAAATTTCCGAATAATAGATAAAAAATGATGTGAATCTTATTGGATGTTGCAAAATCTATGCCATCTGCATTATGGAGACATCATTACTTGGCTAGTGAAATAGATAAAATGTTCAGATACAATGTTCCCATTTTTCGAAGTAGATAGACATCTTTGCTTGGCCAGTGTAATGTGCATTTGGTTTGTTTAAACCACCTCTTTCTCTGTGAAACCACCCTTTGTTCAATATTTGGTATTTTAATTTTATTAATGGACGGATAGATCTCATGCATTGAATCAATCCAATGGTTGAAATGTCGTATGCACTTTAGAGTATCTATACAGACATTTCTTTGCGGCGCCAAAGGAAATTCCACTAAGGGCAGGAAACGACTACAATCTTCTAGATATTTTACCTCATGGGTGTCATGTGGGATCAAAGATATTGGACAAGTTAGCTTTGCTTTAACGGTTTAACCCCAAGGGGTTGGCTTGGTGGTGACTTGAAACTTAGGGAGTGTTTCACAAATTGATTTGTTAACAATAAGTCAGTAGAACTGGTTTGTTGAGTGAAATTGGGTTGATATATTGTGAGAGAATAATATGCCACATAAAGCACAATATGTCAGCTTTGTGGAATACTCTCTACGAGGTTTGCTCCCTTCTAAGGTATTTGGTTTGAAACCTCTCATGTGCTAACCTCAGGGCTCCAAGATTAGTCGAGGTATGCACCAGCAAACACTTAGTTATAAAAAAAAATTTAAAAAAAATTGGCTTTGCTTTGTGACCAATACAATATTGCTTACCCCATACGAGAGGTACTGGTGAACCTTGCTCCGCCGGTTATGAGAGATGGTGAACCTTGCTAGATATTTGACCTCATGGGTGTCATGTCAAAGACATTGGACAAGTTAGCTTTGCTTTAACCCCAAGCAGTTGGCCTGATGGTGACTTGAAACTTAGGGAGTGTTTCACAAATTGATTAATTAGCAATAAGTTAGCTGAACTAGTTTGTTGAATGAAATTGGGTTGATATATTGTGAGAGAATGACGTGTCTCGTAAAGTGCAATAAGTCAGTTTTGTGAAATATTCTCTTTGGGGTTTGCTGCCTTCTAATGTCTTTGGTTCGAAATCTCTCATGTGCGAAGCTCTAAGATTAGTCGAAATATGCACGAGCAGACACTTGGTTATAAATAATAATAATAATAAAAAGTTGGCTTTGCTTCTGTGACCAATACAATAAAGCTTGCCGCATTTAGTAGTTAAGCCAATGTGATAATATATGGAAGAGGAATATATCCAATCCATGAGTGGCAGAGATTATAATAACTGTATAAAGAGGAGTACCAATAGCCATGACAAATCTCCATTATCAAATTGTTATTGAGACATGAATAGCCAAAGTTTGTTTCATGCCAATTCTTAGCTTACTTTAGAGTACTTTAAACCATTTTTGAAAGTGTTTTTAGAACCTCATCTGCAAGTGTTCTTAGCTGAATTATCAGTTTCCAACTAGTACGTGTCACATAATCACTTTACCAATTATTGCATTCAAAAAATGGAAACGACGCTCCATTAAACGTGTAAACGAGCAAATAGAATATGGGCTTTTGTTGAGTTTGACTTTGCTCTCCCTCACTACGACAGTCAACAACAACGACGCTCTCATTTTCTGCCGTTGGTCTAGTTTTTCACAACCTTTCCGATCTTGGAACCGCTCAATTGAGTTCCACAAGCACACTGCCAAAAACAGTCGAGTGCTATTACTTGGTGTGAGATTGGGAAATTACTTGGTGTTATAGTGCAAGTTAGTGTGCAACACTATCTGTATAATAAACAAAGCCCAGTTGGTATCCATAATAGGAGTCTGGAAAGGGGAACATTGACGACAAGTCTAGCCTTTGACAATAATATACAAAGTGGTTGTGCTCAGACTCGAACCCAAAACCTTAGAGTTATTGGGCTGAGTCTTTACAGCTGTACCACCGGTGGTCTCCTTACAACACTATCTGTACAATCCTACAGCAATTTTCTATTCTTAAGTTACATAGTAATGAGCCTTTTCTTGGTTTGGAGTGTTAAGGATTAACGACGAACACCTGTTCAATCCTACAACACAAACGCCCCTACGGATCTTGGGAACAATGAATCACAGAAAAAGCAAGCAAACAAGTGCGTAATAAAAACTGGAAAGAAAGCAAGACACAAGATATACGTGGAAAACCTCAACGTGAGGAAAAACCACGGGAGCCACACCAGTCCACTATGAAATCGAATCAAAGAGTACAAGTCTTCTCACAATCTCTCTGAGATTGGTTTTCTCTCGCCTCTCTCTCTTTTTCACGCTCTGAAAAAGTGATCCAAAAACATATCACACATACAGTCGGCCGAAACCCTAAAAAGACAATTTTAAGGTCTCGGTAGCGCTACAAGGAAAAGCCTGTAGCGCTCCTAAACATTCTGGACGAAAATTAGGCTATGGGTAGCGCTACCCCATTTCCTTGGTAGCGCTACCGCTTGGTTAATCTTCACTCCCAACATGGAGAACATTTTAATACTTAAAGATGCAAAGTTTTATTCCTCTTTATTGGCAATTTCAAAAATAGAACCGACTAAAGTTTGCCAGAAAAGGCATGTAGGAGGTTGAAGCACTTGATGGGAATGGGTCACTTTGAAAAGCTTTTCCCAAGTCCTAGCCAACTCAACTATGGGGCTCAAATACTCCCTCCATCCCGTAAAGTTGAGATGTGTCAAAGTATTAATTCTATTTGAAAAGTCAAGCAAAAAATGTGTGTGGACTTCTAAAATTAACATTCATAAATAATTTAAATAATTTTAAAGAGGGTTAAAGGGGTAGAAATGAAAAATAATGCTCAAAAGGGAACAACGTTTACTTACTAAGTGAGCATAAGTTGATTTGTACACACCAAAATCGAAGATACGTATGAACAGAATCTAAGGCAACCTAAAATAGTTGTTCAAGTGGGAGTAAGTGAGCATAAACTGATTCAAACACCCACCAAAATCGAAGATACATACGAATAGAATCATAAAGGCAACCTAAAAGAGTTGTTCGAGTGGGAGTATGACAAAACGAGGGGCTTATTTTTTCAAAGCTTCCCGAGTTCAATTCCCCTGTGTCAAAATATCAAAATATTAATAGAGCCACTAGACATGTGTACAGTTGTTGGCTAAAGATCATGGCCTTGTTTGTTTCACAGTTTTAGTTTTGTTTTGTAATCATTACCGTCATTTTTCTTTCTATCTCTCTCCACTCATTACCCTTATCTCCAAAACTAAACTAAAACTACTAGTTGAGGTGCACGTTAGCTGACCCGAATATTTTTCTTTTATGAAGACTAAAAATATCGCTACGATCTTTAGAGATTTGTACAGTACTAACTTAAAGGCGCTGTGATTAATTGAGGTGTATAAGCTTACTCGAGGGATACCCGTTATACAAAGGGGAAAAAAAAAACATAGTAAAGGTAACTCTATAAATGTATGTATAGCATCTTTTCGACAACCTCCATTTAGGTGGATATTTCTACAATGCCTATACCATTTTTGGGCCTGTGGGAGCCAAATCGGGGGTTTCCCGGTCTGGAATTCCATCATTGACTACAAGCAGTGGCTTCCAACAGACACGAAGACGATGATCGGTGACTTCCCATGATGCATGCAAGGCAGCGATTTCCATTTCCTGTACTTTTCTTTTCTTTTTTTATTTTTTCTGTATTTTATAGCATTTTTCTGTATTTTACCGGGGTTTTTTTGTTGTTTTAGTAGGTAAGTTGGTGATTAATGCATTTTTCTCTCTGTTTCTCAAAAAAAAAAAAAAATTCACGATAAATCTCGCCAATGAGCTGGGGCGACTCCATTCTTATAATAGCGCTGGGTTCAAAATGCACTAAAAAAATAAATTTTATGACAAATAAAATTTTCTTTAAAGAATTGTCGGCGACTTGGCGCTGAATTACTTGTGCAAAAGTTAAAATAAATGAAGTTCTAACAAAATATTAACCAAAATGTTATAACTCAACAAAACAAGCCTGGCCTAATAAGTTAAGCCTATCCCAATAAATTTGAATCCAAATTTTTACCCGGTCAGAGTTTTTTTTTTTTTTGCATACATCTTTAATTTAATGATTGGCACACTATGTATTTTTGTCGGTAGATGAAAATCTTGGATCCACCCCTGCCAACAAGAGTAAGCTTGCAATCCTTTTTAAGGTTTTGAGCTTGGTTTTGTTTGATCATCAGTGGTTCACATTAGGCTTGGATTATCAGCAAGATGAAAGTTGTATCGTGGTTTATGAGTTCCCTGGTTTTTGCCTCCATTTGGTCATTGTGTTTAGCTAGTATTGAATCAATCTTCAACATAAAAGGCTAGGTCATCTCAGAACTTTCTGATCTCTCTAAAACTAGAGTCGCCCTTAGGGTAAAATGACTAAAATCTAATTTTCATCTGCAAGATCACTCTTATCTTTGATTTGTATCTCTTCCCTCATAGCCCCCAGGAGATCAGCTATATATCACTCATCCTCCTTGATACACTTGATCTCTCTCAACTAATTTTCTGGTTCTGGTGTCCTGGTTTTGATTGTGATGAATCTCTTATGGGAATCTCATAGGCTGCAATCCTTGGTGGTGTCATTTTCAATGATATGTTTTGCCTTCGATTTCTGTATTCTTGTGGATCTATTTTTAGGCTATGAGCCGGTCTTTTTTCTTGGTTTTGGCTATAGTTATGTATGGATTTATTTGGTTTTAGAGGCTTCGGGGATTTAGGTGACATCACTTGGGGTGTCTCTCCCCGTTGTGATGTTGTTTGGCCTAATCCTTCCTCTTGTATCCGCTCTTTATTTGGTTTTGGTTGTAGTTCCGTATGGATTTATTTGGGTTTAGAGGCTTTTGATTGTCGGGGATTTAGGTGCCATCATACTTTGGGTATTTCTCTCCCTATTGTGATGTTGTCTGGCCTAATACTTTGTCTTGTATCTGTAGAGTTTGAACACAACAAACAAAGGTAATTTTATTGATTACAAGAACTTGTACACTTAAGTTGTGTACAACAACACACACTATCACTCACAGTGGAAGACTCTCTTGCACAAAAGAGGACAGTACACACACAATCTAGGAAGACACTTTAACTTTGGACACAAACTCTTTTAGTACTTGGACACCTCACACTTGGACTCTCACTCACTTTCTTGGAGTCTCTCTTTGTTGCCTTCACTTGCATTCACATGCATTGCATCCACACAAATGAGGACCTCACCTCTATTTATAGGCACCAATGGATAGTTCTAGAAGCACTCATCACTCCATGCCTCTAGATGCTTCTAGTGGAGCCCATAAGCTTCCATCATATTCCGGAATATTCTTGTAACATCCGGAAAGCTCTGGTGTGGTCCATAATATTCCGGAACATTCTAGTAAAGCCTAGAATGGTCTAGTATAATCCACAACATTCCGGAAAGGTCCAGAAGACTCTAGCATATTCTAGACGATTCCGGAGCATTCTAGAGAAGTCTAGATATTTCCGGAATAGCCCGGAAGTTTCCGGCGACGTCCGGAAGACTCCGGAAAATTCAAGAGAGGTGGTGATGATCTTTCAACAGTATCCTCTCTTTATCTATATATTTCTTCTTTGCTGCCACAACAACAATAACATAACTCATTTAGTTCCCAATAATTGGCAGTATGAGTGGGGGATGGATAGGAGACAGACCTAACATTTGGCAATAAATGTACAAAATGGTTGCTCATAGAATACCACTGAAACAGTGGTCCCCGTATATCTTCGAGTTTGCTGCGGAATCATACTCTCAAATCAAAGCTAAAAGGTATTAGAGAGGGCAGACCCAAAAATCATTTTAATTTATGTGCATATTTCTTCTTTGCTAAGGCAAAATATATATATATATATATATATATATATATATATATATATTCTTGGCAAGCCGCAACTAATACTAGAGGAGATCCTAATTCTCAAGTTGCATAATCCACACTCCTAATCCAAGGATAACAAGACTATGGAAGCGAAAATGACTGAATATTTCCAAAGTAGAAAGAACGCAAAGCATGGTCAAAAGAACCAAAAGAAGGATATATTGCTCTCTTTCTACTTCTTTTCCATTCTTTTACCATCGGGGTATCAAGAAGCCCTTAAACAAGTAAAAGTATAGAGAAGTTGTAGGACCACAAAGGAGGTAGATGCTTCATGATCTCCATTACTGAATTCTCATTTCAGAGGGAAGATAATGGTGTTGGACTTGTGAAGCCTGATTCAATTTTAGTCGTGCTTAGATGAGGGTTTGGGATGACAATTGATGATGTAAATGCTAGGTTATAAATACTTGATGTACACAGCAACTGATATAACTTGTAACTCTTTCTTCGTTCGATGCCTAGAGAAATTGGCGCGCATGGGCCTGGATGGACCTAACATTTTGTCGGGAGACCACATAAAATCTCTATATCTTTGCCTTACTGTTTTCTGTTCTTGATTGACTGTTCGAGTTGTGTGGTTATTGATTTGGCCAAAGTTCCAACAAATAGTATACCTACATCATTTGGCTTTGATTCTTAATACGTCACTGGCTGTACATATGCATTCATTTATTCTATGGTAGTGTTTATAGGACTTGGAATCATGTCCTCAATGTACAAATTCGCTACATTTTCAATCACATGATTATATTTCCACATTCATGTGTTTGAGATGTTTACATAGACTCTCTTTGTTCTTTTTTTAAGTGTTGCGCTTCTTAATTTTAATTTATTAAGAAAACATCATTATTATACCTTTCACGTCAACTTTTTTCCAACTTATACGTTAATTTTCCTCTATTACTTGATGAAGATATCATTATTAAACTTTACCCACTTACTTTTCAAAAATGGATCTATTTTTAAGGACAAATAGGAAATGCATCAATTTTTACCCATTAACTTTTTAACATCACACTTATTTAGAAACAGCCCAAAATGGAATACACTATTCTTTTTAATGAACAAAGGAAGTATAATCTTGTAGCTTTAAATGCACCAAAACAGAGAGAAAAAAAATTGAATATAGAGGACTTGACTGTATGTAATCACTTAGAAAATGGGCTCAATCCAATGTTCACTACAAGAAAAAACACCAAAGGAGACAGCTTATTGGTGACAGCTAATTGAAGTTGTAGCAGAATGTACACAATGGCTACTAGGAATTTTAATGCTTGTCACCAAAATTGTTTGGGTACCCAAAAATGTGTGCGCCAAAGAAAGAGAAGGTTTGCCGTAAACAACTATTGGTGACACACTCATTATTTTGTGGCTATTGACTTTTAGTGTCATGGATTTGGTGACTACTTCAACTTGTAGCCGAAAAATATAGGCAACAAAATTTCGTCTTTTGGCGACTTTTTTAGATGTGGCCAAATATATTTTTTCTTGTAGTGGTTGCAATTTCAACTTTTTTGCTTGCGACATAAATGTGTTCTAACAATATATTGAAAAATACCCAATCAACATAAATGTGTTCTCGATGAGTTCTAAATTATGAACAGTCTCAAACATCAATGAAGCTGGACTATTAACAGGCTGACGAAAGGCAATAGGACCATTCCTAAAAGGGAGGGACTAGAGAGTAGAGATAGTACCCGAGCTGAAGTCTTACCTCTCAATAACCAAGACAAAACACTGAACAGTACACTTAAATCTATTTTTCCATTAATTACATTACAAGAAACTGCAGCCCTACCCCAAAACACACGTGCACCCCTTTAGAAAGGGCAAGAGAAAAACTACAAAGAAAAACAGTAGCTGCTCTTTGATACCTTCAAAACTTCTTGTGTATTTTACAAGACTTGTAGGACACAACTGACAACGAGTAAAGTCTAACTAATGGTAAATCCCCATTTTGAAGCATATTTGACTAGCTGATTCAGCTCATCTTCAGTGATGAAACCATCTCCATTGGCATCAGCATGTTGGAATGCCCGATTTGCTCGCCAACCGTTGTGTTTCAATCCCAGGCTACGAAAGGCCTGCTTCAGCTCCTTCCGGCTCAGTCGCCCGTCGCCGTTCGTATCGCATCTCTTGAGTAGACCCTTCAGTTGATCTTCGGAAAGAGGAATACTCACACTTCTGATTACCCAAGTTGGCATTTTAATTGGTACCTGAATTTGTGGTTGTAAGTTCAATTGAGAGAGGAGAAGGCTTGTGTGGTTATGAACCAAGTGAGATCATTTTATAGTGCACCAAAAGTAGTGATATATTATGGAACTGTAAAGTAAATATGCTTTAGGACTGAAACAGTGAAGTTGTATTGGTTTTATCACTATTATTTTCTCTTTCTGTTTCTTTTCCATTCTTTTACTATGCGATTATCGAAAGCGATTGGGTTCTCTTCAATCTTTAATTTAGACCAGATGGGACAGTCCAAATTTGAATTTGTTCAAGAACTCTTATGAGTAAGAGTTACTGAGCAAATCTCAACCATTAATTATTTAGATTTGTTCATAAACTCTTACCAGTTAGAGTTCCTAAGAAAATTTGAACCATTAATTATACCAACGTATAGTCCATATTTAGATTGCATCTCGTTCAATTCAAAACTTAGACTGAAGAGAATCTTAACCCTTATCGGAAGCCCTTAAACTCAGACTGACTATGCAGAATTTTTGAAAAAGCAGGGTAAAGGTCGGTTGATGCTCCTGGAATCTCCATAATTGAATTCCCACTGTTGGGGCCTGAGGTTAGATAATGGGATATACATCTATGAAGTATGAACAACGTTAGCTAGGCTAAGGTTCTTATTACATCACAGGCAGTGCGTCATCCAAAAATGCTCTCTGGGTAGAGTTTAAAGGACTCGGAATCAGGTTCGATCAGGTGCTCAAATTTGCATAGATTCTTGTTCCTGTGCATTTTCAGTCACACGATTATATGTCAAATTCTACTCTCTCTCTCTCTCTCTCTCTCTCTCTCTCACACACACACACACAATTTTCGTAAATTGAAAAATTAAAAGTCCAGAAAATGAAGATTTGGGTTTGGAGGAAGGCTCGGGATTAGTCATCCGGGCCCAAACTTAATCCCCCCTCTCATCCTCCATCCAAACAGGCCCAAGTGAAATGCTCTTCTTCATCGATAAAAATCTTTTTCTTTTTCTTTTTCTTTTTCTTTTTTGGGTTTTTTGTGGGCGGGTCCTATAAATAAGTCTTATAGCTTGTAAGGTCCGGAATAAATAATGTGCATAGTTTACTAGGTCCTGAACATAAGTTTTACACTTTTTTTTCCAAAATTACCCCCATTTTGAAAATTAGAATGTACATTTTGAAAATTAGAACGTACATTTTGAGTGTTAAAATATACATTCTAAATTCTAAAATGTACGGTCTAAATTCTAAAATATACATTCTAAATTTAGGGTACCCTAAACTATAGGGTACCCTAAATTTTAAATATACAGTCTAAGTTCTAAAATGTACAGTCTAAATTCTAAAATGTACATTCTAAATTTAGGTACCCTAAACTGTAGGGTACCCTAAATTCTAAATATACAGTCTAAATTCTAAAATGTACGGTCTAAATTCTAAATATACAGTCTAAATTCTAAAATATACGGTCTAAATGTAGGGTAGCCTAAATTCTAAATATACAGTCTAAATTCTAAAATGTACATTCTAAATTTAAGGTACCTTAAACTGTAGGGTATCCAAAACTGTAGGGTACCCTAAATTCTAAATATACAGTATAAATTCTTAAATGTGCGGTTTAAATTTGAAAATGTACGGTCTAAATTCTAAAATGTACATTCTAAATTTAGGGTACCCTAAACTTTAGGGTACCCTAAATTCTTAAATGTATGGTCTAAATTCTAAAATCTACCGTCTAAATTCTAAAATATACATTCTAAATTTAGGGTACCCTAAACTGTAGGGTGCCCTATGAAAGTATTTAAAATTCTAGGATACCCTATGAAAGTGCCTAAACGGTTAGTAAAAACAAAGAGTAACGACGACGAGGATGGGCAAAAAAATAAAATCTCCAACCATATTTGTGCCCCAGGACCTCTCGAGCAATAAATATTAGCCCAGGACCCAGTGGGTAAAAATTCCAAATAATAGGACCTGCCAATAGATTTCTATTCTTTTTTTTTCCTGATACCTGGATGTTCGGGTCAACTGCACGCACCTTGACTAATTCTGGAGCCTTGGAGGTAATGACCAAGCATTATCCCTAGTGGCCCTAAGAGTTTGCTGGCCTAGGAGATTGGAACCTGATACCTTAAGTGGAAGCAAACCCAAAAGTCACAATGCAAGACTGTTTTGCCAACCCCTTAGGATTATTGATCAATAACCTTTTCTTCTTCATTATTATTCCTTGATATTCATACATATATAAGATCAAGAATAACTAAATTCATGACATGTCATGCAACTATTAGTTTATATATGCAATCATTATATAGCAATGAAGAAAGGTATAATTATTGCCTATGAAAAGGTGCAAACATTTTTCTGACCAATCAAATTTTAATGTCACCACGGAGTATAATGTTCATGACGTAGAAGTTTTGGAGCAAGTATAATGAATTAAGTACTAGTGCTAAAACAATACTAAACTTTTTTTGCCAAAAATGTTTTCTATCAATTTTTTTGCCATTGTTCGTACCAGTGCTTGGTACTTGCCTAGTGAGGTGATCGTGAGCAAGGCCCATGCCCACGTATGACCAAAAATTTACCTCAATCATTAAAAGTACTCGATCAAACAACCAAAGTTTTTGTATCCAACTTTGAATATAATAAGAATTTTAGACTAAGTACAGAACCAATCTAACCGAATTATTTTATTCTGACTCTCAGAAACCGAAATTTCACCAAAGTGGTATAATGCTATTCAAAAGGAAAGATCCATGTTTCATGTTTATTTCAGAAGTATGCATGTCTCGAAGATTCACTATTTTAATTTTTCATGACAGCATAGGAATTGATAATGATCATATTAGTATGCGCAATGACCTTCTCAAAATAGAAGGTTTCCAAAAAAAAAAAAAAAAGCATAAAGACAAGATTATCAGAAAGCTACATGATTTTCTTAATTCAAATTTTTATTATCGGATCAAAACCTGCAATATGACTCACCGAATGTGGGTAAAGTTACCCTCACCGAAGTTGAGAGTGAATAAAATTGCCCTCATGAGGGAGTAAGAAATCTGAAAGATACTTGGTGTACCCAATATAAATCGAGGACTAATTAACAGGTGTTCGATTTTTTTTCAAATTTATATATTAATAATTCACAGTTTTTAACTTTATTCTCATTTTTTTTTCTTTTAGCAATCTCAATTTTAAAAGAACGTGCTTGCAATTTTATTTTTTTCAGATTACGGACTTAATTCTAAAAAGTTTTTGCAAACAATAAGACATTAAATATGTGTTGACGCTTTTAAATTTACTGTAAATTTCTTTTGGCAATCACGCTTTTAAAAGAACATGGTTGCGTAACACGCTTGTCTATTAGTACATTATTTTTTTTTAGAAATTACGGACTTAAGTCTAAAAAGTCTTTGTTTAATTCTAAAAAAGTCTTTATAAACAAAAGACCTTAAAATATGTGTTCACGCTTTTAGAAGGTGTGTTCTTTGAGGGCATATTTGCTTGGCTCAAAAAAAGGGCAAAAAAAAAAAACTCTTCCGGATACTTCATAGAAAACGACAAGGGGAATAGAGAGGGGGTTGTATGATTGTGGAAGCTGGATAGAGAAGGCCACGTGATTTTTACTGAGATTTTTTTTTTTTTAACAGCAAATTTTTTCGTTAATCAATGCAAAAATTACAAAGATTAAAAAAAACGGATAATAACGGCATTACAACACGAGGCTAAACTCCCAACTAGATTTTTACTGAGAGTATGAGATGCTACCACTTTTTGACATGGCAAAAGTAAAAGATAAAGGGCAATTAAAACGGTAATTTCAACTAGGATGAAAAAAAGCGATGAAAACGGTAGAAATCACTGCCTCTTTGTGTAAATTTCTTTTGGCAATCACGCTTTTAAAGAACGTGCTTGGGTAACATACTTTTTTATTGCTTATATTTTTTTTTAGAGATTATGGACTTAATTCTAAAACGTCTTTGTAAACAAAGGACCTTAAAATATGTGTTCACACTTCTAGAAGGTGTGTTTTTTAAGGGCATATTTGATTTATTCAAAAAATGAAAAAAAAAAAAAACTCTTCTGGGTACTTTATGGAAAACGGAAAAGGGTATAGAGAAAGGGGGTTGTATAATTGGGAACAAAGGGCTTTGCTGTCCCTGGTGATTCCGGGGCGCTCCGGTCCCGTGTCGATGATCGGAAACGTTCACGTCAAAGAGCTCGCCGAGTAGAACAAGTGTACTAAAAATTAGCTCAAACAAATATTCGACATACCCGGCCTATATTCAATCCGTTCATATTCAACTCATAACCCATATCAATCCACACTCAACCCACCCAATTGCTACCTCTGTAAAAGCATAGCAGCTCATACAACGAACAAATCCCCGACAAAACTCCAAACAACAAATACTTCCAGCAAAAACAAAACCTGCAGAGTAGAGATAACCACCACAACCACATGCAAACACAAATAAAAAACAAAAACCCGTTTGGATCAGATGGGGAAGAGGATTGAAAAGGAAACCAATCAAATTGAAGAGAAACACAAAAACTCAAGACTCGATCGGCAGAGGAAGAGGCAGGAATGAAAAAGGGAAAAGGCGGAAGGGGAAGAGGGGGCAGCCACTCGGTCAAGGAAAGGGGGAAAACGAAAAGGGAGGGTTAAGTAGCAAGAAAAGAGGAAGGGAAAGCGGGTTCGCATGCAAAATTGTCAGCCGTCAAGGATGCCTGAAAAAATGGTGTCAGAGTAAAGGCAAATATTGAGAGCCACCTAAAAGAGAGATCAACAGCGGCGATCGATCGATGATAGGGGAGGTAGTAGATCAACGGGAAGCATCTTCTAGACACTTATTTCCGCTCTAGAAAGAAAAAGAAAACAAGAAAGGAGAGGAGAGGGGAGGTCGGTTTCATAGCATCCACAAAGAGGCTCCCGGCCTCCCCTCCGCAGGGGCGGCGGCTTTAAGGGTAGGGTTAGGGGTTGAGTGGTGGGGAAGGACTATAGAGAGAGAGAGAGAGAGAGAGAGATAGAGAGAGAGAGAGAGAGAGAGAGAGAGTTTTTATTTCACGCTCCTAAAAGCATCTTCATCGGTTTAGCTATCTCTATCTCCATCTTGGCAAGAAAAACTACATTTGGCTAACCTCAAACACTTCCATCATCTAGCAGAATAGGCATTTTGAAGAAGGGGAAAAAAAACGACGTCTGCTGTTCTTTCTCACACGAGCGCATGCAATACACATGCCATGAGTAGATCTGACTTGCCCACACACGAGTTTGTTGACCGGCGCGTGTGGGCTCTGGCGGAAGGATTTGCCGACGAATCTTACACCGTTGATGTCGTCTCAACGATTCCTACAATCGTCTGGTATCAGATTGATTTTAGAACAAATATTCTGTTGTAGTCATTTTTCCAGCATGGGAGGAGAGAGAAAGATACTCACTACAACAAATTCTAGTTCTTGCAATGAAAAAAATTTCCTCACAACAAATTTTGTCACAATACATTCACTTATTGTGACAAGATTTCATTTTGTAGCATCAAGCCACCGATGGAGGAGTTATAGTGACAAAATTGATTTTCGTTGCGATGTTTTGTCACAATATGTATGGCGGGAAAGTTTCCCGCTGGCGGGAATTGCATCTTGCCACAAATTATTTTGTCACTACATATTTGTCGCAATAAAGGCTTGATTTCGACATATGGTGATGAAATTAATTGTCATAATAGGAAATTGTTATTACTACAATCTATTTTGTTGCAAGAGATTTGGGAATGTACTTATTGTAACAAAAATAAACTTTGTTGCAACTAATGTGGATGATTGCAACGAAATTATTAGTTCTTATAGCTTTACTTTTTTTTGTGACAAAATTTCTTGTGTGACAATAGAGCTACAAGGGATAGCTATGGTGACAACAATTGATTTTCGTCACTATAATTGGTCACAATACTTTTGTGTCTTGCTACATATTATATTTGTCACAATATATTTGTGGCAATAAAATGCAATTTAGATATAAGGCTACGAAATATTTTGTCATGACAAGGAATTGCTATTTCTACAAAGTTATTTGGTTGCAAAAATTTCATCATTGTACTTTTAGCAATAGAAAAAAATTATTGCAAAGCAAAATTATTTTCACAATAGTTTATTTACTATGGCAAAATATCATATGTAGCAATGAGATAAACTATGGTGGCTTAAACTAAATTGAAGCAACCTATAATGCAAAAACAAAATTGATTGTATCTTTGTAGCCACATGATCGACAATTAATTATTAATTTAATCTTTTCCTTCTTGATCAAAACCGTCAATCTTGTACATAATATGTAGTCAATCATTCCTCCCAAGAATGAAGTTGTTTTTTTGAAACAAATAAATGAAGTTGATTAAGTGTCGGTATATGATAGGCATGTGGGAAGCTTGCTTTTCAAATTTAAGTAAAGCCGAATTAAGCGTTAGAGGCGTGATTTTATTCCATTTTCCACTTGATGCAATGTGTTCTTGGTTTTTCGTGTGTTTGGTTGTTTTGTAGGGAACAGGTCGGAAAAGAGCGCGTGAAGTGGACACATGGCGGTCAGGCACGTAGGGAACCCCAAATGGGGACGACCAAACAAGCTTGGAATGCATTTTAGAAGATCCTAGATCGTCTGAGGGATTGTCCAGATCGATATAGTGTCAAAACATATCTCGAGGAGAGAGCGTTTGGGTATCGATCTGGTCTTCTCAGATCGATACGGATGCCATATAATTGGCCGTTTGATTTTGTTACGGATTTTGACTTTGGTAGGGAATATAAATACCCCGTTTTGGGGACAAAGTAGGGCTCCACGAATGATACCTAGGTTTTACTTTCTGAAGTTTTCGGCTACGGTTTCCAGTTCTACATTCAGCGTTTAGTTTTCAGTTTATTTCCGGAATCTCGGTGTTGGATTGGCTTGTTGCGGATCGTTAATTAAGTTCAAGTTTACCCTTGCAATTACAGTATCGATTTTCATTGTTTCTATATTCTATTCTTCAAGCATGCATAGATCTAGGGTTAATTTGATTCCTGCAATCTTTATAAGCATGAGTGAGTAGTTGCATCGAGTGCGGCTACGGGGCGAAGGCGCCCGCATCTAGGCTAGTCGATATCTCACCTCGGGGCCGAATTAAATCAATTTTCAAGCAATTTTGGGAACTGAAAACTTTTCTAACGAACAAACCCAGGCATTACCGGAAATTCGAATGCGCATGGAATCTGGTGACAAGTGGTGCACATTCGTTAGGAAACCTTTCTCAGATTCTAAAATCAGTAAAAGGATTAATTATGGCCCGAGTAATTATTGGCTAGGCTAGGTGTGGACGCTGGGTTCCCACAGCTGCGCTCTCTTTATTATTTCGCATTTAATCAGTTAAATTAGCTAGTGGTTAATTAATTAATCTCATAAAATCGAAGGGGTGGCTACCTAAGAGCCAGTTCAAACAAAAACTTTACACTTTTGAGTCAAACACCGTTAGCCGTCTCTGTGGTTCGACTCCGGTACTTTCGGATTTATTGTGCTACCCTGGTCGAGAGTCCTACGCTTGGGGTGACTTGGAAGTGAATCACACATCAGGTTCAAAGTCTTTCTTACAACGGCTATATGAAATGGTATGATTACTAAGATCGTGTCTATTACAATTTCAAACACCAAATACGATCCTACTTAAACTACTACTTTTGTTGTACTTGGTCGTAATTGCTTTGTATACTATTATTTGTAAATATGAAATAGGAAAACCCAGAGAAAGGAAAAGAGCCTAAAGAGCCTAGTCAGGTGAAGCTTTATAAAGAGACTCATGTACACAAGAAAAATGGCCCCAAAAAAGGTGCATGGGTCCACCCGAAAGCTGCTGAGAACCATGTAAGCGATTTTAAGTCAGATTTATGATTTTTTTTAAGTCATCAAATCTTTTAGTTGATTCAATAATAGATTTCTCTCTCCATTGCTGCTTGTTTTTTTGGAATCTCTTTGACTATAGCACAGATGTTGCTGCTTTCTATCTTTTTTTTTTGCTGAACTTCTGTTGTTGCTTTCTGTCAACTTTGGCCGATTTGATGGTTTGCTTTTTGATCCTCATGCTTTTGACTCATGTGCAAAGATGACGAGGTTAATCTTCTCTTCATTCTACATATGTATCCCTGACATTAGATTTCTAGTTTGCTACATTATTCAGTTATTGCTCTCAATATCAGCTTGATAGCATCAACCTTTATTTGTGTTGCTGCTACTATCTACCTGATGCTGAGATGGCTTGGATGCTCATAGATTATCTTGGATGCTCATAGATTACTTCCTTTGAGCCATGTCATATTGTAACTTTGGATTGTTATGAGAATGTGTACTCTGGTAATTTTTTATCTAAGGGGCATGTGATTGTTGTGGGTTTAGGTACCAAGAGAGTTTAGGATTTTCTCTCCCCATTGTGATGCTGTTTTGGCCCTAATCTCTCCTTATCTATATATTCTTCTTTGCTGAGCAAGAAAAAAAAACTTTGCCATTGCAGGAGAAGATGGAAATGTTAAAAAATCAACAAATGCAGGAAGATGGCAACAAGTTAACAGAGGATGATATTCGTGAGGAAATTCTTAAAACAAAGACTGGTTATTCTCGTGGTCTTGGCTATGGCGTGAAGCCTTGTAAAACTATTGCATCAGGAGCATCTGCTCGTATTCAAGCACAAATGCATCGAGGCGGCGCAGAGAAGCGGGGAGGCAACGACAAACGCGTCTTGGGAGGCTAACAAACGCGTCTTTGAAGAGGCCGACAAACGTCTTTGAGGTTTCAAGCGCTGTGCTCAACAATTTCATGAGGAGATACAAGTTCAAAGGAGCACAATAACGAAGTTAGAGGAATCACAACTAGATCTCAAGCAGGCCTTTCAGAGATTCGTTGCACGATTTGGTGATATAAACCCTTAGGTAAATACTTTTTAAGGCTTTATTCTTTAACTTTGAATTAGTCGATTAATGTGAACAAAGAATCCTCTTAACTGCAATATGCAATCAACAATTGTGTTATACATATTAGTTCTCTTCGATTCTAGTTCTGTCAACTTGTCCAATGAGTGGCATGGAGTTTTCCGAGAAGAATAGCATTACAAAAAGAATAGATTATTCCTGGTTTGAGTGTACGTAGGATAGATATCCAACACTAGTTGGGCAAATAAGACCTTCACTAAGGTTTCTGTGCTTTGAATAAGTTAGAGGTCTGATTTTTTTATCCTAAATTACGATGGTTTTCAACTTCAAATGCCATGGGAAACACTATGAAGCCCCAATCAGATTGAATCTGCCCTTCGTAACTATCAAACAAGCCTATATCTCAGGTTTGCATTGTCTTTCAAAATGAAGTACTCTTTGTGAACTACAATTTGATTTGGTTATATGCTTGTGAGATCTGGCTTGCTGCATAGACCAATCTACTTCGTTAGTTGAACCAGCGGGCAAAGGTCCAGAAACAGCCAACTAGGAGTTCATATTGTGTAGGAAAGATGTCGATTTTTATCAACATTGAGAAGGGAAAGAAATTCCCTTAACTTCTTGTTATAAGATCCAAAATGTGCTATCAAGGAACTTCATGAGGACTTCATGTGCAATAGTATCAAATTGTTTCAGAATGGGTACTTTGAGAATATCCAAGGACACATAGTCCTAATGGAACAACATCCCTTCTATTGTTGGACCTTCTCTACATGCTTATGTGGCATTTTTTTATTGGTTACTTTCCACTTCCATTTTACAAAATGTCATCTTGGATTGGACGCATCTATTCAAAAAAAAAAAAAAGGATCTTTATTTAGGTGTGTCTTAGATATGTATCGAGAGTGTCCTGTGATGTCCGGCCGTGTCGGACACGTGTCTGTCTGGTACTGCTAGCTTCCCTTGTTTTGTTCATTCTAGATTGGTGATACTGCTAGGTGATGAAGTTTATAGTTAATGGTTAGGTTCAAAATTGGAGTCATATGTTCAATGTACTAGTTTGTTATGATGTTACTATTGAATCTATTTTATGTTAAGCATTGGATACTTCTGCATTTTATGTTCTTTTTTATTCTTTTGTTCTTCATGACTACATTTTTCAAGTTTCTTTGCCAATCTAAGTTAAAAGATGCCATGTGCAATCACTAACTTATTGAGATGTTAATTGAATGTCTTGTTTTGATAGCGTTTTGGTTGTCTACTTGTACTAAAATCTTCGCATTTATTTATTGCGGCCGATCCTTTGCTTCTTTCCATGTACTCTTCTTCCATATTGCCAATTAGTAAAAACAATGTGGTTAACTAAGTTAAGCTTCACTCATGTGATTGCAGGTGGATGGAAATTTTGAAGGGGATGGCTACACGATGAAACCCATTTGTGAAGAATTCAACTCCTTATGTTAGATTTGGTGTTTTTAATTAGGTTTTAGTTCAAAAAATAGTTCTTCTAGTATTTAAGGCAGTCTATCATATTGTTTATGATTAGGTAAGTGACTATTTCACAACTTGTTTTGCTTGGGATCTCTTTCTGCAAATGTTTTCCTAGGAAAGACTACTTGTTTAACATTAACGGTTAATTTCTATCTCGTAAATGAAACTAAGGGATTTATGCATGGTTTATGCAATTAGCTTTTGAATCACTTGTGGACTTGTATTAGTGACAACATTTTTTGTCAATGGCACATGGTTTCAGTAAATTTTTTTTTGTCTCAATAGCATCTCCCTCAAAATAATAATTGGATTGGGTAACAAAATATTTTGTAAAAAGAAAGTAAACTATTGTGACAAAATGATTTTATCACCAGAAGAAGACTACCATTATTGTGATGAAATTTCTTGACTAGTAATTTTGTGGCAAATTAATTTTTTTTTTGTCACAAATTGTGTCTAGACAGAATTTTTTTGTGACAGAATTGTGCTAATAGTGACGAAATTAATGATTATGTTGTGACCAAATAATTGTTACTATTGCTTGATTATTATTGTGACGAATGGGTTTTTCTCACCACAAGCTTACAATGACGAAATTAGATTATCAATTGTAACAAGTTTGTTTTGTCTCAACAACTTTCTAACGACGGAATTGGAGTATTTGTGACAAAATTATTTGTCACCATAATATTTTTATACCCCGTAGAAGTATCTTATTGTGACAAATATCAGCCTAATAGCAACAAAAGAATTACAAATTTTAACCAAATAATTTGTTGCTACTATTGATACTTTTTGTGAGAAACTCTTTTTGTCACCATAGTTTGTGGTTTTTTGTGACAAGTTTGAAATTTTGTCACCAAAAACTTATTGCTACAGGCTTGTTGTGACAAAAGTGTGACAAAAATATTTCATCACGAGAACTTTATTGTGACAAAAAACTAACATCTAGTGACAAAAAATTTTGTAGCAAGATCCGAAATTTGTTGTAGTGACTATGGTAGCGAGCTCACCTTCGATCGCCAAACCTCGCCACTTGTGGCAAAGTACTGTAGCTTCGATAGAAATGGCGAGGCTGCTGGGTCTTCGTTTTCCCGTTTTGGGTCACCAAAATGAGTTCGCCGGAATTTTCGCTAGTCTGCTGGAGATGGGGTCTAAGAACCATAATTTGTTGCATCGCAATTTTATGATACCATGTCTTCTGACTTCCATTCTTTGAAACTTGGCAGAAATTTTTGAACTATGCCTAGATTTTTTTAATGTTGTGACCCAAAATTGGTTGATCATGCAATTAATGGGCTTGATTTCATTTCGACACTTTATTCATCCGAGTTATCCATTGCCGAAATGAAATCTAAGTCATTGATTATCGAGGTCAACGACTCTGATGTTGTACTACAAGGTTATAGTGCGGATTTGCATAACAGAATCTCCGAATTTCCCAGAATTATTCAAAGCGTGCATAAACTAACTCTGTACCTAATTTTTTTTTTTTAAAAATATTGCATGTACCCTACGGGATTGATTAAGATAGGGGGTTCTTCCTGGCCAGCCCTATTTTGTCAAAAGTTTTTCTTCCAAACCCACCCCATGTCAAACACATTTCGCTTAAACCCATTTCCACGCGCAGAGTTAATAAGCATAGCTTTAATGAGTAGGTGTTGTTGCATCAAGTCGTGTGTAAGCGTGTAGCATGTAGTCAGGTGTGTAGTCAAGAAGTCCGGAGCAATAGCGTGTAGCCAATTGAAGTCTGTTCTTGTAATAAATGTGATTGTTAGAGTGTAGGCGTGTTTCAAATGTACCCTCTCTCTCTCTCTCTCTCTCTCCATATTATATTTTAAAATAAAATATCTTTTATTATAAACAATTACTTTTTATAAAAATTATACATTTGGAATCTACTTGATGAGATCTTTTAAATAAGATCCCACTTGAATATGAAATTTTGTACATATAAAAAAATTGTTTTATACCCATTAATTAATACCAATTTACACAATTTCTAAACAATTCACACCCTCCAAAATGAAAGAATTCACAGACTTTAAATGCAGAATTCACATGCATCACAACTCAGTCTCCAAAAAAAGAATTCACACCCCTTAATGCAGAATTCACACCACTTCCAAATAATTCAAAACCAGCAAATGCACACCAATTCACACCCATGCAACAATTCACACTACCAAAATAGCTCACAGTTCACAACTCTTGTAACAATTCACACTCCCTAATAACACACAATTAACACCTTTGTAACAATTCACACCATTAATAGCGCACTTTCTTTTTGGGTGTGAATTTTGTTTGCTGGAGAGTGGACTTATGATGTGTGAATTATGCAATTCAGATATGTGAATTTTTTTTTTTGCTGTGTGAATTGTGTTTTTTGCAGAGTGAGTTATAATATGTGAATTTCCATTTAAAAGATGCGAGTTCTTTTATTTTGGGGGATGCGAATTATTTAGAAAGGATATGAAATCTTAATGAACGGGTATAAAAAACTTTTTTTACACGTATAAAATTTCATATTCACAATGGATCTTGTTAGAAAGATCTCATCGAGTAAATTTCAAATATATAATTTTTATAAAAACAAATGTGTATATTAAAAGTTATTTTATTTTAAATTCAAATTAAGAAAAAAGGAGAGAGAGAAAGAGAGTGGGTCAATTCAAATGTTAGAAAAGTAACACCAAAAGTGGCATCATGCTCTGTAGGTTTTGGAAAAGTGGGGAATGTTTGTAACATGCGGCCTCTCTGCATGGAATGGAAATTTTTTATCACGTGCGCATCAGGGCCTATGCAGAAGGAAAATACAAAGATGGGCTAACTTGGGACAAATCATAAAAAGCGGGACCGGCCTGAAATTTCCCAAAAAGATAGACCATGGCAACCGGGCCCATATAAGAAAGAGATTGGGCAACTGAAGCAAATAGTACTAGGAACCTTGGCCCAATCCCAACTTCTCCAATGTTCTTTTTTCTTTTTCTTTTTTTTTTTAGGGTATTGCCAAGCGCAGGCAATTACAAAAGTAACTGAACTAGGGGTGCACACTAGCCCGGTGGCTCGCCCATGCCGTCCAATCCAACCCAATTTTTTTTAGGATTGGGGATATATATTTAGACTTATAGGGTTGGGTCGCGTTGATATTTTAAACCCGATTTGTTAATGGGATGGGTTTGGAAAAATCCTCAAGGTCCAACCGGAGCCTGGCCCGGCCTGAATCTTTTTTTTTGCATGTCAAGCTTTATGAATGTTGGAGAGTTCCACGTTTTAAACACTTTTATTGCTTTTTGAGAGACAATTTGTAATTATTAGAACCACATGTTTTATGGGTTTTTTTTAATAGTATTGTGAGAACATAAAACTTTAAGTATTCCCAGTTGTGAATTCTAATTTGTGATTGTTGTAGTTGATTTATTTATGTTTGTTATATCACATTTTAGAAAAAATAAATTGGCTTGTTGGGCGGGTATGAGAAATAAAACTTTTATTGGATTGGATTTGGGATTATAAAATGATGCCTGATTCTTAATGGGCCGAGCTTGCGATTGCACAAATCTCGTTAGTATCCAGTATAAGCCCGGCCAAAACCTGACCCTGCCTGAGGTATGTGCACCCCTAAACTGAACTAGTGTTTTGACAAAGGAAATGGATTCTCTTTAATGACTGTCGTGAACAGTTGTTTGTCTCACAAAATGCGGGCCCTACAAATACATCTTTACATGAAGATATTCTATATTGTGAATAAATATACCTTTATCTATTTGACTTATTCTCTATTTCACTAAATAGAGACGTTGCTTTCGTCTCTACATGTATAAAACTAAATAAACGGAAATTAATTTGAACTCTCACATGATGAAATAGACTGTCCAGAACAGTTATTGAAGAGGATCCCAACCCTTTGACAAATAACTGCATGAAGTCCGCAAATTCCAAGTTGTACGGGTAAACGAGCTACCTCAATTTGTTTAAATCCGACTTAAAAATTTAAAGAATTTAATAATACGGAGTATATTGAAGCTAGCTAGTGTTTTAGAATTAGAAAACCAAATGACTTTAACGCCCTGTTTGGTACCCAGGAAAAGAAAAGAAAATAAAGGAAAATAAAAAGAAGGCAAATGAAAGGAAAGAGTGAGGAAAGTCAAAGATCTTCGGGGTGTTCCACTAACAAAAAACTGTTTTTTTTCAAAAATCGAGATAGGTCATTCTCTCACAATACATCACATAAAAAAAACCGTGAAAAAACAATTTTTTCAGAAAACCACCTTAGTGGAACTCCCCCTTAGTTCGGTTATATTTTTCCTCTCCTTTTCCTCTCAACCCAAACAACGGGAGAGGAAGTTTTTTTTATTTTCCTCTCATTTCCTTTCTTTTCCTAGGTATCAAACAGGGCCTTAAGTGAAATTTAATCGAGTCAATAACGAACCAAGCGGAGGAACTTAAATTCTTTAGACATCATAAGCATGAACAAAAAAGGAGCACTATGGCAAGTTATTTTCAAAACTTAACAAGTTTTTTTAAAAAACGAAGTAATCAAAACTTAGTTTATTTTCATAAGAAATCAATTTTGGACGACATTTCAACAAGCGAGTACAAATTCAAATTTCAAACTTGAATAGAGCATGGTTAGTTTATTAAGGAATGACAATTGATCCCGCCCCACCCCGACTCGGTTGGAGCTAGTGCCTAGTTTCCACTAAATTTTCAGGTACCAAAATGGCTTCAGGAGAAAATAAGAAAATATGGTCGGGTCAGCGTGGGATTGATATTACTCACTCCGAAATATTTTTACATGTAACATTATAGTTTTATCTAGTATTTTTTTTTTATGACTATATGGGGAAAAAAATTATGACTATATAAAAAATTATATTTGTACTCTAATATTTTTATCATTGTACAAAGAAAATTATATTTTTACTCTTATATTTTCACCATTAAACTAAAATACCATCTTATATAAATTTTCCTTCTATTTTGCTTTAAAAATCAAACTAATTCTTATTTTTTACGGGCTGGGGTGGGGTAAACCTGACCTGACCATAGATCAGGCAACAATCGAACCACCCATGAATTATCTGATTGGGTTTGGGGAAGGGCCTTATTTGACTTTTCAGATTTGGGTTGGCGTATGGCAAAATCCGGTCCACCCCCATCCCTTTTTCCATCCTTAAGTTTATTGACCCTAATCCCACCCACCTTTACGTCCCAGTTGGGCATTTCAAATAATACAAAGTCGTTCGCATGTGAGATCATGAGAAATTCTACACACACACCCTCTTTTCTCAAAATCCACTCCAAAAAAATCGCTACTAGGCTCACCTTGATCATCCAAACCGATTATTTGGTAAACAATAATGGATATATCATTATTCAACAAAAAGTCTAGTTGATCAAATATCGCACAGTTCCTCATTTCTATTGAATATTAAAAAAAAAAGGACGGTTGATTTTTTCTTGACCGTCTATTATTTTCAAAAAAATTAGAAATCCACTTGTATCCAATTAACTTCATTTTTATTTTTATTTTTGCAAAGAATGCTCTACATAGGAGTAGTATTTTTCACAAAATAGAATGCTTAGGGCCATGTTCGGTTAACAATCTTGGGTCTGTTTTGATCCTGTTTTGGTTTTGCTTGCATCACCATTTCTCTCTATCTCTCTCCACTTATTACACCTGCTTACACCATCAAAACTAAACAAAACAAAACAAAACTCGTTAACCAAACAAGGCCTAGATGATTTTAAGGTGCTGCCAAAGTGAGCCCCAGTGCCCCACGCACTTTCCTAGTTCCTAGTGTTTTTTTAGGTGTGGGTACTGAGAAAACAGGGGTGTGCACATAGAAATTCCTTGACATCATCCGCACTCGAAGCAGAAAACCACAGTTCGCCCCTTCTCGTCTTCTCTCTCTTCCTATGGATTTTCCTAAACCCTCGTTACGCTCCCCCAATCCCCTTCTCTCTCTCTCCTCCTTCATCCACCAACACTGCAACCGACTCGGCGCCGAACTCTCGAATCGAATCGCCGCCACCTGGCCGCCGCGCCAGCAGAAACTCGCTGGTCAATTATCATCGTCATCATCATCATCCCCAACCTCTTCTTCTCTCTCCTCTTCACCTTTTGCTTCGGTTTCTCAGCAGCAGAAGGAGGCGGCTCCTCGTCACGTATTCGACGTCGCTCTGAGCTCCGACGTCGTTTCCAAGACCCTCTCTGGAACCTCGGTTTACACCGTCAGCAATTCGGATAACGAGTTTGTGCTCGTATCCGATCCTTACAGCCTTAAATCAATTGGATTGCTTTGCTTTCGTAAAGAAGACGCTGAATCCTTTCTCGCTCAAGTATCTCTCCTCTATCATATTACGCATTCGAAGCTTGATTCGTTCATGTTGACAAATGCATTGTTTTTAGCTATAATTGTTCAAATTCCGTATTGAAATTAAGCTTTTTCGGCACATATTTGTTCATATAAGTTTTTTTACTCTATATTTGTTCACATTAAGCATATAAATCATGCTTTAGTCTGTGAATGAGCTTGTGTTGGGTGTTCAAATTTGGATGCAAATGTTATGGGTGTTCAATTTAAAGGTGAAATGGTGGACACAAGTAGCCACATAGCTTGCATTGGTATACAGGAAATTATTTGAGGGTTTCACTTGCTAAAGGATAGCTGAGTAGACGTGTTTGAGCTCGGCTTGTTCAAGTTAGGCTCAGCTCGAGGCAAGCCCAATAATCGAGCTTGGCTCATTTATTATTGAGGTGTTTGAGCCTAACCATCTTTTATAATCAAGGCTTGTTAGGAATAATTCGAGCTCAGCTCGTTTACTTAAAAAGCTCATGCTTGAGCTCGAGCATGAGCTTAGCTGAGTTTTGACGTCTTTGAGCTTGGCTGGTTCAAACTAATCTAGCTCGATCTCAGCTTGTTTATGGTCGAGGTGCTATATGAGCCTCTATAAAAGAGCCTATACAAACAAGCCAAGCTTTCTAATCGAGCTGATTTACAATGAGGCGAGCCAAGTAATCTTGCTTGAGCTCAGCTCGGCTGTTCACTAAGCAGGCTAAGCCTTTTGTAAAAGGACCGAGCTTTTTTATAATCAAACAGAGTTACAATCACCGCTCGGCTGTTTGCTAAGCAAGCTCAGACTTGTTTACTTATGAGCCGAATAGAGCCGTGCCTTGAGCCGCTTGCGAACGGCTGTATTTGTTTGCAGAACCTAATTCATGCATCAAGAATGTATCCAGATTGTGGATTTGATATAGTATGGCTTGTTATTGTGGATTTTCAGGTCAAGTCCCAGAGGAGGGAGTTGCGAAACAAGGCTAGGGTTGTTCCCATAACGCTTGAGCAGGTAACTGTTTTGGAGCTTTAAGTGGCGGTTGAATTATTTCTATTGCTTTGATTATTATGTGTGTTTCTGTGATTTAAGTTTTTGGAAAACAATTGCTTGTGTTGAACACTCAACATCTAAGCAGTGCCGGATGCGCTCTACATTGATAACTAAAAGTATATTTTATAACTATATTTTGCTACTTGTTAGGTCAGGGAAAGAAACAAGATTGTGTTTATATACTGTATATGCCACCGTTTAAATTATTACATGAGCTGGAAAAAACATCCACACGTGTGTATGAATTTAGAAGAATTTTCTCCAAGGGACTTGCATGGGCAATGCCATGGAACATTTCAATTTAAACTGAAAAAAAGGAGTATAATATATGACAATACTTGGAGTTGTGCAAAGCCCTCCACCCCCGGCCCTCCCATATGTCCGCCCCTGCCTCTAAGTAGGCATAATTACTTTAAAAACTTTACCTTGAACCCCAACTTAAAAATATGAAAAGGTTTAGCTGGCAATGACCCAAGAGTCCAGCTTTGCATTTTGAGTATTAGTTATAAACGCTCTTGATTGTAATACTAAGTAAAGGAGTTCATTGTTTAATTAATTAGTTCTTACTGGTTAGCAGCTTGACCTAAGCATCTTCTTTTTCCTCTTTCAATTGATTTACAGGTCTACATGTTGAATGTCGAAGGAATTGCATTTCGCTTTTTGCCCGATCCTGTTCAAATAAAGAACGCATTAGAGGTTTGTTGTCTTCTTCTTTTTCTTTTTTTTCCTGATTTGAGTTGTAAATGTGTAATATTATTGGCTCCACATCAATCAACTGAGGTTGCTAAGTTTAGTCTTTAAGTTGTATGGCTTCTAATTAATTGCACTATTTATGAAATCAGTGCAAGTTATCCCGATTTTAGGACAGCCTTCAATGCCTCTATGAGTCTGATCTCCAGAGTAACCTTCAGCCTTTGCCAACGACAGCTGTTGAAATTTATGACTGTTCAGCCACCAAAATGGTTGCCCAGCCTACTTGATTATTTTGTAATCACTCAGGATAATGCTGATAAAGAATAAAAAATACTCCATCCGTTCCATATTAACATTCCACTACGAAAAGTCGTGCCATTTTTCAAATAAAAAAATGAAGTATTTCTGTGTATCGTTTTTTGAATTTTTTCTCATCGAATTAAAGTACTCATCGAGTACTTTAATTCGGTGCAAAAAAATTCGAAAAATGATTTACAAAAGTACATCATTTTTTTATTTGAAAAATGGTAAGAAAGAGAAAGTGGGGATCTTATTTAGGAACGGAGGGAGTAAAAAACTACTAGACCTAAGGACATGTAACGCACAGGATCATCACCTCTTCTAGTTCCAACCTGTTTTCTTCCCATCGTGCATTAATTTTGTTAGAGTCTAAACAGGGTTGTGGTTTTGCCAGAAATATTGGTTTAGTTCTTGCGAAATTGTTTTCTGTGTTTACCCTATCTAAACATATGAATTGAATTGCTTTGTTTTTTCTAACATGTTTTGAAGAAGATGAATATGAATGTTAGGGTTTTAGAAGAGAGGATGGAGAGAAGAGAGAGAGAGAGAGAGAGAGAGAGAGAGAGAGAGAGAGAGAAAAGAAGCGTTATTTCAGCTCCCACCTCCCACTGGTCTATATATACTAAAAGCACCAACAATATTACAAGAATACCCTTAGGTAACATAAGAAGAGAAACAAGGAATAAAAATTAACATTCTAACATTCTAACACTCCCCCTCAAGCTGGAGCATAGATATCAAGCATGCCCAGCTTGGAAATCAACCGATGAAACGACGTACGAGCTAAGGGCTTGGTGAGAATATCACCCAATTGATCCTCAGAGCGAACATATGGAGTAACAATCTGTTTTTGCATCATGAGATCCCGAATAAAATGGCAGTCAACCTCTATATGCTTGGTGCGCTCATGGAAAACTGGATTACTAGCAATAAAGATCGCAGCTTGATTATCGCAAAACATCTTCATAGGAGTAGGAACAACTATGCCAAAGTCCAAAAGAAGGGAACAAACCCACAACATTTCGTAGCGGATGAGCCATAGCACGCGATGCACAAACCAAAGACTAGAACGGGCAACCACATGTTGTTTTAACTGCTGCGCCAAGTAACAAGATTGGTGCCGATAAAGGTACAATAGCGTAAGTAGACCGCTATCGAGCAATTACCGGCCAATCGGGTCACTACTAAACCCAGTGATAGACAAGGGAGTTGAGGTCCGATACAACAAACCACGGCCTGGGGCACTCTTTAAATAGCGTAAGATGCGGCACACGGCCTCAAAATGAGGATGGCGAGGAGCATGCATGTACTGACTCACAACACCCACAGCATATGTGATGTCAGGACGAGTAACAGTGAGATAAATAAGTTTCCCAACAAGACGCCGATACCGACCTACATCATGAAAGGGGTCACCTTGGGTACCATCGAGCTTGACAGTAGAGTCCATAGGAGTATCAACCGGTCGAGCACCAAGAAGACCGGTTTCAGAAAGAAGATCAAGAACATATTTCCGTTGAGAAAGAGAAACACCTTTAGAGGAACGAGCAACTTCGATCCCAAGAAAATAGCGAAGAGAACCGAGGTCCTTAGTGTGAAATTGTTGACCTAAATGATGCTTCAGATCAGCAATACCGGTAGCATCATCCCCTGCGATAATAATGTCATCCACATATACAATCAACACAATAGTGCCAGCCGAAGAGTGGTGAACGAAAACGGAATGGTCCGAAGTAGAACGTCGAAACCCATAGGCAATGATAACGGAGCTGAACTTGTCAAACCATGCACGAGGAGATTGCTTAAGACCATATAGTGCCTTGCGCAAACGACAAACAAGATGTTCACTACCAGAAGTAACATAACCAGGGGGTTGATCCATGTATACTTCTTCTAGAAGAGCACCATGAAGAAAGGCATTTTTAATATCAAGCTGATACAAGGGCCAAGAACGACTAGCAGCCACTGATAGGAGAATGCGAACAGAATTTAGACGAGCCACTGGAGAGAAAGTCTCCAAGTAATCAACACCATAGGTCTGAGTATAGCCTTTAGCCACCAGGCATGCCTTAAGACGCTCCACAGAGCCATCGGGAAGATACTTTACCGCGTACACCCAACGACAACCAACTGAATGTTTCCCATGAGGAAGGGCAGTAAGTTCCCACGTTTGATTCTTATGAAGAGCACTCATTTCCTCATCCATAGCATTTTTCCATCCAGACAAAGACATTGCCTGTTTATAAGATGACGGAATAGGAATAGAAGATAACGTGGAAGCAAAGGAATGAAGAGAATGGGAAAGACGATCATAAGAAACAAAATTAGCAATTGGATATTGAGTACCACTACGTTTACCTTTGCGCAAAACGATGGGTAAGTCAGCAGAATCTGGAGTAAGCGAGGAAGAAGGAACCTCTGACAGTGAAGATGAATTGTTTGGGCCATAAGAAACGACTTGTCTATTTTGTGATCTCCGATATACCTGTAAAGGAGGAATAGTAGACAGAGGCAATGGAAGAGTGGGCGAGGAAGGAGGCATAGGTAGAGTAGGAGAAGAAGAGGAGACTCCCCTCTCGACAACCAATGAGATCCAAGATAGATCACGGCCACTGAAGTAAAGTATGATGTCGACTCGAAGAACGTAACATCAGCACTCACAAATGAACGACGAGACTCAGGATGGTAACACCGATAACCTTTTTGTGTACGAGAGTATCCTAGAAAAACGCACTTGCGAGCTCGGGGAGATAACTTATCACGGCCAGGATCAAGATCATGCACAAAGGCAACACAACCAAACACCCTAGGAGTCAGAGGAAAGGGTGAAGCATCAGGATATAACAAGGAAAAAAGGAGACTTACTATTGACCACCACAGATGGCATACGATTACCACCACAGATGGCATACGATTAATAAGGTAACAGGAAGTGAGAACAGCATCACCCCAAAACTGTTTAGGTACCTGCATTTGAAACATCAAGGTGCGAGCCACATCTAATAAATGACGAAGCTTACGTTCAGCTACACCATTCTGTTGTGAGCTGTGAACACAACTAGTTTGATGAATAATACCACGTTCAACACAAAATGAGTCAACACTAGATTGCACATATTCCAAAGCATTATCAGACCGAATAATTTTAATCTTCTTTCCAAACTGGGTAGAAATTTCATTATAAAACTTGGAAAGAACATACGGTAGCTCAGACCTCTTTTGCAATAAAAATAACCAAGACATACGAGAATAGTCATCAACAAAAACAACAAAGTAAAGATAGCCATTTACACTTGAAGTACGGGACGGACCCCATATATCTGTGTGGACTAAATTAAAAGACGCAGACTGACGATCATGACTACTACGTGGAAAAGAACTACGATGATGTTTCCCCAGCTGACGTGCTTCACACTCTAAACTAGACACACGATGCAAACCAGGAATAACGGACTTGAGTTTAACCACAGAGGGGTGACCCAAACGAAAATGCCACTGAAGAGGAGAAACGGTAGCGCTCAAAGCAGAAAAAGGAGTAGCCGAGTTCCGATCAACATCCAAAAAATAGAGACCATCTTTCTCATGCCCCGAACCAATCATCTTCGTCGTCTTGAGGTCCTGAAAAACACAAGAGGTAGGAGAGAAGGTTATCGAACAATTTAATGATTTAGTCAATTGACTAATAGAGAGCAAATTGAAAGGAAAATCAGGAACATAAAGACTAGAAGATAAAGTGAGGGAGCTAGTGGGATGAAGAACACCTTGCCCATGAACAGGTCTAGAAGTACCATCAGCTAAGACAATATGATGGTTAATAGGACTCAAGGAGGAAAAAAAAGATGAATTACCAGACATGTGGGAGCTAGCGCCAGAATCAAGAATCCAAGATGGAGGCGTAAGTGCCGCACATGCAATGTTACCTGAATTAGCTAGCGTAGCAGTAGAGGAAGTGGAGGCAATGTCTGTTGGATGGAGCGCAATGTCTGAACTAACTCGCTAACCTGAGTAGTGAGTGCATTATGAGAATTAGACGAAAGAGCCGATAACTGAGATGGCAGTGGTGGACTGCTATCGGTAACATGATGAACATAATCTGGTTTACCATATTTCTTCCAACAATAAGGCTCAGTATGATTATGAGCACCACAGTGATCACATTTGCGCTCACCCCGGCCACCAATACGGCCATCACCACGAGATTTGCCACGAAAATTAGAACCACCAGTACGACCACTGCTGCCATTGCGGCCACCGGTACGGTCACCACTGCCACTACGACCATTACCCCAAGAAGTACCACGAAAACCACCGCTTGTAACTAAAGCTGAAGATTCTGGAGTAGAAGCAACAAAATGAGGCACAGTAGAGGACTGGCCTAACGAGGAACGAGATAGACGAGAATAGGCATGGGCTGCAGTTGGAAGAGTCTCACTGGCAAGAATTTGATCCTTGAATCCGCAAAGAGAAGAGTCTAATCCAAAGAGCAAGGAGGCAACCATGAAATCCTCCCAATAACGTTGTTGCTGTTTAATGTCAGAAGTAAAAGGCCGATGTTGCAACAATTGATCCCACAAACTCTTAAGAGTGCTGTAATACTCAGACAATGGCTTTCCAGACTGCTTAGTTGTGAAAATTTTCTCATAAAGTTCAAACACTCTCGAAACGTTGTTCTGTTGTGAAAAGGAGTCAGCGAGAGCATCCCAAATTTGTTTGGTGGTATCACAAAACTCAACAGTAATAGCAATATGAGGTTCCAAACTATGCCAAAACTGACCCATGAGAAGAGAGTCCTCTTGCTCCCAATTAGGAAGGGCAGCATCCCCTTTTGCAGGTGGAAGATCAGTGATAAACTTCGTTTGGCGCTGCCCGCGCAGATACACTTTAACGGCATGGGCCCAAGACAAATAATTATGGCCGTTAAGTTTTGTTGATGTAATGGATCTTGGCAGAGCATCATATTTTGAATGCCCAGACTGTGATTTACTGCTGTCAGCCATGTCAAGGAACTTAACCAGAAAAAAAATGATCAGACAAACCCAGATGAAGCAACCCAAACCAGGAACTAGACAGGAAGACGAGAATCAGTGCCTCAACAGAACTTTCGAACAAAAAAAAAAAAACAGCAACAAGGCCACCCGAATCACACCAAAACAGAAAATCACAAGGAATAAAAATTAACATTCTAACATTCTAACAGTTTTGTCATCTAGCTCATTCTTAGTAAGTTGACTAAGATTAAGAACTATCCCTGTTTAGCCTGTTCCGACTCATGTATAATTTTCTTGCTTGCTAGCTGAAAGCTTGGAATGCCAAGAGTGGTTTTGATGGGGTTCCGGTTTTCCAGGTTTGTCTTGTGAATTGTTAAATCCATTTTTTCCCTTGCTTTAAAGTAATCATCTCAGGCAAATGATAAATACAGCTTAATGTATTGTGTATGTAAACTAATAGTGGCAGTTTATAAGGCTGTAACTTCAACGAAGCTGCTTGTTGATATGACATAGGAAAGTATTGTTCCTCAGGGAAGTTGACAAGTCTAATGAGTTATTACCCCAACCTGTTGGATTTTTTATGAGAAAGAAGTCTTATTAAAAGCTTTTCCAAACATCAACAAAAGATTCTGGTTACACATATGGGAAATAGAGGAGTTGTTTTGTCAAACGTGCAAGCATGTATGCTCCTGCAGTAAAAGCTGCAAAACAATGATCTCCAGACACTCAAACTAAAGGTCAATAAATATGGTTGAATAGCGAATATTGGTCTGTTGGTTGTTACTTTACGTTAAGAGGTCAACCCAAAGAGATTGACTTATTGACTCTCCAACAGCTTAGAATTCCTTACTGCAGCTGCAAATTTTTGTACAGTGTACTACTTGGCTGGATATGCTAGTATGCACGACCCCAAAGCTCTTTTTTGTGGTAGAGGTTTAGTGCTTTTATTTGCTTTCTCATAGCAGAATTTTAATCAAGTTAGTAAGTTTTCATCTATAAAACAATGGCAAGAACTAGCGTGCATTTGTTCATGGATATGGTCAACTTAGGGTCATAGATGCTTTTTGGATGATGCAATTATCAGGAGAACTTGTGTCCACTCATAGTCACTAGCATGGTACAAAGGATTTTCTATTTGTTACACGAAGAATTGTGTCTTTCTTGTATTCTCAAGTAGTTTTGTTTGTTAATGGCAACTATTTTTTGTGTTTACAGTCGGACCTTCTGGTAGTGAAGAAGAGAAATAGACGCTACTGCCCGATATATTTCCGAAAGGTTTGTTTCCACATAAAGCTTTTAAGTTGCAATCAAGAATGTGTGACTTTATTTTGTGCTTGCGTCTTTAACAGGAAGACATAGAAAAGGAACTCTCAACTGTCTCAAGGGCATCAAAAGGATCAGGAGTTTCTCGACACATTATGGTACCAACACACAATCATCTTCCCTGCCCTTAGTTTTCATTTGGTGTTGTGTTTGAGCGTGAGTGTGTGCATGTCTTGGCATTTATTCTGACTTAACTTTCAACTAATCAGATCTGGTTTTTTAAGGAATAGCAGAACTTCATGCTTTGAATTGGTATGGTTGTTTTCAGTATTTTTAACTCTGTTAAACTATCAGTGCATAACGCATGGATTCAGTGAAGAGTAGACAATAGTGAAACAAGGAGTCACACTTGCAAGCTGAAAAGTCATAAAAGATTAGCCCTCTTAGAAAAGATTAGCCCTCTTAGAATGGCAGTGCTATTAAAAAGTTTGTTTTGTCATTTCCAAAATGCTTCCTATTCTGTCAATTGGTGCTGTAAATCACAGAATTACCCTTAGAGATGCAAGTTTCTTTGGCAATAAAGCCTCGTTTCACGCTTTTGGGGATCATGCTCGTACAGGTGGTCTGTGAAGTATTTTAATGGGGCCAAAATAAAATGATCGTTTCCATTCAAATATTTGAATAAATGTTAGGATGGTCAATTGCCTATGAAATGTTGGCAGAGATGGCAGTCCCAAATTCACTTATTAATCTGATGTCTGTGATATTCATGTGAATCATGTTGAACTTGAACTTGGTTTTTGTATTTTCAATTTCTAGTTCACAGTGTAGCAGACGTACCATCACGTGCATGTGTTTCAACTTAAGAAATTCCATGACTTTCTCGGGATTTAAGAATGGTATCCAACTTTCATACTTTGAATCAGGGTTTGTGAAGTAGTTACCTTTGTGAATTCCTTATTTTGACCAAACTGGGGGACCGACTTGTCAATCATCTGCTTCAATGTTGTAGTCATTTTTTTTTAATTTTTTTTTTCTTTTAACAGGTGGGAAGTTTGGAAGATGTTCTTAAGAAAATGGAGGTAGCCTCATCTGAATGCTGGATTTGAGTGTTTTTCTTTTTCGCTTTTTCTTTTTTCCGTTGCAGGAATTTATGGTTTATTGGCATGATTTTTTTTTTTTTAATTGTTATTGATAAAAGGACTGCAAATACCTTGTTTATCTGTTTGATGCCAGATGAATGAGACAAACTCTGGATGGGAAGATTTGATTTTTATTCCACCTGGCAAAAGCCATTCTCAACACATACAAGAAGTGGTGAACACATGATTATCTTGATGCAGAAGCTCTACTGACCATATGAGAGGATTTAGTTTGCAAGGGGTGACTCTGCATGTTTAGGTGGTATCTAGCAGAGTAGGTCTCTCTCTCTCTCTCTCTCTCTCTCTCTCTCTCTCTCTCTCTCCATGTGCGTATGTGTGTTTGCGTTAAGGATACGAATTTCTTGGATGTTCAGATGATGGTCTCGATAACAGGAAGATAAAGAGAAGGAGATGCCATATAAACTGACATGTGACTCGCGGAAAGGTTTCAGTTTTTTGAATTTCATTATGTTTTTGGAGTCAATTCATACTCTACTGTACAGTATGATCGTTTTGATCTGCGGTTACAGTTGTATTAATGATTAAATAGCTTCCTGGAATACCATTGGACTCTGAATAAGCACATTTATACTTTTCGGGATTTTGTTTGTGGAAATGTCATGCATGATTTGCAATTTTCCTGAAGCACTGCTGTTGGACTTATATTTTGTAATTTTTGAGACCTTCGCTCTTCATGAGTTGTTAATAGAAGCTCGGGTTTAGTTTAAGATATGAGCATCTTTTTTACTACTAGAGTGAGAATATTGACATGGTAAACCATCGACTACGCCTTTTGGCTTTGATCTTAGGTCCTGAGTGATACACTGAAGCCAACATTCACAGAATGTTACGTCTATAGCTTGGCAGATTGCTTGGCCCTCGTTATCTTCACTCGATCAGCGAGCTATTGCACACTCTTTCTTGGGTGATTGTTTCTAGGCGACCCCTGGACGCTTCTACGATGATCTATTCATCCTTTAGAGTTGAGTCTGTTATTGAAGCAGAAAACCAAGTTTGAAAATCGGAGGATACCAGACGTGATAACGAAAGTAGGGAAAAACACGAGTACCTTTGTTGCGTGCACTCAGTGTAATCTACGAAGGGTGCTCGACACTTCGCTTAGATTTTGTGAAGTAGTTAAGCCACTGTCGGATTTTATCATTTTGACATTGCTTGCATTTTTCTCTCAAGATACTGTCCTTGTCAACTTTGATCGGTGCATTCTTCACCAATTGTGCGATGGAACCAGGGCGGGTGCTGCGTTGCTTTTTGAAGGTCTCAAAAATTACAAAATATAAGTTATATGTGTTCTAATGAGGCACTTAACGAAATCCGTTCGTGTTGATTCTTAGGGGTGGTTTGGGTAAATTGACAAAAAATGATTTTTTGGTTTTGTCCTTATTCAATTTTTTTTTTTGTATTCGTTAGTTTTCGGTTGATTTTTTGTGGTTTCTTGGCTTGTCTCGACGAGAAGAATCTAAAAAGTATAAAATTATTAGTCACACTTAAAGTTTTGTGAATAAAGACGAAAAATAATCCAAAAATCGATCGAAAACCAACAAATGCAAAAAAAAAAAATTAAATTAAATAAGGACAACCAACAAACCAAAATTTTCAATTTACCCAAACCAAGCCTTAGTACACTTTGTAGTATTCAATGAGCTACGCGGTGTACATCTCCAATTGTCGGAATAATGCCGGTGCGGCCGCACAACACGTTGCGCAGCACCCACCCTAGTTCATTGTGTGATTGAGGCTTCTCTCTATGCCTGTTTTGAATGCAGTATGTACGTTTATGGTATTGTTGCTGTAATAGCTGCATTTCGGAGATTTGTGGTTCAAACTTTTACTTGAATTTGAGTAAAAAAATTCACTTCGAATGAGAAACACCCGAAATGATAAATTGATAACTGGCAGTTAATAAATAGAATGGGGGATAGGCAAGTGAAAGCATGCAAGCGTGCCAACGCGCAGGTTGATGGGATGAGTAAAGCGCGAAGGGGATTGATGTTTGATGAATGTTTGAGTGGTTGAAAGAGTCTGTCTATTCAAAAAACTAAGAAGTTTGTACATGAAGTTGTCTCTTATAATATAAGTAAGCATTAGAATAAAATTAAATCTAACAAGGGTTTGAGTTAAGAATTGAAGAGAGATTTTAGGAGATTTCATCTCGGATTTTAGCATATAGTCAATGGCTATAGATGCTCCAACGAAAGGGATGTATTTCAAAACTTGTTTTTGGCCATGGCCTTGACCAAATTTTTATATTACCCCCCCCCTTACTTGTCCACAACTAAAACAACAGTAAGAGCATCTCCAACCCAACTTCTGTTCCTCCGTTTTATCCTCTATTTCTTTATTTTGAAAGAAAAATTATTATGACTGTCCAACTTCTATTTCCTCCGTTTTGGAAGATAAAATTTGATATTGTATATGTATGGAATAATAAATAGAGGATGCTGTAAAAATTCACTTCTTTAATCTAAAAATGCAAAAAGCATTAGGATTGGAGTGAAAGTGAATAATGATTTGAGGAAAAGCGAGGAACTTGAAAAAAGATAAAGATAGTAGAGATTAATGAATTTGTCCTTTCAAATGGAGAAATATGTGGGGTATTAAGATGGAAAATGATGAGAAATTGTGAAAAATGAATAGAGATGGTGAAATTTTGTTGGTCTATATTCTATTTTCTCTTTCCAAAATAAGTTACAAATTTGAAAATAAATTATTTGAATGCAAGGGAAATGCAATAGTCTTTGAGGAGTGATTATAAAGTGCTTTGAAGCACTGTGACATGGTGTTCTAAGATCCTCATTTGCCTAAAATTAACCGCTCTCCAGTGGAGAAACGGCACCAAAACACTATGTTGCAGTGCTTCAAGGGCCCTATTTATTTTTTATATTTTCATGTTTGAGGCCAATCTATTTATCCTTTGGGTAAAAAATCAAAACCCGGTTTTTTAAAAATTCATTTTGTCTTTATTCAATTTTTTTTTTTTTTGCATTCATTAGTTTTGCGTCATGATTTTGTGGTTTCTGGATTCCTCTCGATGAAACGAATCTAACAAGTATAAATTTATGGTCAAAACTCAAATTTGTTTGAATAAAGCCTAAATAGGTCCAATAATCCAACTATTTTGACTTTATTAAAAAAATTTGAATTTTGACAATAATTTTATACTCGTTAGATTTGTCTCGTCGAGAGGAATCCAAAAATCACAAAATCTTAATGCAAAAAAAAAATTGAATAAAGACAATAATTTTTTTAAAAAACCAGTTTTTGATTTTTTACCCAAACTAGGAAATAGGTGGCGGTCAAGAATAAAAAAGGAGGATCATTCCGATTCTAATCTTTTGAGGATTTGAATAATTCTCACATAAAGAAAAGTGTGGCACTCTTGTATACGGGCAAGAAATAGCCCAAATGTTGACAAAAATATTTTTAAATGCTAATGACGAGAACGCCGCATGTAAATTGACACTGACTGGTATGCAAGTAATTATTTAATAGTTCCGGAGCACAGCTACTTCGTGCTCTGGTGTACTCTAACACCATATTTTCTTATGAGACCTACAACGAAATATATGGACCATCTAAAAATGTGATGTTGGAGTGATATTAGCGAAATCACCACACACAGAATAATGAAAGGCGAAAACAGTAAAGAAATTCAACACAAGAATTTACGTGGTTCCCCAAAATCAAGTACCTCCATGGGAACGAGCGAGTCTGTTATTATGATAAAAGCCAATCAGGGTTTTTTTACAATAGAGAGTATTTTGTTCCCCAAATTATTCAGCCTTGCAGCCCAGCCACAACAATTGAATCCGTGATGAGTCAAATGCCGAGCTCCACTCCACTCCACCCAGTCGCTTCGCTCCGCTTCGTTCCAATCGGCATCTGGCTTTCATTAGAACTCTCGGTATCTCTCCATACGAGCCATTTAGCCAGTGGCGGACCCAGGAATCCAACCCAATAGAGGCACCTTATTAATTATAATTGTGCAATTTTTTTTAGTCAACAATCTTACTAAATTAATACATTTATTATGTATTATAAGGTTTATAATCAATAGTCTATTAAAAACAGAACAAAGTTTATAATCAATAGTCTATTAAAAATAGAACAAAAAATTAATACGTAATTAATTCTACATTTTATTTTTGAGATATATGTAAATGTGTGTTAAATATAGTGTTATATTACATAATTGTGCTAAATATATAATTTTTTTTTTTTGAGTTTTGGGCAGGGTCAGTGGGGGCCCCGCGTGACCCCCCTTGGGTCCGCCCCTACACTCAGCCACAAGTTCCAACAAGTGATCATTTATGAGGTCCATAAACTTGGTTGTAGATTCTACAAGAACATCTAGTGTTTGGATGTTCCGAAACACCACGTGACTGAGAGCACTTAAAATAGACCTGTTCTGCTGGCTGGATTGTTTTCAAAACTACTTAATCAAAACAGAAGAAAAAACAGGTAGCCAAGTCTCCTCGTATGTGATCACAAAGAAAAGTCTCCATGTATATATTTTCTGTTAAAAAAATGAACAAGAAAGCAATGTTAACGATACACATGTCCATACACAGATATGTTTAAGGTCGTATGATGCACATAAATTCGCGATCATTTTTCAATAATAAAAAATATATATGTAAAATTTTGGCTCCTGGTACGCGTTTGTGTTTCCATCTCTCTCCCCCCTCACCGCCCCCCTCTCTCTCCCCTTTGCTAAATTTAGCAGTGATTGTTAATCTTCTGTTTTGCAAGCCAATAGTACTAAAACATTTTGTTTCATAAACACACAGAGAGAGAGAGAGAGAGAGAGAGAGAGAGAGGCATTAACAACGTCTTTGACTTCCTCAATTTTGATTCTGGTGAATATCTCAGGTACCCCTCTCTCTCCTCTGTTGAATTCTTCTTGTTTTCTTGATTTCTTGATGGATTACTGTCGTTAATTGTAGGAGCTTGAATTATCCGGCATGTTATTCGTGATCAAGTCATGAGAATTATTCTCGGATATTTTGGATTTTTTTTGGTTTTTTAGAAATTTTGAAATCTTTGAACCAAAGAGAATGCGCGCTTTGATTACAGGTACCAATTTCCTATGAAACGATCAAGATGTGCCATTTTCCATGTATACAAACGCATATGTTTGTATTTGTATAAATGTGTGCGCGCTTTTTTGGATAAACGTAATTTTGATTATGAGAATATAATTTTTTATTTATGTAGCAAATTTTTTGGCCATCAAATGGCTAATTAGCATGTTGTTGTTACCTGTCACAATTTAATTTTCTTGGATGAAATTGTTTGATGTAATCCATCTAAAACAGATTTATGTGGAGATATCAATGCTCAGAAATGGTGACTCAGGATTTTTAGTTTTATTTTTTCTGTTGTGATCGCATAATTAATTTCATAAATTTGCGTAAATTTTGATAAATCAGCCCATGCTGGTGAACGGCGGATTGGTTTTCAAGGTTTATTGATGCGCAAGCAAGCTAACCAGACATTCTGACTGACGAAAACGAAAATGGAAGATGACAGACGCAAGGATCATTCAATTGATGAAGCTTTGATAAACGAACACGAAAATGGAAAGATTGAGCCTGGCCACGAGGAATCGCTAGACGAAAAGGAACTTAACCGTCGAAATGCTTCTGTTGAAGATACTCATAGTACCAGAGATATGCAACATACTTCTGATGCAGGCAACGTCGAGGTTCCGGAGACATTGGAGCCGAAGCGAGAGGAAAATTTTCAATCTCCTGGGGAATCCGTTCCATCGCCTGTATCAGAAGCAAGTCCAAACAATGCTTTGAATCAATCTCTGGAACACGATGATGTGATCGAGGAACATCGTCAATCAAATGGGACATCCGACGGACTTGAGAAAGATTTCACTATTGCATCAACCGGTAAAGCAGACATATTGGATCTTCAGAAAGAGGAAAATCCATCAAGTTCCTCAGAAGCAAAACCGAAGGATGGTCAAGATGGTTTTGATCATGCTGATAACGCAAGTCTACCTTCTGCTTCAATCGCAATGGGGAAGGATGTTGAAAATGGCCATCATGTAGACCTGTCAAACGACGTTTCTGAGACCCGAGTTGAGGTTTCTGATGGTGCCATTGAAATACCGGCGGACACAGACCCTTCTAAACATCTTAAAAAGATCAATCTAAAACGAGGTCTGATCGATACAGCAGCGCCTTTTGAATCTGTCAAAGCTGCTGTTTCCAAGTTCGGAGGAATTGTTGATTGGAAAGCACACAAAGTTCAAACCGTGGAGGTATAAAAGTTTCGTAAATCAATTCTATATATTACTTGGACTGTTGTTCAATGCGTATGCACAGCATGGTGGAAAGCACCCAGGTGCACGACTCTTCTTTTAGCGAACCATGTGAATCGTTACACTACTTCATTCAAATGTTTCGCGCGTTGAGGGTGTTTGGATCAAAGTTTTTTGAGCGATGTGTTAAGAGAACTCGGGGACTCTGCTGTCCCTTAGGGAGGACAGGGCCTACCAACCCAATCTCGGCCATCCAAATGTATTTTGGCTAGCCCAAATTTGAGGGGTGCTTGGACGGCCTAGATTTGAGGAGTGCCGAATGGTGTTTTGGATATTTTAACTCTTCTCAAATTTGGGCCATCCAAAACAATCTTGGACGGCCGAGATCGGTTGGGCAGGCCTTGGGGATGGCAGTTGCCGGATCCATTTTAAGAGGGGAGAAAAAACAAAGAAAGGGAAACAAACTTTATATTTGTGAAGGAAAAATTCTTGCACTTTCTTTCCCTTCAGCAAGTCTTAATCCAAATACAGAAGAAATTTTTTTTTTTTTTATGATCGGATGTCCGGGCTAACTTGCGCGACCTCAAATAATTCCGAGGCGCTGGAGGTAACGATTATGCCGAGGAAATTGTACTGTACTACTGTTATTTGATCCATAATTCGACTCACTTCACACTTGAGCTTGTATATGCAGAGGCGCGCGGTGATAGAAGAAGAACTAGAGAAAGCACACGAGGAGATTCCAATATACAGGAACAAGTCTCAGGCCGCAGAAATCGCAAAAAGCCAAGCATTAAAACAGCTAGACAGCACAAAGAGACTCATAGAAGAATTAAAACTCAACCTAGAGAGAGCACAAACAGAAGAGCAACAAGCCAAACAGGACGCAGAACTTGCCAACCTCAGGGTAGAAGAATTAGAACAAGGGATTGCAGATGAGTCCAGCGTGGCGGCAAAGGCACAGCTGGAGGTGGCCAAAGCAAGGTACGTTGCCGCTGTTTCAGAGCTCAAAACCGTGAAAAGCGAATTAGAACTCCTCAAAAAAGATAACGATTCATTATCCATTGAGAAAGACTTGGCGGTTACGAGAGCCGAGGAAGCTGTTCTTGTGTCTAAAGAAGTTGAGAAGAAAGTTGAGGAACTGACAATCGAGCTGATTAATACAAAGGAATCTTTGGATTCTGCACATATGGCTCATTTAGAGGTGGAGGAGAGAAGAATGGGTATCGATATGGCGAAAGAGCAGGATATTTTCAATTGGGAGAAGGAATTGAAGGTCGCTGAAGAGGAGCTGGAGAGGCTAAACCAACAGATTATGTATTCAAAGGATCTCAAATTGAAGCTAGATAATGCTTCAGTGTTACTGGTGAAGTTGAAAACTGAGTTAGCAGCTTATATGGAAACAAAATTGGAAAATGAAGAAGGGCACGCGAAAGTTGGGGAAACAGAAGCGAAAAAGAGGACACATGCTGAGATTCAAGAAGCGGTTGCTTTGGCACAGAAGAAACTTGAAGAAGTGAAACTAAATGTTGAGAAAGCCATTGCGGAGGTAAATTCCCTAAAGGAGGCAGCCACATCGTTGAAGTTGGAGATAGAAAGGGAGAAGTTGGAATTTGCCAATACAATGCAGAGAGAAGGAATGGCGTCGGTGGCAGTGGCCTCCCTCGAAGCAGAGCTGACGAAAACCAGGTTGGAGATTGCTGATTTGGGTACGAGGGAGAGAGAAGCAAGAGAGAGGATGGCGGAGTTGCCAAAGCAATTACAGGCAGCAGCTCAAGCAGCTGATCAAGCCAAGTCAGAAGCTCAAATAGCTCGCGAGGAGTTTTGCAAGGCAAAGGAAGAAGTAGAGAAAGCCAAGGCTGAAGCAAGAATAGTGGAGAGTAGAATGGCCGCGGCTATAAAGGAGATAGAGGCGGCTAGGGCTTCTGAGAAGTTGGCGTTAGCGGCTATCAACGCTTTTAAAGAGAGTGAATTGGCTCAAACAACCAACGGTGAGGATTCACCGGCCTGTGTAGCTATTTCTTTAGAGGAGTACTATGAACTAAGTAAACGAGCCCACGACGCGGAGGAGGCAGCTAAGTTGAGGGTGGCTGACGCGATCTCCCAAATTGAAGTTGCCAAGGAGTCTGAATTGAGAACTTTGGAGAAAATGGAGAAAGTTGGTTTTGAAAGGGCTGCACAAAAGGAAGCACTGGAAATGGCCCTGGAAAAGGCTGAGAAGGCTAAAGAAGGGAAGTTATGGGTAGAACAGGAATTAAGAAAATGGAGGGCTGAGAACGAGCAAAGGCGAAAAGCGGGTGAATTCGATAAAGGAGGAGTGAACCAAAATGAGGAAAAAGAAAGAATGGAATCAAATAACTTTGTCCAGCTGCCGGGTACTTCACTATCTACCCATCAAAGGTTGAGTCTGAAGGCTTCTTCGGGTAGTGACGCAGAAACTGAATCTTCGTCGGAAGTTAAGACAGCTAAGAAGAAGAAGCGATCGTTCTTCCCTCGGATTTTGATGTTCTTGGTCAGGAGGAAGGCACAAGCAGCCAAGTCTACGTAAGCTTGCCCCTCTTATTTTCGGCCAGCTTCTTGCTGTGACCAGATCACCGGAAACACAGTACATTCGACAAGAGAGTGTCTAATTTACGTTTTGGAGTGTATTTTCTGTATGATAAGTTTATTGAGTATACTTATGTAATCCAGAGAAAGGTTTTGTTTTGGCTGGGGGTTTTGAAGGAAATGTAAAAGGGAAAGTGTTTGACAATCGATAGAAAACCCAGAAAATGCATCCAACAGGTGACATCCACCCAGTAGATTCAGTTTCTGTGTTACAATACCGAGTGGATTTCACCCGTTGGCTGCATTTTCTGGGTTTTCTTTCTGGTATTTTTACGAGGCCTGAAGGTAAGAACAAGTTTGTTCTTGTGCTTTGTTTGGGAAAGGAGACAATAAGGTGGTTCTGTAATGTATTCCTGGTAGTAAATTTGTTTGAGATTCTTGCACATTCGACTAAATGGAAATAATTTTGTTCCGAGGGAGTTAACCACTCCTCCGTGGTGCTGTGAATATCAAAATCTGTATGTTTTCTGCAGCTGTATCAAGATGATTAATTCTCCTAACGATATCTGCTAGTAAAATGAAATCCAAAGCAGTACCCCCCGGGCTTCCTCTTCCCGTTCCTCTCTCTCCCTCTTTTCCTGCTCCTCTCTCTCCCCGATCTTCTCTTCTTTCTCACTTTCAGTTTCCCTAGCCGCCATCGGTTTCTTCTCTTCCATCCACCGATCTGATCCCGTCTTCTTCTCTCCTTCTCGCCTTATTCCCCCATCCCCCTCCTATCCTGCGCCTTTCTCTTCTGCATCCCCTAGTCAGCTTCATTTCCTTTCTTGTCGGTTTGGTGCACCATTGCCGTTTCGGTTTCTATTTTTTGGGGCCATACGCTTTCTTTTGCTTTTTTACCAACAAGAATTCCTGACCTCCATCTTTTAGGTCGTGTTGTTTTCCATTTGCTGTGGTTCCTTCTCATCTGCTCTCATGGTGTTTGTGTAAAGCCCTCATCGTTTTCTGATCCATATATTGAGGTGCATCATGCGTGTTTGAGACACACTAACTGCGTGCTATCCTATGGAGTGTAAACAAGATGTTGGATGGATCCCTGTCATCCACAAACAATCAAAACAGAGAGGTAATTTTGATCCTGGCAAGCATTCTCTTATTACTCTCTTTGTGGATAATCTTCCTGAAGATATTAGTCAGTCATGGCTAAAGATGTTGTTCAATAAGTATGGTATTGTAAAAGAAGTCTTCATTCCACAGAAAAGAAGCAAAGCCACTAGTAATAAATTTGGCTTCATTAGGTACAACTGTCCTGTCTCGGCTGACTTGGTCGTTCTACGGACTAACGGCATTTGGCTTGATGACAAGAAACTATTTGTTAAACTTGCTTCTTTTGAGGCCAAAAGGAATAGGCCCTTTTTGCCTAATTCGATCAGAGAAGGTGAAATACATAATGCTGGAATGGGACACATTAAAAATCAAGATTCAAGAGACAATATGGCGCTCCAGAATCACTCTTCTCTACATGAGAATGGTAATACAGCTCAAGGATTATCCTTTGCTCAGGTTCTTAGAGGCGCCGGGAAGTCTTCTCTTCAGAACAATTTTCCGAGCAAGCATATTCAGGCAACTGGTACTGGCTGGCTTCATAGGAGTGTGGTTGCCAAGGTAAGTAAACTAATCTCTACGGAGGAACTTGAGAAGATATTTAAATCTGCAGATATACCATTTGAGAAAATTAAAGCTATGGGGGGGAGATTTATTGTTATCACTTTTCTAAACTCTGAAGCTAGAGATACTTCTATCAAGGATAGGTGGATGCTCAATTGGTTTGAAGAGATTATTCCTTGGAGTGGTGAAGCTACGAAAGAGGAACGCTTTGCTTGGTTATCCTGTTATGGTATGCCACTAAATGGGTGGTCTAATCCAACCTTCAAATTAATAGGGGATGTTTAGGGTCATTTCCTCAAAGTTGAGGATAGCACATTGAAAGAAACCTCTTATGAGAGAGGTAGGATTCTTATTGCTACAAAGCATACTCATAAGATAAAGGGTAACATTAACCTTGTGATATTTGGAAAACAATACAACGTTCGTGTGGAGGAAGATGAATCTTTCAGAATATTGAAACCCAACTTTAATCTTGTGGCTCCTTTGGATGCAGTTAATCAAGCCACTCTGGAGAACATTGTTGTAGCCGTTGGCAAGGATCATCCCCCTGATTTGGTAGCTTTCAAAAAGGTTATAGAAAATGTGGAATCTAACGTCTTGCCTTTGACTGATATAGGGGCTGTTAGGAACCACACTTCTGAGGAGGTGACCAGCGCATTAGCTACAGAATCTGCTGGGGAAGTAATGACGATAACTCATATTCTCCTCATGGTTTAAACTTGTTGGTGGGATTAGAATCGTTGGTGGTGAAGTCAATTGCCCAACCCGTTCAAGGTCGGATAGCTACTAAAGTTATGAGTAACTTTCACATGTTGATAGATGATACTGTAGTAGTGGAAAAGTCTCCTGGTTTTGACTGTAGTGTTGTGGAAGAGACTGAGGAGGAAGTGGCAGTTTCAATGAAGAAGGTGGTAGATCCTTTAGAGGTTTTAGTGAATGATGATGATTACACAACTGCTGATCTTGCTTCCGACATTCCTCTTTTTAAGTATGTGGATCATAAACGTCAAAGGAAGAAAAACCGCACCAAGCAAGGGGTTCGTAGGAAACCTATTTGGACTAAAAATCCTCTGAAAGCGGCCTTTTTCTCTAGGACACTTAGCAGGGATCATAAAGAAGAGAAGTTAAAGACTCTCAAGTTGGGCATGAAGATAGGAACTAACTCTAAAACCCCTTGTAGCTTGTCCAAGAATGGTTCTCTCTCTTTAGGGGGCAGCCGACATTCTGACCTCGAACCTATTCTTTTGTCTAAAGAGGGAGATAATAGAATGAGAAATAAGGTGGAGAAAGAATTTTCAGTTTCTTTAGCAAGGGCGAAAACTCTCGATGTTAACCTTCTCCCTGAGGATGAAGCGCTTTTAAAGGAATTGTTGGAGGAAGAGTTCCATTGAAATCTTAGAATTGTAGTTGGTTTTTGGGTGTTGTATTTCTGTGGCAGCCGCTTCGCTAATTCGAAGCAGACTGCTAGGGGCTGATTTTCGGGAGTCTTTTGCAGTGGTTTTTAGTTTGGGTTTGGCTCTTTTGGGTGATTTTCATTTAGCTGGCTTTCTTGTTTTCTTTGTTCTTTTTCTTTTTCTCTCTTCTTTTCCTTTCTAATATATATTCTTCTGTTGATCAAAACAAAAAAAAAATCTGTATGTTTTCTTGGTTTGTTTCATAGGATTTCTGCATTGCAAAAACAAATAGTATGTACGTGTGTATCTGTGTGTACACATATACGTATATATGTATATTGACACATATGTCCGTGGGTATACTAAAAGACAGACAAACACCAATTGAATCCAAATCTTCACACTCGGGCATATGATTGAAACAACGATAAGAACCTCACTCGGCCAATCCTAAACTAGCATTGCTAGAATTCATTTTCAGGCATTACTTCAAAATCTGGCAATGTACTTCAAAATCTGGCAATGTTTATGTTGGATTCTTAAATACCACTGTATGACTGCATATTCATCTAGGTTGTGCCAACGGTACGAACACCGCTCCAACATTTCTAGCACTAAGCTGCAAATATTCAGTTGGATACATTCCTCACAGAAAAGGTTCCAGATTTCTACCACTCAAAGCTAATTTTCTGTTACATTAGTTACGTAAGGCTATCAGTAAGGCTATCAGCAGTTCCGATCTTGGAAAGATTAAAAGCAATTTGTCATAGACTCAACTGTTGAAAGTTACCCGAATGAAGCAGCAAGTATGAGGGGGGAAAACCAACAAGCAAAACTGATCTAATGGGAAGATAACTCTATTGTCAGTTGCATCTTGTAATTTATGTGCCAAGCAGTTTGTAATGCATATAAACAAGGAAAATTCGTCGGTAGTTCCAAACATAAAACAGTTCCGTGACATTTCAATGGGGTAAAAGAACCAGTGATGGGTTCTACAATCCTAGCATTGTCCAACAAACGCCAAGGTAAACAAATAGAATTTGATCGGACACATATTGGTTGAAGAGCAATATGATATACTGTTACAAATGAAGGGATGCAACATATAAGCAAAGAAAAAACATAACTTAATATATTCAGATTTGCTTTCAAAGAAAGAAAATTACATTCAGCACCAAAGTATAGTCCAGAAACAAAGATAACACATTTATTAAGAAATTCTGATTGACGGTTTCTATCCCCACTAATTTCCTGACATTTCTTTCAAGTCTACAAATCACATTGAGAATCACCTATGATGAATCGCACAAGTAATCCAAACATTTCTGCTCACATCTTAGAAGGCTTGGGGAAAATATCAGGTGTGAATTTCTGAGCGGCACTCAAACTTCCCTTAACCTTCATCGCGCCTCTGCATCCACAGGGTATCAAAAAAGCAGTCAAGTAACCCAATTTCAATGAGATAAAACGGGGGAAAAAACAACTTAACAAAGACATGCAAAACAAAAGAACGAAAAAATCAGTAAATATTAACCTCATGAAAGCAATTTGAGGATTCATCTTCCCCGTGGCAACCTTGAAAAAATCTTCATCCGTAAAAGAAAAGGTGGCATCAGGCTTCCCACCCTCGTATGGTCCTGAAATCCCCGAATTACCAATCTGAATCAATAAACCATAGGTCCATAACTAACATATCTTGATGCAGTATTTAGTTCCTACCAGATTGATCAGACGAAATTAAGAATCCTACAGATATAAGATTTGAAATTTGTATTATTCACTACATGCAAATTCAACGAGCATCAAAGACTTTGGCTTACACAAAACCAACTTAATCGCAACAGCAGCACTCACACACACACACACACACACACGTACAAAAATATAGATTCCAGAAAACTATGCATGAGAACTTTGATAAGAACTTGTGGCACAAATTCAAGACCTTAACTTTTCCTAAACCCAAAGTACCAATCAATTAAACAATAGATTAGCAACATTTGACGCAATTCTTAGCTGCTAAAAGCTTAATTCGATGACTCAACGCATTGGACAAACACAAGAATCGCATGACTCTCAACAAAGTTACATGTTTGGGGGATCACCAATGATTGTTATTGTGTGTTGTGTGTAATCGCATGACCATCTATTTTTGCAATGTCCATTTGCAGCTGCTATATGGAATGAGATCAGACTCAAGTGTGGTTGTAACTCACAAGTGTAGGTTTTAAATTCTGAGCTTATATGGGGATCTGGTAATTGTAAAAAGCAGTCTATGAGGAATTCCATTTACAAATAAGTTCGGCTGCTAGCCTGCTACTATATATCAGATATGGAAGGAGCGAAATTGTAGAATTTTTCAAGTTGGTGTAGACTCAGGCAATGATGGTGCATATAGTATTGGAGGAGATCAAAGCTTGTTTCATGGAGGAATCTGCCACATTCTGCAGAAAATGTGAAGCTTTGCCTTGACTAGGGTATCACTTTGTATGTGCTCCAGCATTAGTGTCTAGAATCGGCAGGTTTTTCTTTTTTTCCCAATTGGGATGAGTGTTTATATGTTTGCCTTGTTTTTGTTGTAAGGACGGAATTTCAAGGCTATTCCCTTGATTCTTTTGGTTTGGTTTTCTTGAATAAATAAAACTATTCCAAAAAAAGATAATCAAAATTTATGAGCATCAATACATGTATATCCAACGAGCATCAAAGCTCACGCCTTAGCAAAAACGAATGACATCTTCATTAGCGAATCTATAAGGAATCAATCAGGACGGTAGAAGAAACTACGAATTCATGAGAATTAAAAAGAATTTGTGGGAAAACCCTAACCTTTCTTAACTTCTCCTTTCTTAAGGTCAACAACGTAGATCTCCTCGTTGAATCCAATTTTCTGTCATCAACCAACAGTAATGAATTCATAATCATACATTAGATTTCAGTAATATCACAAATACAAAAATAAAACGAAAAATCTAGAGAGAGAGAGGACCTTGGGAGCGATGTTGATTTGATAGACGAGGCCGATTTTCTTGGTGATTTCTTTGCCGGTGTCGGTGGAGAGGTGGAGCTTCATCTGCTCAAGCAGAGCGTCGGACTTGAGCTGAGTCGAGCTCGCCATTTGTGCTCTGTTCAGGTATTTGCTATTTTGCGCAGGGGGTGGAGGGGAGGGAACACCTTGGATTCGACGGAATTCTGCGAATTTAAGAAAATTGCTGAAGGAAGTTGTTGGGTATAGGAAGGAGACAACCCGATTATTAACTGCAAGCAAGTTATCATCAGGTGAGATCAGTCCCCCAGCGCACCACGACAGGGACGAACGCAAGATTTACCATTAGTAAAATCAAAAATTTATAGCATATACTTCTTCATTCAATTTTAATGGTCCCTTGAAAGTATGTTCATTTTTCATATAAAAGTTTAAAGTATTTTCGCACTTGATTTTTCCGAGTTTCTTTGTACTAAATTAAAGATCTCGATTAATTCTTTAATTTGGTGAGAAAAATTTAAAAATTATGAAATGAGTGAATTTTTTATTTTTTATTTAAAAATTGCACAATTTTTTTTTTTTTAGAAATCTATCAAAACAAGACGAAGGAAATACATTAGAATACTTTAAAAAAAAATACTACAAAAAAAAAATGCTACAGAAAAAGTTATTAGTAAAAAATTGCAGTCATTCATGTCTTTATTTCATGAAAATAAAATACGATTTGATTTGCCGTTTGTACACGTTTGTACACGTTTAGAGCCTGTTTGGATTCCTCCTTTTCACATTGGTCAGTTTCTCCAATTTTATTTGGTGTTTTTACACGTTTAGGGCCTGTTTGGATTTCCCTTTTTACATTTTCATTGTCACCTTTTTCATTTTTGGATGTTTGGCAAGGTTTTCCAAAATATATTTCAGGAGAATGTGTTTTCATTTTCTAAGTTTAAAGAGGAGAAGCCAAAAAGTAGAGTGAGAGGAGCTTTTCTATTACACTTTTCTCATTTTTCATTAACAAAAAACCCTACACGACGCATTTTACACATATCTCTCAAACACTACTCCTGCTGTAAAATGCATCATGCACATTTTTCTTAAACACTCTACCAAATTCAATACACATTCTGACCATAATTTCAAACGTCAAAAAATCAATAAAAAATAAAAAAAAATGAGTTTTCCAAACACCTTCTTCGTGAAACTGGTACAGTAAGATAAAAGTCAATGCAGTTTATGCGTGATGGGAAGTTTAAAGATGAGTGGTGTTAAAAAAGCGTGAGAACACAGTGTGACGATGCCTGAGTAACACTCTATAATTTTACCCGCGATTTGTTTTTTTTGCATGGAGTGACGCTCCATTATTTTCGCGGGACAAGCCATTGAATGTTTTCTGGTATTCGGTGGATAATGCTGACGTTAGAACAATTACTCCAGTAGATTAGATTGGCACGGAGTCCAATTTGAGGAAGAATTGACCCGGGATGTCAATCGCGAACGAACAAATCGTACCGACTTAATTAGTGTAATGTTTAAATACAAATTTTATAGCCATGATTTTGATTTTAGTTTTTAATTTAAAAAACCAGCCAGCTCGGTTTTGATTTTGATTTCATAATTGTAACCACATTGAAAACCGAACCGAATCGTAAATGTAATAGAACCGCTAGGGGTGATAAAAAAAAATTGATGGACCGAAAAAACTGACGGATCGGTTTGGCTTTAGGTTGGGTAAGGATGGGTTTGATCGGCTTTCAGTGGCAGGTCCACGAATTCTACACACTGGATCACCCTTGAAGCATAACTTTGAAAATAATAAATCACATATCAATTTGTGAAAGGATAAAATATTTAAACATTTTTCAGCCAAAAATTTCAAACCACTACAACAAAAAACACTTTCAATAAAAAAAAAAACCAAATATGTTGTGGTGAACTTAAACCATTATTAATGATTTCATACATATTGTGCTTATGATAATTGGGAAAAAAAAAAAATAATAAACGTAAAGTCCTATTTAGCTTATGGAATCTTCAAATCATGCAGCAAAATAAGGGAATTGATATTGATATTCCTCATTTTGTTTCTATTAGGTGAAGTTTCTAAATCATTCTTGTATTTTTTTTTTTTGGGACATGAATCACCCTTGTTCTTTATAATTACATTTTTCTCTTTTAGTAACATCACCTAATAGAGACAAAAAAGAGTGTGTCTATATCAAAATTGGGCGTATGAACTGAATATCAAGATAACTTTCTAATGAATATTCTTTTCAAGAAGCCCTATCGTATCTACAAATTAGATTATCATACCGGGCACATTATTATTAAATTTCTTTTTCCAAAATTCATTCAGTACTTAGGGTCCTACATTCTGAATGAGAAATTGAAAGTTTTAATCAAGTACCTATAATTCTTCGATTAAGCTGATTTTTTTCAAGACCAATCCAAAATTTATTTTAAGGTTATTGAACGTCTCGGATCAATTTTTGGTCAATATAATTCTCTGATCAATTTTAGGTTCGGTCTCAGTTTCCGAGAAATTTCTTCGGACCGAACTGAATAGAACTAAACTGAAATACCCCAAAACCATAAGGATTGGAACAATCAATCAACACCGTCCATCTTTAAAAAAAAAAAAAAAAAAACCAACAAATATCAGCCATTCATCTCAATTTCAACCATCCATTTCAATCCTAACGCTGGATTGAAAAACCCAGAAAAACCGACAGGACCAACCACCCCTAACTGACGTCGTCCACTGTTTTTTTGATGGTCGGTTCTGGGCTAAAAATATCTCAAAAACGGAAGCAAACCCAAAATCAGCCCTACGAACAGCAACTATATGGTGCATTAATTTGTTAGTAGCTTTTTTTTGTGGATAATGTCTTTATTAAAAGATTTCACTGAAGACTAGAAAAAAGTACCAAACCGGTAACTGTGATTTTGTTTATGGCTTCAATAAAAACAATACCAGGTGATTTTAGTTATAATTTTGGTCTTAGATATATATTTCAGTTTCGACCTTGATATTATCAATTACTGAATTGAACCGCACTATAGCTAATTAATGTTTTTTGGCAAATTTCATCGACACCCCTTGTAGGATACTTCCTAAAAAAAAAAAATTTGTACGCTCGGTGAGTACCACGTGACTGAACCTACGTAATGCCTGAACGTTACATTCAGGCTGTCCAAAAGTATATTGGACGGCCCAAATCAAAACCCTCTCTATCCTCCTCTCTTTCCTGTTTCAGTCTCCAAATTTAGACCGTCCAAAACCGAAATGACAATGATTCCTGTGACTTCTGTGCATTTCAGCAATACCCCAAATCAAAAATTCTCTGTCCAAATACGCCAAAATTGACTTCTATCTAAAAATATTTTTTTCCCAAATACTAGTCCTTTCATTCAAAGCCCAATCCAAAAACTACAGAAGTCCAGGAACAAAAACCTGGCTTCCATGATCCATCAAGAAGAAATACAAAGGCTCAAAAAAAGAAGAAAATCGGGACCATCAAAATTATATGTCGTCTCAAAATCTCTACAACGCCTCAGAACATCCTCTTAAACACTACTCAAAGAACATATAAAAATGTCAGATTGTAGAACTCAACAAATAGAACCTTTTGTGCAAAAAAATTCATGTTAATCGAACATCAGCAAAAATATGTACTAAAAAACCGGAGGCCTATGAGTGTATGGCATAGCAGGCTACCGTGTCCTTTAAATGGGTTTTCAAAACGTTAAGACCATGTTTGGCAATGCGTTGTGAAATTGTAGGCAAACGTTAAGACCATGTTTGGAAATGAGTTATCAAGGAAAGCAAATAGGTCACTAATATGCAAGGCAACAAAAAAAAATAACTTAAGCTAACAGAAAATCCAGTAGCCAGAAATTCAACGCAAATGCCCATTTCATGAATGGAATTACATCATTTGACTATAAGAAAAAAATCATACCAATTTCATCTAACTACATGTATCAATAAGTCGGGTACAATCAAAAACAAAATCTCGGCATTTACAAGTACAATGATCTCAAAATAACAAAAATAAATCTTAAGAAGTTAACCTTGATGCGCAGGTCTGCCAACTAAGTTTTGCTTTTCTCCAAAATTGCACTCGCAACTAGGATGAGTGAGTCGACACTAGTAAACATAAATCCCGGAACACATGGTGGGATAAATAATTTTATTCTATGATTATGAGATCTAATTAAATTGCATCTGGCAGTGGGATAGTATGAAATCTAATTAAATTGCATCTGGCAGTGCCATTCTAGGAGTGTACAATTTGTCTCATTTACAAAGCAAACTTTCAAGCCCTTTGTTCGTGAGTATTTTCAAGAACTGGGACTCCAGGTCCATATACCTGACGACACCGCTCATGTAATGAATTAACAAGTCGAGAGACTACCTCCTTGAAAAAAACTGATGCCATCTGTCGAACATAAAGTGATGGACCAAGTTAGAGTGATTTAAACTAGTACACAACAACGTAGAAAACATCACTTTTGAAACTCAAAACCTTCTAGGGTGATAGGAGGCTAGATATGGTGATACAGAGAATGAGTTTGATACTTAAACAAACAATTGTTGGTGGTTGAAGCAACAGTGCATTGCATCTGTAACGGCCTAGCAAGCATAAACAGCCATAGTGGATCTGATGAAGCAGGCTGCAAACCAAGGATTGTATCTATCAAGCACCGACACCCCTAATAGGTCACCATACCTTTGTTGGACACCCTAGGCATAAACCTACATATGTATAAGACACAGAAAGTGTCTCCATTTGATATTATGAAGTTATTCCCGGTTGTTTTGACAAATGTATGTTTGATTTTGGAATGAATGCTACTCTAGATGCTTATTGATTGAGCTTGGTTGTAGGTTATTGTATTAATATTTTTGCCCTTTATCCAGCCATTAGTCTCATGACTCTCATTAAAGTGTTAATTTTCAAAAGTTTTGATTATTTCTGGGTATAATATTTTTATGAACAACTAAAAGTATCTATTCATTTGTATACGTGTATATCTTTTGCTATGTGCCCCCATGGCCTCCATGTATTTATCGTGTCCCGCGTTCATGTGTCCGTATCAATGTCCATGCTTTGCTTCTTAGGTTTATATGGATATAGTTGGGCCTAGCAGTGGTGCAATAGAACTGTTTGTGCTGCTACTCACTGTGGCACCTAAATGGAGTACAATAATATTCAAGCATCACCAAGCAAGATCAATCTGGGAATGTAAATTCCTAAATGCATCACTTGCAATATGGTGTGAAATTTTCTAAGCTATGCCCACCTTGAATAAACTGAACAAATTCAACATTGCATGCACTGACAGAAAAACTGCATTAGCGGTAGTATGAAGATCACAGGTCTAGAAAGTTGCACATTACAACAAACTTGACCAAAAGTACATTACCTGTCGATAGATTGGTGACTGAAACTTAAAATCCACAAAGAAATAAAGGTTGCAAGTTCCTGGATTGGGTCCCGGACTGAATTCCCAAAGGTTTATTAAATGATCAAAAAGAGTACTTTCCGATGCAGTTGACTGGAACAAAAACAGGAGGGATTATAATAAGTATATCAACATTGATACCACCAAACCCATTTATATTCCTACATGATGATTGAAACAGCACATTATAGATTAATGTCCATACATCTGAACCCCAACAGAATGCTAAAACACATGCCCAAGTCACAGGAACAAGCATATTTAAAAGATCAAAAAGTAGTATACTGCTTGTTTCAAACATAAAATTTTGCTAAATTGGGGTTGCATACCTTGGCCATATTGGTAACTACAACAAAAAGTGCTACACATAAAATAGCTTCTTGGTCTAAAATTGGACATTCCAAACTAACGAGGATAGGAGTGCAGTAATACATGCACTCTGAAGTTATTAATGTCCTTTAAAAATATTCCCAATCTCTATGTTATACCTCAAAAGCTTCCTTCTTTTACCTATCCTCCTGATTCCTGCCAAACCTTTTCAAAAAAATTCACACAGCAGTGTTCATATTGTGGGAATCCATAGATCACATATATGATATATCTATTATTGTTTCTGGATGCCCAAAAACAAAAGAATAACCTGCACACACATGAATCCCTCCCCTCCTCTTTGGGGCAAACTTCAATTGCAACACCAAATGCTCAGCCGATATTGCCCACTCCCATCTCAAAGAAAGATGCCATACGAGCTTAATTCTGACTTATTGCTGTCGCGTGGGCTTTTGTTGCATTGTTTAACTACTTTTGAGTGCTGCTCAGTTGCTTTCCATTTGTTTTAAGGGTGTGTCCCAAGAGCAGGTCTTGAAGTCATAAAAGTGTGTGTTGTTGTGTATCTACTTGGATCAGACAAATTATTTCTTACAAGTCAAAAAATATCTTAAACGCAAGAGCGAGAAAATTACAATGAAACTTACCTTGACGTACGTTGGCCTCTTCCATTCCACATGGGAAATATAGCTTTCAACAAGAAATTTGAAACCAATCTCCAGCTCAGCATCAAATGATCCATCTGGGTAGCGTCGAACTATATCTGATCGCTGGCACCAGGGGAGAAAATCTTGATACAAGTCAACACCAGCAACCACATTGAATAATTGCTCAGGAGAATACCTATTATCAATAACCTTTATTAACTCATAAAAGAGCCATAAGGACATGGATGATGTCAAAATGTAACCAAAAGAAAGCATAGTTATCATGTAAGAATCTCACTCAGAAGAATTATCTGGTCTTGAACATGTTGAAACATATGAAGTGTTGGAAACAAGTTTTAGGCATGAGAAATGCTAGTGCCCATAAGCTGGAGAAAGAAGCAAACAAAATTGATCTCGACTAGCCAATGAACAATAAGATAGCGAAGTCCCAGTCCAAAAATTTTGACCGTCGATGGAAGATAGTAACAATGTTAACACAGATACTAGTACCAAGTACAATGGAAATACAGTTCAAAATAAATAAATAAATAAAAAAAATGGAAATAGATGTAAAAATGATGATAACTAATAAATACACATGCTTTATTAAAAGATGGCAGTAAGAACACAACATGGTTTGGTGAGAAATTCCAGTGCTGTAAGTAGAAATAGAAACTTCTTCTTCTATGCACCCTTTCACACAACGCCAAACCAACAAACAAAAGGAGTTACCATTTACCAAGTAGAATGAGGAAAAACATACCCTAAAATGTGCCGCTCTTCGTGGAGTTTTGATACCACGTTGCCCTCTTCCCCATCACCACAACCAAGAAAGCCCCTCCTCTGAACAGCAACACTGCTACTGCAACCACTTACCCGGAATGAATTGACGTCCTTAAAAGCTTTAATGTCCTTATTAACCGGCATTGTTTCAATTCCCGCAATGCCATTCAACCATCGGATCTGAGCACAACTTCCCAATCCCCCATAGTTCCCATAATACCTTATCAATTGTCTACTGCCATTCCATTGTGAAATTAACCGGCCAAATGCCTTCGAAGTCAACAAAACCGACCTCATCGTAAACGAATTCACTAATTTTTCGTCTATGAAGAGTTGAAAACCCTACTTGATTGGATATCAAAAGTTCCTTTTTACTGGGAATGCCTTCCTTGACCTAGTTTCCAGTTTTGCAACAATATCAATCAGTATCACTACCACAAATTCAGATTCAATAAAAAGGGGGAATCAAACAGAAATCACCCTTCATAAGAAATAGTATAGAACCTTTGAATCCAACTCAAAAGCTTAGGGAATAGGGTATTAAGGGGAGTCATCTTTTGGTTGCTTTAAGCTCATTTAATACTCCCTAGCATTTTCTCATGCGCATCTATTTTTTGGTATGTCACTTTACTCACGTATACCCGGATTTATCATCTACAATCTTTTACTCATCTGACATCGACTCATCATAGTGTAGATTAAACTCTTTCAATGTGATATGAATGGGTTCCAGTCTGATACATGTACAAACTTCAAACTACAAAAAAAGAGGTATTAATTGAAGAGGTTCCTTTTAACAATTACCTACTCCATTCCGAGGCAACATGAAACAGGGCTGCAAACGAGCCAAGTTACAACTAACTTGAGCTCGGCTCATGTATTAAATGAGCTTAAAGCTGGACTTTATAGTAAAAGAGCCGACCTCGAGGTGCCCGCAAACAATTGGCTCGAATTATTTGCAGCCCTAACGTGAAATGATAAATGGATGGTTGATGATGCAATGAACCAACCTCATTGTAAACGTAGCGAACATTTTTTGCTCAATTAAGAGTCAAAACCCTAATCGACCGAACTACCTAGAGATCCGTTGTACAGGCAACACGTTCCAAAATTTGGAATTGTGCAACCAACCAAACCACAATCGCTACAATAAATTTGGAATAGAGAAGAGTGAAAGAAAGAAGGAATCGAAGAGTACCTGAAAGAATATGAGGTCGAGAATCCCAAGTATTCTCCGCCCGCCCTTCGTTGATGTGAATCATGAAATGAATCTCGCTTTATTTTTTCGTACTAAAAAACAACGAGAGGACTAGGCTCCAAATAAACTTTGCCGTTCGTAAATATTCCAGACTCAGTTCGGTAAAAATTCGTTTGAGTTCAATTCAAGTATTAAATGAGTTAAATTTGAATATTAATTTTAGTTCAAAGCTGAATTTGAATCTGACAATATTTATTTGGTTCTACAAGAATCATCAACCTGTGGTATATATGTATATCTCATAAGAATATTACTCCCTCCGTCCCATATTGCTTGGAACGGGGTTGTTGCTTTGCACAAGCTACACAGCAGCTATTATTGTGCATAATCTAGGTCGCTCATTACTTGGATGGACAACCAAGATTTCAAACAAAATAAAAGAACTATTCGCATGAATAATTTGGTTTCAATCTGAACAGTTGAAAACATTTTGTGGACGTTGCATGAATGGACGACCCAAATTTCAAACAGAATAGGAGAATTATTCGCACGAATAATTTGGTTTCAATTTGAACCGTTGAAAACATTTATAGATGGCTCAAATTGTACACAACAGTAGTGCACAAGTTGCAAAGCAGTATTTTTTTTGGGTAAATCTTAAGTAATTTAAAAAACATAGTACTCCTTCCGTCCATTTTTAAGTAATTTATATGAAAATATGTGTAATTTTAAACCCCAAAAAAACAAATTTTTATATATAATTTTTTAATTTGTTTTATACCAAATTAAAGTGCTCATTGAGAACTTTAATTTGGGGTAAAAAAAATTAAAAAACGATATGCGAAAGTACATTTTTAAACGTCCGCAAAAATATATGTTTCCTAAGTGAATCACTTAAAAAGAGACGGATGGAGTAGTAATTTCAAAAAAAAAAAAAATAGAGAAGAGGAACAACAGTAAATATAGGAAGCAACTAGTCGGGTGAAACGGTGGTGGTCTCAATTAAGGTATCGAAAGTATATGATATGCGTTCTCAATCTCTAGAGTATTTTCTTTGTGGTCCTGTTTTCTATTCCTTTTGATTTATGTTAATTGAAATCTATGAATAATTTTTGTTAGAGCTTTATTATGTTTATATATGTATATATATGGGGCGGGGTGCCAAGGAACTGTTTAGTATGTGACCGAGTGATTTTGCCTACTGTGCTATCGACTCGAGAAGCCTCAAAGTGGGTTGGGTGAGGCAAGTGAGGGCTGACCACTGGTCATATACTAAGGAGGACCTGATATGAGGTCGTATTAATGTAGATTGTTGTTGACTCCGTGTTTCTAATTTGTCAGTTCTATTCCCATCATATTGTATACTTTCCGGCTACATTTACTTTTCAAGTTGACTGCGGAGGAAAGAGTTGGACCGGACGAACATTAGAGCGTAGAAGTGTAGTTGGATTCTCTTATCTTTAAATTGTACTCTTTAAAAGACAAGTTGTAAATATTATTATTTTTTTGAATAAGATGGTTAAGTCGTATTATTTTCTTTTTGTGGAGCTTGTGGGTCCAGGTCACTACACAAAATGCACGGGAACCCAAAAAGGGGAAAATAATTTGGGACGGAGGGAGTACATAAGCTAGAATATGTTTAAACTCATGTACATCATGAAAATTTTATAACGTATCCATGTTTAAATTTTTAAATGTACTATAAACTTAAATTTTAATATGATTTTATAATTTTATATATGTATGTACAAAAAAAACTATTGAAGTTCCAGACCTATATGAGAACACAATTATCTAATATTTTTGACACATTAAGGCTCATGAACAAACTCGAGTTTGACTCAAATCTAGACAAGATCGGCTTGTCATATTTTCGATCTCGCTCAAGTTCATTTAAAAACTAAAATGAGCTTAACCCGAACATGCTCTTTCTCGCTTACACAGCCCTAGAGACAAAAAAAAAAAAACCACTGCTCCAATGATGCTTTTCCAAAATGCACTCCTCCAAGCAGTAGAGTTTTTCAAAATAGCATTACCTGGAAAGTACTCTTTTCATTCCAAATTGTTTGTCCTTTATAATATTTTAGGATATTTCAAATTGTTAGTCATCTTTGAAAAGTCAAAATAAAATTTATTAAATCTTCTAAAATAATCCATTTACCAACAATCATCATTACAATCAAAAGTTGAAATATAAAGGTATTATTGGAAATTAATGAATCTGATTAATTTGAATGCACTTACTGAATGCAATATTTGCATGTCTGCTTAAAAAGTTAGAATTCCTAAAGTGACCAACAATTTAAAATAGAGAGAATAGCGTTTTTCTTAAGTGCGTTCCCAAATCAAGTGGAGTTCTTCAAAATAACGCTACCCAGGTGGCAGCACTTCCGGAGCTTCTCCAAATGCTTTGAACAGCTTTTCGTAAATAGGTTATCCGAAATGCGTTTCTGAAGACATATCACAGAAACTAAAATAATTGACGTAAAATTAACACCCAAAAAAAAAAAATTTTGAATAAAGGTAAAAACCAAAAAGTACAAAAAGTATAGGGAACAAGACCTTTACAGTAGCTAATTCTTTCATACGTGTTTCATTTAGGCCTCACGTCAAGTTCTGGGCTCGTTGGGCCTTGTTCGTTTTGGTTTTTGAGAACCAGTTTTCTTAATTATTATTCAATTATTACCTCTATTTTTAAATTTTATTTTATTTTATTTTATTTTTCTCTCTATCTCCCTCTAATCATTACAAAAACCAAAACTTAAAAATCAAACTAAACACAACCTTGATATTTTCGGGACACTACTTTTCTCGAGATGGCCGGTGCCATGATCGGAAGTATATATGCGTATAACCAACAACAGAATTGCCTTCTTTTTTGGGTTCAAAATCTTGGGGACCATTTTGTGACTTTAAAATTTACCACCATTATATCATATTAATGAAGAAGCTTTTATTCAAATGTCGATCCTTAAAAGCGTGTATATCATTTGGATTGCTTCATCAAAAGCTCCCATCAAATATATATATATGGACTCTTGGATCGAAAGTAAGGCAAATCTAAGCCATAATATCAAAACCACACAAAAAAAGTAAGGTGGATTTGTTAAAATCGAGATGGTTTTATTTCGGGGGTTGTGCTGAACTACTTTTCAAAAGAGAAATCCGTTCAGCTTCTTGTGAAAATCATGCATACACTAGGCTGCTATTCATACAATCATATTATACAATTTCACACATTTCTATACATTTTTTTTCATATTTTGATACATTTTTTAAACCTCAACGATAGTCCAATAAATTGATATTAGAATTTTCCTTGATGGATAGTAATGTGATAGGTTGGTCAGTAAGTATAAAATTAAGGCTCAACTAAATTAGAGATACCCAGAGAAAATTAAATCCAATTTTTTTTATATATATAAAAATTTTGCATATCTTTCATGAGGTTTTTTTTTTTTTTTTTTTTGTGTCAATCGTTATGAACTTCATTCAACTCAATTGCATACTAGAAACATCAAGGATCGCTTCCCTACTAATCCAGTTTGGAACACTCTCCTACCAAATTAGTGGGTCGTCCAAAGATAGGGCAAACTTGGCTATCACATCAACCACCCTATTACAACTATGAGGAACAAAATTAAAGGAACAAGAAACAAACTTATGAGCTAACACAAATGCATCCTTAATGATAACATCCAAGAAAGCTTTGATTGGAGATAGGCCTTGCAGCATCTTGATTTGTGCATCACCTTCCACCACATAACTCCTATCCTGAGAACAAATTTCAGACCTCAAAGCAAAGCGGATACCTACGGCCTCAACCATTTCAGCAGACATACAACACATGACCAGTAAGGCGGCAGCACTCATAATATTCCCATATTGATCGTGTACCACTACTCCAACCCCACCCCTGCTTTTGGCTTCATCAAAGGCACCATCTTTCGTGAGGTTGAATCATAAGGATTGACAAACTCTTAATGGTGACAGGGTCACAATGCACATGTGGAAATTAATCTCTCATCAAAACACAAACTCTTCCTCTTTGTTTGATCTTTTCCGGCCGGATCAAAACTTCCTCATTTTAGAGGTTTTTTGCATCAAAAAAAAAAAGGTTTTGCTAATGTGTGTCTAATAGGCACACAATAAGCACATAAACAAACAAAAATAATACACACTCCAATATACCTTTTACATTTTCTCATATCTCCATACACTTTTCACATATTTCAATACACTTTTTCAACCTTAACGTGTGCCTTGTGCCTAATAGGCACACGTTAGCATTTTCCAAAAAAAAAAAAGTCTCTTCATTCTTTGTCCTCTGTCGACAATTATTTTCAGAAATTTGTTGAACAACAAACAAGGAAATTGATCAAAACTATTCCGTGTAACTGATGTTTGCTTATTTTCCCGGTCATTTTTGGACTATAAATTGCAAGCTTGGTTTCTTCACTAGATTACTATTTCGATTAATTAATATTTCAAATCATGTCTTAATTTTCATGGTTTTTTTTTACGAGTTTCAAATGGTTTCTATCCTCAATTTTACTTATGTATCTGCATGTTCTATTTGCGTAAGGGTTTTTTTTTTTTTTTTTTTCCCGCTCCCAAAATATGCCCGCTCCAAAATTAAATTAAGAGAAATATCAGGAAAAATATACCAATAATTCTTCATACTTGCAATAGGTAATGAAAGAGATGAAGCTTTCAGCATTCACCCATTTTATTTGTGGAGTGAAAATCAATGATAAAAAGATCGAATCCTAAGCAAACCTTGTGGTGGGTGTAGGGGAGGTCAGGGCGCAGACCCCCATTGACCAAAGTTAAAGTTGATCATCTAATAGGATGATCAGGTGTCATCCAGTGGCACCCGTACCCATGTGACACGTGGCTATACCCCGTGCAAATCTTCGCGAAGGGACCACCAGCGCGGTATTACCCATTGTTAAGCGCCTCAATGGCGTGCATGTTAAGCCCGACAAGGGCAATGTTTCGATGATCATGGGCCATCCAAACAAGGAGAAAATTCCATGACCCAAACAACAAGCGGGGCCCAGAGATATGGGCAAGAACATGAGAAGCTAATCTAATTAAGCCCAAGAAATTATATCTGTTGCGGTCTAAAGGCAGAACCCTAGGGGCCCCTTGAGGCTTGATTGCAGTATGGTTTGCTTGTTTTCCCGTTATGGTATGCTTGTTTTGTTTTGTCTTGTTTTCTCATTGTTGGTATGCTTGTTTTGTCTCCGAAAAATATGGTATGCTTCTTTGTCTTGTGCTTGTTTTGTCGATTACATGGTATGCTTGTTTTAGCTTGTAATTCTGTGAAATGAGTTCCTCAGGTAGTTGCTCAGATAAGGTGTGAACCCTCCATAAGCAAAGAGTTCCGTTGGATATTTATGAACAATGTGATTGTATCAACAAGACCAACAGATAAAGGTCTTGTGACCATTGATCCTTTCCACCAATATGCACAAGTGAAGTGGCTCGATAAGAAATTAACCCAATTTGGAGACTCACAGTGGTTAGTGATTCAGAAAGCTAAAGAAAAGGGTCTTCTTGAAGTTTTGATAAAGTTGCCCGCCCCCGTGTTAGCTAATTTTATGTTTAATTGGCAGACGAAGACCATTGTGGATGATGGTTTTGTCGATATTCTATCATCAATGGAGAAAGAAGCGAGAGCCACATTGACCTATTGTGCGAAAGATTGTTTCTTGGCATACTATGCGAAGGTGTTATTTGAAAAGGTATCCATGGCTCCTCCTTATAAGTGAGTAGCGAGAGAAGTAAATAGAAGAAATGAAGGAAGGTCATATATTTATAGAGGAAGAGGGACAATGGTCACCATCAAGACTCATAATGGTGGAGTTCGAAGAGTCGTCGCAATTATGGCCTCATATAGTCGAAAGGACGATTCCCTGAAAAGGTATTAAAAATCGGATAAGGTGCTTATGTTACACGTGCGTGAGAAAGCGCGTGAAGTTCACACCATACGCCCACGTGTCTCACACGCGCGTGGGGGCCATTGTAAGGGAGGTCAGCGCGCAGACCCCCGTTAACCAAAGTCAAAAGTTGACCATCCAATAGGATGATGACAGGTGTCGTCCAGGTGGCACTCGTACCATCATGACACGTGGCTATACCACGCTCAAATCTTCACGTAGGGAGCACTAGCGTGGTACTACCCATTGTTAAGCACCTTAGTGGCACACATGTTAGGCCTAACAAGGGCAATGTTTGGACAATCATGGGCCATCTGAACAAAGAGAAAAGCCCATGACCCAAACAACTAGGGCGGCAAAGAGATGTGGGCGAGAACACAAGAACACGAGAAGCTAGTCTAATTAAACCCAGGTAATTATACCTGCTGCGGTCTGAAGGAAAGACCCCGGGAGGCCTCCTGAGGCTTGGTTGTGGTATAGGCGCAACTGAACAGGTCACGACCTTGCCCTCATGGGAATAAAGCGAGATCCAGTGGTTTGGCGGCTGTAAAAGAACAAGAGGTTCGTTGGGCAAGGGGTAGAGTAGTGCGTCGCCGCGCGAGTCAACTATGCGGTTGGTGATGTCACCCACGCGGCCAGGTTGTACAGAAATGATATGTGTCCTTATATTAAATGGCGACAACTTTGCACCTAATCATTCGTCTAAGGTACCTATAAATATGAGACATTCCCTTTCACAATACTCAAAGGTTTATGATTATTGGCAGGGCATATGTCATCCTAGAGGGAGAAAATGGCAATCACAGAGTGGAAGGAGAACATTCTTCCTTGTGAGATCATCCCCATCTCCTAGGTCATCAAGCTACTATACGGATTAGTTTGAGAGCAATCCATTGCCTTAATCTTTTCTGTAACCACTTGCTCTGCTCTTCACCGTTCTCCTAGATCACTTCATTTCTATCCTTATTGTTTATTGTTGACTATTCTTATCTTTCCAGCTCATTATTCTCTTTAAATATTGACCAAACAAGAACCATCACCTACAATGGGTTACTCTATTATGAACATTCTGGGTTACTTATATGTCGATATGCAAATCACAATAGGTTTGATCCCAAGTCAAAAGGCAGAAGATAGAGCTGTTAACAATCACCTGAGACAAGTATCATATGGCTTGAGCCAAATTAAAATGGAGGCAAAGAGTTAGATGTGCGAGGAAAATCGGTTCTTACCTAAATTAATTTGGCTCGAGCCATATGATAGCCTTCTCAAGTGATCATTTCGGTCATGGGCTTTTCTCCTTGTTTGGATGGCCCATGATCTTCCAAACGTTGCCCTTGTCAGGCCTAACATGCGCGCCACTGAGGCACTTAACAATGGGTAGTACCGCACTAGTGGTCCCTACGTGAAGATTTGTGTAGGGTATAGCCACGTGTCACGCGAGTACGAGTGCCACCGGATGACACCTGTCATCATCCTATTAGATGGTCAACTTTGACTTTGGTCAACAGAGTTCTTACGTCCGACCTCCCCTACAATGGCCCCCACGCGCGTGTGAGACACGTGGGCGTGTGGTGTGAACTTCACGCATGCGTGACATCAGCGCCTTATCCGATGCTTAATATCTTTTAAGGGAATCATCCTTTCGACTATATGAGGCCATAATTGCAACGACTCTTCGAACTCCGCCATTATGAGTCTTGATGGCGGCCATTGTCCCTCTTCCTCTATAAATATATGACCTTCCTTCATTTCTTCTATTTACTTCTCTTGCTACTCGCTTATAAAGAGGAGCCATGGATACCTTTTCAAATAACACCTTCGCATAGTACGCCAAGAAAAACAATCTTTCGCGCAATGGGTCAATGTGGCTCTCGCTTCTTTCTCCATTGATGATAGAATATTGACAAAACCATCATCCACAATGGTCTTCATCTACCAATTAAACATAAACTTAGCTAACACGGGGGCGGGCAACTTTATCAAAACTTTAAGAAGACCCTTTTCTTTAGCCTTCTGAATCACTAACCACTATGAGTCTCCAAATTGGGTTAATTTCTTAATTATCGAGCCACTTCACTTGTGCGTATTGGTGGAAAGGATCAATGGTTTTCTTTAGCCTTCTGAATCACTAACCACTATGAGTCTCCAAATTGGGTTAATTTCTTAATTATCGAGCCACTTCACTTGTGCGTATTGGTGGAAAGGATCAATGGTCACAAGAACTTTATCTGTTGGTCTTGTTGATACGATCATACAAAGACATTGTCCATAAATATCCAACGAAACTCTTTGCGTATGGAGCATTCACACCTTATCTGAGCAACTACCTGAGGAACACATTTCATAGAATTACAAGACACAACAAGCCAAAACAAGCATACCGTGTAATCGACAAAGCAAGCACAAGAAGAAAAAAGGAAAAACTAAAGGGTTAGGATCTTTCTTCTCCATTTTGTAGAATTGGATCTCTTAATAAATAACACCACTATGATTTAAAACCATATCCCCCTTTAATGGCTATGACAAATTGTTATAAAAAATGGTTGATTTTATGGGTCACGTGATGATTTTGAGGAGAAAGAAAAGGTCGTGAGTAATGGTTGATATTGTGAGTTACGTGATGATTCTGAAAAGAAAGAGAAAGGGGAGACCTGGACGAAGCAGTGAAATTATTGCTAAGCATTTTTGAATTACCATTACTAGTTAGAAACAAATAGGGCTCGGGAATCAAATCTTAGTTTTTGAGGCTAAATCACTTGTTGAATTGTATCTCGGAAATTGTTGTTTTCTAACTTCAAACCACTACCACTTTAGGGCCTCTTTCTTCCGGACAAAGTAGAATTGTTGGGGACAATTCAAGTTAGGAAGATTCTATTTATAACCAATTTTCCCTCGATACAACCCATGCAAAATAAATATCAAAATTTTCCTCGCGAAAAGACCATTTAGCCCATCAAATTACTTCATACCAACACACCCCACTTTTTTCCAATTGCTAATACCAACCCAGTGCATCTTTTTCTTCCTTCAGCTCCATCATTTTCTCACTCTTCTCCCTCCCACATCGAAAAAATCCCTCCTCCTCCTCCAGCCTCCAACCGTTAACCTCCATTGTCCTCTCTTGCCCCTCATCTCTCCTCTCTCTCAATGGAGGGATCTTCTCCCTCACTAGATTTAGGAGAAGAGCTCCAAAGAGTATTGGAGCAATTTACAACTCCAAATCCATCAATGGATGCACAAATATAGACCACGGCGGAGTTAGAGGAAAACATGGAGGTGAAGATTTTCGAGCAAAAAACGACTCAAGAGTAACCCATTGTTTTTTTGATTTCTCAGTTGTTGTTCGTTCGAAACGGTACCCCAGTCCTGAAAATCGCAATACATTTCGGTAGTTAATACCCGAAATTTACCTATAAAACTGAGAGTTTATATCCGAAATTGGTGATGGTAGTTAATATCCGCAATATTGGCCATAATTCAATAGTTTGTATCTGAATTATGTACTTAGTTTTGGGAGTAAATATCCGAAATGTGCCAAAATCAGACAAGTAAAATAATGGCGATTGCTTCTACTGGTTCGACGGAGAGAGTGATGACCAAGGTCAGACAGAGGGAGGAGAGAAGAGAAAAGGGTTTTAAGTGAGTTTTAAGAGTTTTGAATGTTGAAATTTGGGAGAAAAATAATAAGGGGTAATTTGGAAAATGTGCCGGGTTATATGAAACAAAAACAAAAATTTGCCACATTAACAGGATTGTATGTAGCAAAAGGACTGTATAAAACCAAAAAAGGTTGTAAATAGAATCACCCTTCAAGTTAAAGGACGTTTGGCAAAAGCAACAACCTAAGAGAGCAATTGGTAGATTCATTTAATCGAGACGCCATAGGATAGTAAAATTGTTAAAAGATGAGCAATTCTAAGATAAGCAATGACCTAACAACCAGAAATTCATGATTTGGCTTCCAGAAAAGCAGCCATAAGAATACTATCTTTTTGTTTTTCTTTTCTAAGAGAAATGCCATGGCCACATCATTCTAGTGTTGTTTTCCCCATAAATATTTTTGCACGCATAGTGTTTTCCTAATACCATTACCTGATCATTGGTTGAAGTGGGAACAACCAAAGTTTTCCTCCTTTTTAGCTTTGCATTCATGGTCTGCCTTCTCACCTTCACTATCTTCATCAATAAAGTTCTGGTCTATGACCTCTACACCGGGAAAAAGAAAAAAAGAAAAAAAAGAGTCATATCTATGACGTACGTACAAAAGGGTCACTGAAATATGCTCTGAGTGATGACCAATTAGGTACATATTCTGCTCTGAAAACCCAAGGAAATCATTTGGACAGAAGACATTTTCCAATCTAAGATCCCGAGATATGTACACTATCCGTCATTTGCGATGAGTCAAGGGAAAGAACAGAAAAATACAAATCCAGTGTATATATGGCTATTTTAATTAACAGAAGTAAAAGGGTCCAAGACGTTTATAGTGCTATTCACTTAACATCAGAGACGGAGTCAGAAATGTCACTACGCGAGGGCAATTTTTTTCCTAAAATACTTTGTAGGGAGCCTATATAATTCATAGAAAATTTTATTTTTTTTTCTATATAATGCTAAAAGTTTTTTTTTCCCTTCACAGGGGCGACTGCCCCTATTGACCCCTTCTTGATTCCATCCCTGCTTAACAGTCCATGTATCTGCATTGGACCTGGTTCAACACTTGTGGCAAGATTCTTAATCGGTTCATGTAGTAGTTTATTTTATCATGTCTTTAATTTAAATAAGTCTTTATGGTTTTCGCATTAGTTTAATTTGTTCCTCCACTCTTGTAAGGCTTTTGCCTGGTTGTACTATGTAATCTTTAATATTTAGAACATCAATTTCTATATTTTTTCATTTTCTTTCATAAACAGGGATAAGGACATTAAAGGGACAAGAAACCCTAAAATTAAACCCAAGAACTGCAAGGTTCCAAAAATAGTATGAAAATTGAAAACCTTCCAAATTGCAGTACCTTTCTAGAGGTTGGGAGAATTGGTTCAGGTGTGGAGCTAATTTTTAAACCAATAAAAACTCCACAATTTTTACTTCATCAGCCTTCAACAATAGATCACAAGGTACCGACATATGGAAATCGAAATTAACTTGAAATGCTCTGGAAATGGTAAGAAATTGATTACAGTTGTACGTAGTACCTTGCAATGCGATGCCATAATCTGGCGAACCTGGGGATTGAAGTCAAAATCGAGGTTCTTTCTCATACAACTCGAAATCATAACCGAGTCACCTGGTTAGGGTTTTGATCACGAATTTGGTTTCGACAATTACATTTAGGCACACTCTTTGCGCTCACACATTTGGTAGTCTCTCCTTGAGTACTCACCCACCAAGGCTTGCTCTCATCACCACCAAGGTGATACTTCCTCACCACACCTTACAAATGCGGACTTCCACCCTTTATATAGGTATGCACATCCTTTTTCAATATTCTAGAATACTTTGGGTTCATTCCTTCTTTCACGTTCTAGAGGATTCCACACATGTCTCTAGTCTTCTTAACCTTATGGAGTCTCTTCTAGCATATTCAGGCTTCTCTAACATTTTAGAATGTTCAAGAACCCTCTAGAATTTTTTTGAACTATTGAGAGTAAGTGTTGACTCTCAACAGATTCTACCTGAAATTTTTGGCGTGAAAGAGCTGAGTTGGAATTTTTGACGTGAAAGAGCTGAGTTGGAAGGGGGAGAATGTACATAGTAAAGGTTTCCCCTCGTCTCTAATAGCCAGCGAAAATGAGTGAATGTAAAGCAAAGAGGGAAGAAGAGAACCTCTTGAAACACAAAAAAATTGGTTTTGGCTATTTACAATAGTCAAAAGAACTCATGCAAAGAGCCTCTTGGATGCTTCTACTGGAAAGAACATAAACATACAAATCTAGTGGATGGTTATTTTAATTAACATAATAACAAAAGTCCATGACGTCGTGATCAGCCTAGGGTTCAAAATATAGGTCGTTACCTATAGTACGTGTCGTGATGCAACGGGATGTTGGACCTCCAATAGCCTCAGTTACTTATTTTTTAATCTCATATATGGTTTCTAGAATTTCGTATTATAGAACAAAGTGAAATGTATCCAATAAGATTCATATGGTATAGTTTTTTAAGATTCATATTGAAAAATATAGGCAATATACACAAAGAGACAAAATGACTAATGGACAAACAAAATGGAAAGGAGAGAGTATTAAAATCGCCACCGTATTTCACTATAAAATCGGCCCCATATGCATTCCTTTTTTTTTTTTTTCCAAACAACAATCAATTTCATTTCCAAGGCCCAAAAGCAATACAAGATTTCATCAAAAAATACATGATTGTGTTGGGCGGAGGCCAGGTGGGCCAAATACAGCATCCTGTCAGGGCAGAGGCCAAGTGGGCTAAGTCTCAGTTGACCCGTTGGCACTTGGGCGAAATAAGGAATAAGGAAATAAAGTTGCACCTTCACTAATACCTGCGGGTTATGATGAGATGGTAAGCCCTTGATCCTAACAAGTAGTATCAGAGCCAAGGTCAATGGTTCAATTCAACTCTCTTGGATAGCATGGTGCTTGCAAACAGGTGTTGGAGGGGGAATTGTTGGGCAAAGGCTAGGTGGGCCAAGTCCATGATCCTGTCAGGGTAGAGGTTAAATGAGCCAAGTCTCAGTTGACCCGTTGACTCTTAGGCACGATAAGGAATAAAGAAATAAAGTTGCCCCGTCACTAACACTTATAAGTTTTGGTAAGATGGTAAACACTTAATCCTAACAAATTGAACTAAAACTTCCGACTTCTATACGCGATCGAGCGCATGCACTAATAGGCTATAACAACATACTACAAAAACAAAACTACTTGAGTTCGGATAGAAGACCGAGGTGATAGTAGAGATTAGGAGTAGCGTTTAAAGAGCATGACTTCTCTACTCTTACCGTTCATGTGAAGAGAATGACTATTCTACTCTACTCTTCTCTTCGTATCCACCAGTATATATTACATGCATATCTCTTGTGAGGTTGAATTATAAGAATTGAGAAAATAACCAACAAACTCTAAATGGTGATGGTGGTCACTACACACATGAGCAAATTAATATCTCTTCAAAAACACAAAATCTTACTCTTTTTTTTTTTTTCTTTTCCGGGCAGATCAAAACTTCCTCTTCTTGAGTTATTCGCATCCAGAAAAAAAAAATTCAAAAAAATCAAAGAAAAACGTCTTCCCTCCCTTGTGCCCTTCTCCGTTGCTCTCCTCTTCTCACTCTTATCATCTCAGTCTCTTGACTGGAGTGCCCGGCAAACCTCCGCAGGGGCTACCCTCTCACCCACACGGCACACAGCCCTCTCTTTCTTTCTTATTTCTCACACACACATGCAAGCTATTTAAATACACAATGCATGGCCGAAGAATCACTGCCTTTTAGGATTCCCGAGGTTGGCAGCAACCAAATTGCCTTGATTAGTGCACAGTCGACTTGACTCCCAATTTAACTCCAACTCCACCGAACCATATCATTTCCCATGCAAAAAATTACTAATGCTTTTTGGTCATTGTCAGATCTCCCACCAAACCCATTTTCAATGCAAAACTAATGCCACTAAGAAGTTTCTTTTTCAAGAGCATTAAACATGTACAAAAATCCCAACAGAAAGCACCATAGTGCTAGGGACTGTTGAATGATTGTGAATGCAGCCGTAATCATTGCTTGACTTCCTATATATATGATCAGGGACGGATCTGTACAGGGGCAAGGGGGGGCATGTGCCCCCGCTCAACTTCAGGAAATTTCAGAGATTTTTTAAATAAAAAATAAAAGTGGAAGAAAGAATAGAAAAGTAGAAGAGAAAGGAAGAGGTGTGGAGCTTGAGATTTTCGGCTATGGAGCTGGAGTTAATTTCATCTCCGTCAGTCAAAGACCTCAAGTTTTCCGGCAATGGAGCTGCAGCTTCAGCTCCTCTTGTTTTGAGTGAGAAGAAGGGTTCAGAGATGGGTAATGAAGAGATCACGTGTATGGTGATAAGAAGAGTTACATGTCAGGAGTGGGTTACCCAGACGAATTTTATCACCTGTAGCCTACAAAAGTTACCTAGATGAGCTAGACAAATTGTCCCACAGCTCGAGAGGAGCTTATGAAGTAAAGTTGTGCTTATGCTTTGAAACATTGGTGTCCCACTAACTAGTTTTTTTTTTCAAAAATTAGTTTTTTTCAAAAATCAAATCTCTGGTCATTCTCTCACAATACATCACATAAAAAAGTGTGAACACAAAAATCAAACACTCCCGAAGCACACAAGGTGAAAACTAGTTTTATGTTATTGCACCTATTGTATAATCCCGATTTTGCCATATCATTGGTAATTGTAACATTTTTTAGTTTTTTGTAACTTTTCAACCATATGATTCGTAACATTTTCTATGATTGTAACATTTTGGTGTGTCTCGCAACTTTTTATAAAAAAAAAAAATTCATAACTTTTATAAAAAAATCGTAACTTTTGTAAGGGTGTGTATACACACCTAAATAGTGCCTTTTCCATTTGTGTTTAAGCTTAGAAGAATTTAGTGCCTCCTCTATACAGAATTTCCTAGATCCGTCCCTGTATATGATTGATACCAACACATCGGTCAATACACACCATCTACATTGCATTGGATTTTTCATTATTAGTAATATCATTGTGCAGTCTTTTACTCGTCTCTCTCATCGACTCTTCGTGTTGTAGGTTAAACTCTTTCAATGTGAAATGAATAGGTTTAGTCTTATACATGGACAAACTTGAAATCCAACTGAAAAAAAAGGTGTTAACGGGAAAGGTGTTCTGGAGTGATTTGGTTCCAGATTTCATCTATATATGTTGTTATGTTGTATGATTTGAAGTGGTTTGTCCATTAGGATTCTGTACTAGATTTGGACTGGTCTCTATGCCTACACCTAATGTTGGTCTACATTGTCAGAAAGTGTCTGGTCAATCGCCTCTTGTGCATTATGTTGTGCTCGTGTTCAGATGTTTAGTAGTTTTGGTTCATTTCTGTCTTTGTGATACTCCTTGTAAGAACCGATGGCTTTCACTTAAATGAGATGTTGATTTGATCTTCAAAAAAAAAAATCCTCATGTATATCATTAAATGATTTACATTCCTACACAACATGAAATTGGGGATTGAGCCGAGTTATAAGTAGCTCGAGCTCAACTTCTATATTAAATGAGCTTAAAACTCGAACTCAAGCTGGACCTGATAGTAAATGAGTCGAGCCTCAAACTGCACGTGAACAATTCGTTACATAGGCAACACGTTTCTCAACCTCATTTAGAATCCTGCAACCAACCAAACCACAATAGCTACAATAAATTTGGAATAGAGAAGAAAGAAAGAGAGAATCAAAGAGTGCTTGAACAGTTGAGCGAATATGAGGTGGAATGGCATACGCGAAACAAATGTATGATAGCTGTAACTTCACCAAAAAAATCAAGAATCCATTTCCGCCATTCGTAGATGAGAATCATGAGATGAATCGTGTTTTGTTTGGTACGTAGGAAATAGGTCTGCAAATGAACCGTTCTAAACTAAACTCGGTAAAAGCTTACTCGAGTTCGATTTTAAGTAGTAACTGACTTAAACCCAAGCTTTTAATTTTAAACTCATTTAATAAATGAGAAGAACCTGAATCTGACAGTATTCAGATTGTTTATGCTCGCAAGCATGTATGTCATAAAAATTTTACCTATAATATTGAAGATGTATACTCCAATATTTTTACTAATGCCTAATGAATTTTTTTTAACTTGGGACATGTATTAACTTTTTTAAAATACTATAAACTAAAATTTTAATTTTATGATTTTATATATGTACTAATTTATGTACAAAATAAAAGATTTCTTTGAAGCTTTAGGGTGTATAAAAGTATGATTATCTAATATTTTTTACTTGTTAAAGTTTGTAAACAAGTTCGAGTTTGTCTCAAACCTATGGAATATTGAGCTCGGCTCGAATTCGCTTCAAAACTTAACAAATGAACCTGGACATTTGCAGCCCCAATAGGAAAGAATAGAGAACCATAGAGAAAGGAAGAAAAATATCTTACTAAGGTTGAGTAATGAAAAATGATTTTTGCACCACACTTAAACTTGGATCGAATCGAATTTCTGTGCGTAGTATTTTCTCACGGATGAAAAACAAGTTGCTGAAAAAGTTGGAATTAAAGCTTATCATTTTCTTCGATGCAGAGAGAATGGTTTACAATCTATTTGGAATTGAGGAATTGAGGATAGAAATGGAAGCTTCCATTAATGGAAGCAGCAGCTATTTATGGAAACTTTCCATTAATGGCACCAGCCAGAAATGGAAACTATCCATTAATTGCACAGAAATGGAAACTTCCTTATTGTCCAATGTGGGACAAAGAAAACATCCCGTCTGAAAATGTCCATATTTGAATGACAATTTCTCATTCATAATTGAATGAATTTTTGTTCATATTTAGGTGCACCAAAATAATCAAACAATATTCTATTTTTCCAACAATTATGAGATTAACGAAACCATTCTTGGCATTAATATCATTTTCTCTCTAATAACACATTTTGGTAAATGATTCTATTTGAACCTTGACATTCTCTATGTTGCCCGAAAAAATTTAAGATTTTTGCAGTTACAAATATTCCTTGAAGGCTTGAACCAATTACCGATTACACCAGTTTGTAAACCACCTTCCACAACCACTGCGAGCCAACTCCAGGTCCATGTAGCGCGGATATCACATAGCGAGCCAACTCCAAGTCCTTGTAGCGCGGATAACATGTAGTAGTACCTAAGCGCGCATCAAACTGTAGGGTACAAGCCACGTGGGCAGTACTAACCCGAGAGATTATTCAGCAGCCAACAAGGATTGGCCCGAACATGTGTCTTCAGCCACGTGGACTACGAGCCTACGAGCAGCAAGCATGACTCACCCACAAGAAATGGGTACAGGAAACAGGTGCAGGTGGCGTCACAGGCTAGTGCCCAGCAGACTTAAGAATGAGTTTCCGAATAAATTTTATCTAGATTTTATTAAAAATTTGATAAAATTTAAAAATCTAAGATTTTATCAACTCAGTTTCCGAATGGATAAAATCAAAGGCTTGAATTTATCAGATTTTGATAAAATCTATTCGGAAACTCACCCTTACTTGAAGAGCATGTACATATATACTCGTTGTAAAGCCTAAAGGATAAACCCTAAATATTGCCAAACTCGAGTTCTGAACAGTATCCACCAAGCATTCAAACAAAGAGGAAAGGATATTAGAAGGAAATGAGAAGCTATTGCCAGTTTTTGAATTAAGGATTTTCCATATTGCAACCTTACGCATTGAGATGGAATAATCATACATACTCTGTTAAACTTCACACAATCTTTACGGCAATTCAAGGGGGCCAAAAAAACAATTGAAGGCCCTAAAACAAAAAAATGCAACATGCTTGTCTAAACCACCACAAAACCACCATGCTCCTCGAAACCTACTCTACATGAGACCGGGGCGCCTTTCTCATGCAAAGCATTTCTGAATAACCTTACTAGTCGGTAACTAATAGGGCTCGGGAATCATATCTTAGTTTCCTGGGTTAGATCACCTGTTGAACTGTATCTCAGAAATTGATGGTTGTTTTCTGACTTCAAATCACCACTGCTTTAGGACCTCTTTCTTCCGGACACAGAAGGATTCTTGGGGATGATTTGCGTTAAAGGACGTTTGCCAAAAGGAACAACCTGAGAGAGCAATTGTGAGATTCATTTAAAAACTAGTAACAATTTTTAAAAGTAAAATTGTTAAAAAGCAAAATTTTTAACAATTCTTCACGATGTGGCTTCCAGCAAAGCAGCCATAAGATTACTGTCTTTTTGTTTTTCTTTTCCAAAAGAAATGCCATTGCCACATCATTCTAGTGTTGATTTCCCCAGAAAATTTTTGTACGCAGTGTTTTTCTAATACCATTACCTGATCATTGCTTGAAGGGGGAACAGCCAATATTTTCCTCCTTTTCGCTTCTTGTACATGGTTTGCCTTCTCACCTTCACTATCTTCATCGATAAAGTTCTGGTCTGTGACCTCTGCAATGAAGAAAAAAAAAAGGGTCATATATATGATGTACGTACAAAAGGATCACTGCAGCAGTATAAGAGACTGAAATGTGCTGTGAGTGATGATCAATTAGGTACATATTCAGCTCTGCGAACTGAAAGAAATTGTTTGGGAAGAAAACATTTTCCAAGATAAGACTCAATTCCATTCCTACGATCCCAATATGTGAATACTTGCGTTAAGGGAAAACAGAAAAATACAAACTCAGTGCATGGCTATTTTAATTAACAGAAGTACAATAGTCCATGACATCTATAGTGCTATTCATTTAACAGTCCTGAATGTCATTATTACTTGGAAGTGGTCAGCCTAGGGTTCTAAATATAGGTCGTTACCTATAAAATACCAGCCGTCATGCAACAGTATTTTGGACTCCAATACCCTCAGTTGCATATGTATCAGCCGATATATGCCCAGCCATACCACCAATATAGTTGAGTATCCCAACATGTACAAATAACTTGTCAGAGAGATATATGCATCAGCACGAACCCAAACCCACAAGTGCGAAAATAAATGATGCAAGCTAAAGAAAAGTAGATTTCTGTTGAAACCAAGGCAAAAGATATAGTTGAGAGCTACCTGTATCGCTTCCAACTGAATCACTGTGGCACAAAGGAAACTGCTTCATATTGGCAGCTAAGTCAGCAGGAGCCAATGCTATTTTCTGAATGGTTTGAACTTCCAGACTTCCAAATGATATTCTTTCTTGTAGATCACAAGATAATACATTCTGTTCTCTGCATGCAGATCTGAAATGTTGAATCCATGGATTTGCTAAAAGAACATGAGGCCCATTTTCTTTGTTCGTTTGCTGTTTTTGACTTTCAAAATTGACCTTTTCCCAACAGCCACCTCGAAGAACCTTATACTGCAAATGAGAAGAACAAAGATTGCAAAAGACAAGCAAGAGTGATCAGAGATCACAGAAGCCCAGGAAAATGCAATGTTCGTGCTTGGTTTTGCTCTAGAATCAATTTTTCAGATAAGTTTCCAAAAAATTGCTCTTTAAACCCGAAAACTCTTCAATTTTTAGCGATAAAGGTTTCCTGAAACTTGAAAACATCTTTTCAGGTGTGTTCTTACAAGTTTTCTAATTGAACATCAAAAGAATAGGATTGTGTATTCTAGCCAAAATCAGCAGATAAAACAGATTGGCCAGACATCAAACCTGGCCAGAAGAGACACAAGTGTTGGAATGCTTTTCCCCAAGCTGTCTTTGTGAGCGCCATCCGAGTGTATCAGCGGAATTATACAAATCATTAACGAAGGATGCTTCCATGGACTTTAGGTACATACTGTGCTTCTTATCTGTCCACTCTATGGACATTGATTCTCTGACCAGAGAGTCCTGATATCAAGTCATTGAAAATATGAATCATAAAATCTTAAGGGAAGAAGATCATTTTGTTTTGAATTAATATTCGACAGGTAGACGAGATAGGATTAGAAATTAAACAATTCGCGAGGTGGTAGGTGTAGCACCTATAGAGGAGAAGTTAAGGAAAAATAGGCTAAAGTGGTTTGGGCATGTCTTTCGTAGACCAGCGGATGCAGTAGTTTAGAGAGTGGATAGGATAGCTTTGGGTAGAAATGCACAAGGGAGAGGAAGACCCAAATTGACATTAGATGTGATAGTACGCAAAGATCTGAGTATACTAGGTTTAAGCGATGAAACAACACTTGACAGAGCTCAATGGAGAAAAATGATAGCCGACTCCAATTAATTGGAACATAAGATTTGGTTTGGTTTGGTTTAGGTAAACACCCTTTTGTGAATTTAAAGACTAGACAGATAACCCACATAGACATATATAGCTCGGCATGAAGGCCAACAATCCAAAGACTAGACCGTGAGCTTAGCCCGGCTAGTCTGTAGCCTTTGAGGGTGAAATCTTGGGCTCGACTCCTATGGACAGGATGTCGCCCTAAATTTTTACTCTAACATCTACTAAAGGCCCAGTTTTCCAAAAGAATATCTCCGGCCAGAAGGACAAAAAAAAAAAGAGACTAAAATTGAATGAATAAATTGAGATTCTTCATCTCGTCTTTTCTTTTCCGCGTTGAATCTTAAACCAATCCAAAGTCCAAAGGCATCGTAACGCTCTAAGTGGATATGTTTGGACTTGAAATTAAGGGATTCGCGGTTGAATTTCGAAAAAAATATTGGAGGTTCAGATGTAATTGCCATGTGAAACTCGAGTGCATGGAAAATGGATTGGTGGTACAGAAATGTATATTATTGGATCTAGTTCTACTATTACATAGTTTCTTCATTATTCAAGTAAATAAAGACAACAAAAGAAGTATTTGAGATAAAAAGGATGTGAAAATCATTTCCCAAACAAATTATCCTCGCAATGCTTTGTTTAGTTGTCAATTTTGAGATAAACACCTTGTATCGGGCTGCATAACTTTTCGTCTTTAATTAATTTTTTTAACATTTTAAAAAACATTTTTATTTTTGTGAATAAGGATACGCAATTAATATGGATCTAAAAATTAATAAGTAAATAAATAATTTGATAAACGATTATTAAAGACAGAAAAAAAAAATTACAAATGAGGAAACAGTGAAAATGTTTAGAGATAAATTTTCTGATTAGAGAACCAAACAAATAATTTATCTTTTCTCAGGAAACTACAAAGATCATCAAAACAAAATACCCATTAACTCAAAATAAAATTTCTATTTCCCATCTCTCCTAATCAAGAAAAGAAGACACATCAGTCATCAAACTCCACAGCAAAAGCAAAGCAATCAAACAACCCATAAACGAAAACTCAAAATATGAACATGGTAATGAGTTTGCTCACCTGACTCAAAGTCTCTTGAGATTGAAGAGAATTGATAGAACCATAATCAAGGGTAATTAAATCTGAAGGAGTTGTTTCACAGTCCATCGATGCTAAAATTTAGGAGAGAGAAAACCCAGAAATTGAATTTAATTTGCGTTTGATTTTCTACTTTCTGCTGGGGGTTCTGGATCAAAAAGCAAATGGAAACAATTTTGCTGAAGAATATATATAGCCAGAATGAGCGAAAATCGTGAAAGGAGATGTACCAGTTGTCCACCGCTTTTACACGTGTCACTAACCCATGTAATGGCCATGTCACCCGCTATGTTGATAGATGGCTGTAGATATTATTGGATGAGAAAAATCTTTTTTACGAAGGTTCTGAAACGGAAAATCTGGGGATACCCCATATATTTGAACTGAAAATGCAGGCCCCTTCTTCGGGTATTCATTTTTGAGTTTTACATAAGTGATCTGAACCGTTTATTGTTCTTAGAATATTTTTCTGAGTTTTGCTTTGAAACGGCAAGACTTTGATTCAAGCACTTCTAACCATCCGATTGAGCTGATTTTTTGTGGGCTCCTTTGGAAAAATGTTCTAAGAACAATGAACGGTTTTGATCACTCATGTGGGATCCAAAAGTGGATACCCGGTGGCGCGGTGTGCATTTTCGGTGCATATATGGGGTACCCCTAGCAGGGTTCGTTCTGAAAAGGACCCTTTATGGAAGCCCTAAAAAGGTTTTATTGACACCTTATCCCAATAATCTGAATTGGTATTTAGTAGGGCACGCAAAGTAATGTGTATATACGAAAAATCAGCATGACCCGACACCAATAGGTATGTCAAAAATTAAATTTTGGTGCAAAAAAACAATGGTCTAAATCATTTTAGAACTTCAACTTTTGAAATGATTTATGCTGTTGTTTTTTTTGCACCAAAATTTAATTTTTTAGATACCTATCGATGCCACATCAAGTTGATTTTTTGCATGTACTCACTACTCTGCGTGTCTTACAAGATGATTGGTTGAAATTATTACAATGAAGTATCAATGTGGCCCTAAAAGGGGCATCTGTAAAAAAAAAAAAAAGTAAGGGGTATAATAACTCAGACCATTCCCTCCTTTCATGAAAAAAAAAAAAAGAAAAAGTAAAGGGTCCCTCCGTAAAAAAGATTCCCTCTTTTTTTTGGATATTTTGTGATGGCTATTATGTCTTGAAAATATCTCAATATTGAACATCTCCCCTGGAAAATATCCCTGGCTACTTTATTTATCGGTTACAAAATATCTCCGTTTTGACGTGTACTAATTATCTTGCCTTTTTTGATGCGTAAATCTAAAGGGACCGACAGGAATGTATTGATAGGGTACCGACGGCGTCGTCGACGCCGGTGTGGGTTCCAAACAGCCGATCCATGCCGTTGATCGTTCTCAGAATCAAATTCCGAGTGGGCCAACGCGGGAATCGAGGCAATTGGACGCCTGTATGAGCTCGATCCAAAATCACCCCATTTCATTCAAAAAATTTCAAATGAAATGGGGTGATTTTGGATCGAGCTCATACAGCCGTCCGATTGCCTCGATTCCCGCGATAGCCCACTCGGAATTTGATTCTGAGAACGATCAACGGGTCGGATCAGCCGTTTGGGGTGACGCCGTTGTGTACCCCATCGGTACTATTCCGTCGGTCCCAATAGAAGGGCTCTTTTTTGATCAGCGTATAAAATATCTTTATTTTTCCATCCTGTCGTATGGGATGTCGTCGCTTTATGCTTGGGACAACGAGCCTGTTTCCAAATCTAGCATGAACCAAATATCTAGTTGTATATTTATATTCTATATGTTAATAAGAAAAAAAATATCTATATTCTACATCGGTATTGGGGTCACTAGTTGAGATTTTAAAAATATTCTTTATAAAAAAAAATACATGTGTTTAGAAACGGTTATAATAACTCAGACCATTCCCTACTTTCCAATCTTAAACAATAGAGAAGCTTAATTTAACAGATAACAACCATATAATTAGATAAAATGTAGTCTCGTGCATTGAAAAAATATGAAAATGTTAGAATTTTTTATTAAAATTAGTCAAAGCTTATCTTCATAACTATTTCGTACCGTTGTTCCCTACAGTTCAATCTTAAACTGAAGCTTGATTCAAAAGATAAGTAACCATATAATTGGATAAAATGTAGTCTCGTGGGTTGAACGGATATAAAAATATTAGAATTTTTTATTACAATTAGTCAAAGCTTACGCATCAGAACTATTTCGTACTATCATTAGACTGTTCCCTACGGTCCAGTCTTAAACGGTAGAGAAGCTTAATTCAAAAGATGAGCAACCATATAATTGGATAAAATGCAGTCTTGTGCATTGAACGAATATAAAAATGTTAGAATTTTTTTTATTAAAATTAGTCAAAGCTTATGCTTCAAAACTATTTCATACCATCATTATATTGTTCCCTACAGTCTAGTCCTAAACTGTAGCAAAGCTTAATTGAAAAGATAACCAACCATGCAATTGGATAAAATGTAGTCTCGTACGTTGAACGAATATAAAAATGTTAGAATTTTTTTTATTCAAATTCATCTAAACTTATCCTTCAAAACTATTTTGTACCGTCATTAAACTATTCCTTACGGTCCAATTGTTTTTTTTTTTTTTTGGAAGAAGTTGTATATTAACCACCCAAAAAAGAGAACAAGGTACAAAGGCTCATCCGAGCAACGAACAAAACAAACCTACAAGGATAAAACAAATTAGCAACCACAAATTAAGAGGAAACAGTTTGTAAAAAAACCAGGAGGCATCTTCCAAACTTCACACAAGTGAGCCAATTCGTTAGTGCACTTCATAGCCTTCCAATAGCACAAGCAGGACCTTATATCTTCAGCTATACAAAGGGTTACCATATCTTAGGGGTGGGAATTTCGGACACAACACGAGAACACGACCCGAACATGACACGAAGTTAGTGGGTTAGGATCAGCCATTTCTGACACGAAACATGAATATGACACGACACGAGAACACGAAAAGTTAAATAGGTTGGGTTAGGGTTAAGAAAATTTGGACACGAACACGAGATAACACGACAAACACGACACGAACACGACATGACACGGGAATTTATGGAAAGACACAATGACACGACACGAACCCGACACAATAACACGAAAAATTAAACAAATCGGATTAGGGTTGAGAGAATTTTGACATGTGTAAGCTCTATCGGTTGCTTTTTTCTTTTCTTGTTGGCACATTAATGACCAAAACACATTTCTCGGGATTTCTTTTTACTTTTCCATTCTAGAGTGTCTGTATAGGTAAGGCAAAGAATCATCTTTATTTGTATTGCTTTTTGAGTGCGGTAGTCATATAAGGTAGTTTTGATAAATTTGTGAACTTTTTGTTTCCATTGAAGACCAGGGATATTGGGAAGTTTTGGAAAGATTACGGTTGGTGAAGATTTCTTTTTCATCAAATATGGCTAGATTGTTATGCTAAAAAAGGTTGAAAAGGAATGTGTCAAATTGGAAAGAAATCATAAGAAATGCAGCAGATTATGGGCGACTGCATGCTCGAGCGAATTCTGGTATTGCTCGAGCATAAATAGCTGTCTCTTTTTCCTTATAAATATGAAGGCTTTTGGGTTCAGAATTATTGATTGAGAGAAACTAATATTTTTTGAGGTGAGTTTTACTCTCTTAAATATTTCGAAAGTCAGTGTGTTTATTGCATCTTCAAGAACTTTGGAGGATCATGAAATCCCAGTGCTAATCACCCAACTTCAAGGTTCACTCCATCAACTATCATTGTCGAGTGAAATCACTTTTGTGGAGTTCGAAGGTATTTGTGGAAGGCTTGAGGGATTCAAGAATTGGTGATCATGCAAGGGTCCGATGTGCGTGGATTCGGCAGGTAGTTCTTAGGACTCATGGTGAAGATACACAGTCAGGTGATAAGAATACTTGTAATCGTACAATAATTTTAGTACATGATTCCTTCCCGTGGTTTTTTCCCATTTAGGGTTTCCACGTAAATTTTTGTGTCGTGTGTTTTCTCATATTTGTGTGTGATCATTTATCGTTTGTTTCGGCTAACATTTAATCCTTGCAGTAGTATAGAAATTTCAACACGAACATGAGTTGACATGACACAACATGACTCGATGCCCACCCTACCATATCTGTGCTAGCAACCCTCGATTGAAAGACATGGGTATTCCTCTTGATAGGCGCGCAATATCACAGATATAAGCGCCTAAGTAGGGTAGAATTAGCGCGTTAGACGTGCGTTTAATCCTCATTTTCCATTTAATGCATGCACGTGGTTGAATTTTGTGTTTGTGTTTAATTTGCAGGGAATTGAGGTGTTCTGGTGCTAATGGAAGGTACCCGTAAAGGCCGTGATGGAGGTTCGAGAGTGAGCAAAGCTGTGGGGACTAAGAGTTGAAGTTGATTTTGCGTGGAAATGCTCGAAACCCATCGGGAGCGCTACACTATTTCTTTGGAGCGCTCAAGAGTGGCACAAAAAGGCACAAGAATTAACAGAAGGTTCTGGAGCGCTACACCTAAAGGTTTAGATGGGTCAACGGTTCAGCGATCAACCAGTCAAAGGGGAGTTAAGGGACGTGGTAGCGCTACACCATTTTCATGTTAGCGCTACCGGTTGGTTTACTCAGCATTAGAATGGCAGCGTTTGGTCTTCACGCAACAAATTTTATGTTTTATTCCAATTTTTAATTGTAATTAGCGAGGGATTAATATAAAAACCCTTTTATAACTCGAATTAGGGTTCCAGAATTTAGAACCTACACTTTATTTTCTTAACTTTGGCTGCTATTTTCAAGGTGATTTTTAGATTCAAGTGTAATTCAAGTTCCTTACCATTTTCAAGCACTGAATTCCTGATCTTCCTCAATTATCGAATCCGTCTTTTCTTCGGCATTCTGTGGTATCGTGTTTTTCTGTTTTCTGTTTTCTTATTTCAATTGTTTGAAGCATGTTTAGATCTAGGGTTAACATTATTGCTGCGTTTAATAAAGTGATGAGTGAGTAGTCGCGTAGGTATGGTCGTGGGGTGATTAACACGCCGTGGCCAGGGCTGGGTATGTTCTTGCTCCTATTTTCAAAATTAATAACGAAAAAAACAATTTTAGATTATTAAAGAACCTTCGTTGGATGAATCCAAACATTGCCTGAGCCCAAGTAACACAGGGAACGGGGGACTAAACTTGTTCTTCGCTGTACATGGGTAACAGGCGACCACAAGGATTCGCATCTTTCGGGGTATCTTTTTCTCTCTAAAGTCAAATGTTTTTGGAACACTAAATGGAGCTGATATGTCCGGGCCTGGTCACCAGTGTTAGGAACCCTACAACCGTACCTTCTTTTAAGTAATTTAAGTAAAACCAAATTTACTTAGTTTAGTTAATTCTTCCCATCATATTACAAGGGGTGGCTACCTAAGAGCCGTTTTAAATCTCACAACCCGAGTTTTTAATTAAGCACTCTCCACCGTCCCTGTGGATTCGATTCCAGTCTTACCAGGTATTATGCTACACCGGTCTCAGTACTACGCTTGGGGCAACCCATTAATTTAGGTCTAGGATTTGGTCAAGCACCTCTCCCTCCACAGATGGTAAATGGTGGCAGCTAGGGCCATTTTAAGGATAGTAGATGATAAAGCACCTGCTCCAAATGCCAAACACCTTGCAACCTCAATATACAAAGTTTGAGGACTCCAAATACCACCACATTTGCCCAGAACTGAGCCCCAAACACCAGCCGAGAAGCTACATTAAAAAACAAATGAGCATGAGACTCCTTACCTACATGACAAAGGGCACAGTTATCACCAACATTAAACCCTCACTATAGAAGCCGATCCTTTGTATTGAGTCTACCATGACAAACCAACCATTCAATAAATGCCCATCGAGGGACATGACCTTTGAACCAAACATCACCCCAAGCAATAAAAAAAAAGTCTTCCTTAATAACCAACAGATTTTGAAGTAAAAACCCCAGATGGATTTGCAGTCCATATAACACTGTCATCTATGTCTAAATGAGGGATAAAAGAGATAGGAGTAGCTTGCATAATCTCTTGCGTAACCAAACTTCTGCCCTAGGCCAATGCCAAGCACCAAAATCAATAACAGAACTAACTTTGGCATGAAGATTCTGCCCCAGGTTGAACCGAATCCGATCACCAAATACCAGGTAGAGCGGTCCCATAGGGTGCCAGTTGTCCAACCATAAAAAGGTAGTGGGACCATTGCCAATAACAGACTTAATGGACTAAGCAATAGGTCTAAGCTTGAAAATCTTCCTCATGGTCCAAGAAGAGTCTTGAGGTAAAGCCACCAACCATAAGCAATGATGCTTTATCGTATAGGTGTGTATCCATTGAACCCACACGGTATCAACTTTCTTACTTAAAGCCCACAAATGACGTAATATAGAGGCCTTATTCCAGTCAAATAAACGCTTAAAACCTAAGCCTCCTTCATTCTTCAAAGTATAGACATGTTGCCAACTAATCTTGGCACCAGTAGACTTCAAGGAAACACCTTTCCATAAGAAAACACTAAGCAAGCTCTCAATTTCCTTAATGATCTTTCTCGGAAGAATAAAACTGGATGACCAATAAACTTGGATACTGAAAAGAACCGAGCTAATAAGCTGAGCACGACCACCATAGGACAAAAGTTTGTTGGACCAAGAATTAATTCTAGCAAGCATTCTTTCCTTCAAGACAATGCAATCACTATATTTAAGTTTTTTAGTAATCAGAGGAACCCCCAAATATTTGATAGGGAGGAAACCTTTAGGAATAGCTAGAATACTACTCAATTCAGCCTTCAAACTATCAGAAACACCAGCATAGAATACAACACTCTTCCCAAGATTTTGTTGCAGCTCTAAACAAAGATAAAACTCCTTCAAGGTTGCATTAATTACATCAAACGTAGGGCCATTAGCACTTCCAAGGATGAACATATGATCGGCAAAAATGAGATGGGACAACTTGAGAGTAGAACACTTAGGATGGAAAGAGTAACCTCCTTGATCTATCTTCTGCTGAAACAGGGATGAGAAAGCCTCCATAACAATGAGAAACAAGTAGGGGAGATAGGGGTTCGCCTGCCGCAAACCCCTTTTACCTTGGAAATACCCGTTAAATTCGCCATTAATCAAGATAGAGAATTTGGCGGAAGTAACATAAGCCTTCACCCAATTAATGAAAACCTCAGGAAAATCCATAGCAGACATAGTAGCAAACAGAATATAAAGAATCGTGTTTTTAAATAATTTTCCGAAAATAATGTTGGGTAAATGTGAGAAAATGAAAATAGAGTGATGTGGGGTCAATGTGATGGGAGTATGTGCATTGGGGTGTCTTTAGAACACACTAGAAACACAAGGGGTGCTAGTGCAATTGGTGGTGTGTATAGATATGTGTGTGTGGCTGATTTTTGGGCAAAAAATCAATCATATCTCTCTCTAAAAACCACCGGCCCTCTCTCCCTCTTCTTCTCCTCTCAAGTTCTCTACAAACTCCACCCCAAATTCACCCTCCACACTTAAATCCTTCACCATCCAACCATAGATTCGTCATTTACGCGTGTTTTGGAGGCTGAGACTTGGTGGTTTTGCTTGGAGCAAGCATATTTCAGTTGGGGCTGGAAGCAAGATCTAGGGTCTCATCTTTTTCTTGGTTTGCTTGAGGTAAAGAACCCATTTCTACCTCCTCTAAGTGTATATGGTTTGAATTAATGCATGATATTCATATCTCTCCTTGATTTTCTACATAACTTTTATACCTCCATGGAAATTGGGTTTGAACTTGTATAAGCTTGATTCTCCATACTTTGTTAGATTGATCTTTGATTGGGTGTTTAGACATGCTAAAATGATGTTTTGTTGTGCTTTAGAACCTCAATTTTTGCCTTGGATTGAAGCCCCATTCATTTGGAACAAAGCTGTCAATTTTCGCTCAAAACCCGTTTGGATCGATCGAAACATAGGTTGGATCGATCCATAACAATCTGATAGTGTTTTGGACCTCTTTGGATCGATCCAAAGTTTTTTGGATCGATCCTAAACCTTTTGTTTGCTCCTAAAACATTTTAGATCAATCCACATCTTTCTTGGATCGATCCAGACTCCTCTTATTCAGGCAGATTATTGACCCGACTTCATGGGCATGCCCCGACTTTCTCTGAACTCCAATTGAGGTGATTCTTGAACCGCTGGAAAGCTCTATGAGTCTACTTTCAAACCCAATTGATATCATATTCATAGCCTTTGTATTTTGAGAGAAATATACTTTTACTATCAGTGTGTCGTATTTTCTTTAGATTCATGACTCCATTTTCATGTTCCATTGCTCCGGGCCCTCATTGGTCCTTTCAAAGCTTCTTGAATTGACCTCTAAGCTTCGGTAACCTATTATGATGCATTTTATGTTTTCTCTTGGTTGTCTTGGTTTCTCATACACTTTGACACATGCTAACTTAGCCATCATCGACACATTTTGTGTTTTTGAACAAAGATGATTGTGTGAATATTTTGGACACTTGCGAAAGGGTATTGTGGTACGTGAATAGGCTTTGGGCACTAAGTTGATCTTATGAGTTGATAAATGGTAATATAAATATAAAACATGTGACACGGGACCCGAAAGGGTACGCCGGGAGTGACACAGGACCCGAAAGGGTATGCCCGGAGTGACATAGGGCCTTTAATGGTATGCCCAGAGTGACACGGGGCCTATATGGCATGCCCGGAGAACAAATGAATGATTAAAAGGAATAAGATGTATATGATAAATGTGATGGATACTTGGGTTATTTTAGACGTTTTGGGTATTTGTGAAGTATTGTGAAATAAAATGTTTGTGTAAATGACTGTGTCTTGAAGGGAATGAACCCACGACATGAAATGTAATGGTTATGCGGAAACTTATGGATATGCTGGTTTCATTAAATTTTTTTTTAGGCATCTCCTAAACACTTTGTCATCGAGTTGATTTATCTTGGTCCGTCTTAGCGTACTAATTCATGTGTATCATACTTTCATATGCATCTTTCATTCTCTATACTCTTAATGTTGGTAGAAAGGTTTCCTACGAGCTAGTGAGCTCACCATATCTTTTTCAGGTACACAGCACGAAGCATGTGATTGGATGCTTGGAGTGTGAATGCATGTCATGAAGATTCTATGATCATGAAGTTATTTTCTCATCTTCGTACTAAGTACATTTTTGGAAGATGATCATGTAACTCTAATTTCTCCAAGCTTTTGACTATTTCAACTTTTGTAATAACTTTAAAATCTTTGTTATTTTTGCATGGGTACGGTTACCCTTGAGTAGAAGCTTATTGTACTTTGACTTTGACTTTCTATGGGAAATGGTTTGACTTTGATCGATCCTACATGGATTTTTTTTGTATTTTGGCTTATTGAAATTGAGGGCGTGACACAGAAAATCCCACGTAACAGAATCGTAAGCTTTCATTAAGTCCAGCTTCAAAACAAACCTTGGATTCCCCATATCCTTATGGTACACCCGAAGTAATTCTTGCATCAAAAGGACATTATCCATAATGGATCGGCCTTTAATAAAAGTTGATTAAAAGGGATTAATAAGCTTAGGAAGCAATTTCTAAATCCTATTAGCCAAAATTTTGGTAACACATTTGTAGTGAATGTTATAATAGGCAATAGGCCTGTAATCTTTTATCGAACTTGGAGAAGGGACCTTAGGAATAAGAGTAATAGTTGTGGAGTTCCAAGAGTGAGGCATCACTCCATAAGAGAGAAAAAAATTCACAGCTTAGGAAACAATGGACCAGTTATGCTTAAAGAATGCAGAATTAAACCCACCAGGGCCAAAGGCTTTCTCATTATTAATAGAATTCAATGCATGAAGAATTTCAGCGTCTAGGACAGGGCAAATTAAAGACCCCTGAAGATCCCTAGGAACTTTATTCTTAATAGCAGAATGTAGAGCAAAAGAAGCATCCACCTTATGTTCGAAATCTGTACTAAGCAAAGACTGGTAATAAGAAATAATTTCCGTTTGAATCTCCACAGGCTTATCCAACCTGACCCCTTGTCTGCTATTAAGACTCAAAATAGTATTTCCCATGCTATGGGAAACCATTTTATGATGAAAAAGCCTGGAGTTTTTATCCCCCAAACTAAGCCACTGAATCCTGGACTTTTGCTTCTTATAGGCCTCATCTGCAGCCAATAAACTCAAAAATTGCCCCACCAGGTTCTTCTCAAGTTGGCATAGTCTAAAATCACAAGGGAACTGGAGACAAAGTGACTGAATCTTGCCCAAGTTAACCCTAGCTTGCTCCACACAACCACTCAAATTGCTATAATGTTGCTAATGAAACTTTTTTAACACAGGTTTAAGATTCTTCAATTTAGAAGAAAGAACAGCCATTGGATTACCCCTCTGACAACGTGCCCAATTAGTTGCAACAAGATCATTAAAACCTCCATGATTCATCCAAAATTGTAAAAATGAAAAGGGCTGCAACATTTAACATGGTGAAGAATCGTAACCAGTAAAGAACAATTTCCGTTTGAATCTCCACAGGCTTATCCAACCTGACCCCTTGTCTGCTATTAAGACTCAAAATAGTATTTCCCATGCTATGGGAAACCATTTTATGATGAAAAAGCCTGGAGTTTTTATCCCCCAAACTAAGCCACTGAATCCTGGACTTTTGCTTCTTATAGGCCTCATCTGCAGCCAATAAACTCAAAAATTGCCCCACCAGGTTCTTCTCAAGTTGGCATAGTCTAAAATCACAAGGGAACTGGAGACAAAGTGACTGAATCTTGCCCAAGTTAACCCTAGCTTGCTCCACACAACCACTCAAATTGCTATAATGTTGCTAATGAAACTTTTTTAACACAGGTTTAAGATTCTTCAATTTAGAAGAAAGAACAGCCATTGATTACCCCCCTTGACAACGTGCCCAATTAGTTGCAACAAGATCATTAAAACCTCCATGATTCATCCAAAATTGTAAAATGAAAAGGGGCTGCAACATTTAACATGGTGAAGAATCGTAACCAGTAAAGAACAATGATCTGACACACCAGGGGCACAAAGAACAGCCTCAGAATTGCTGAAACTAGTCAACCACGTAGCATTAACTAACGCTTTATCAAGCCTACTTTTATTGTTGCCCAAACCACCCCTTTTATTGGTCCAAGTAAACCAAAATCCCCTTGGAGCCATCTCCTCAATATTTGAATTATCCAAACAATGATTAAAGCCATCCGCAGCAGTCGCTTTAAAGCCATACAACCTCTCACTGCGAGTCCTTACCACATTAAAATCTCCCAAAACAATCCAAGGCAGCCCAGCCATACCCTGATGGAGCAACCCAATATCATTTCGAAGACGCTCCCTATTCTTAGCAGCATTATGTCCATACACAATAGTAGAATAAAAAACTACATGATTGCCCAAAACCTCCACACAAGTAGACATAACCTAATCACTTACCAACATAACATCCACTTTAAAGACAAGAGGATCCCATCCAATGATGATACGCAAAGGATTGGAGCCACCAATATTATGAAACGACAACCACTGCCTTGGAAAACACCTAGCAGTTATCTCATCCATATTAGCCAACCGGGCTTTGGCTTCCAAAACACCCATCAAACTAATGTGATTAGATCTAATAAAGGAGAGCACCTCCTTTTGTTTTAGGGGATCATTGATCCCCCTTATATTCTAGGAACAAAGCTTAGTCATTTAGACACCTCAGGCTTTCTTCCACCCCTTCCACCTCTCCCTCTACCCCTGCCTTTCTTACCAGCTGGGATAGTAGGAGGACTTGACTGACATACCACAGATGCCAACATAGACTGATCCTCATCTTGAAAAGTATCCATTAAAGCCAAAGGAGAAAAGGAGTTAACCCCAAAACCAGAGCCAGAGTTGGAGCCATTAGCAACAACCATAGCAGAAGAACTTTTACCCATACCAACCACTCCAATCTCACCCATATCCAATGAAAAAGGGAGGATGGGCTCATAATTAGCTACCACTTGATCAATAGCAGCTTGGTCACAAATCTGAATCTGAGATACATCCTGCGCCACCTCAGAAGACACTCCTTCCTTATTAGCCACCCTAAAAATAGGGGAGTTGCCCCTCTCAATGGATCCAAACACCTTAGAACAGAGCAAAGGAACCTTGTTAGAGTCTAGACAACTAAGATTCTAACCACCACCAGACCCATGATCATTAGAGTGACCAAAAATTTGAGATACATCCTGCAACATCGAGGAGACAGGTTCTTCGTATTATCAGCCCTAAAATCTAAAGAGTTAACCTGTTTATCAGACTCAAGCTCCGTAGAAACTAACAAAGGGTCTTTGCCAGGTATTGAACACGCGAGACTATCATCACCATCAGGCCTATACGTCCCTAGAGGAGGAACAATCAGAGGTTTCACAGGATAGTGGTCACTAGAATGGCCAAAGACCTGACACTGGATACACTTCAAGGGCTTCCAAGGATAGTGGATGCCAATAGACACATGATCCCCATTAGCATATATTAACTCAAACGAGGAAGGCAGCACGAAAAACAGGTCCACTTCCACACATATCTTTGCATAACTCAGTCGTTTCCCTAATTCAGTCAATCAATCAGCATATAAAGGCTGACCTACTGAACTAGCAATGTAACTCAGCCCCTTAGCAGTCCAAAATTCAAGTGACACATTGTGAAAATGAACCCACAAAGGAATAGATTGTATCTTATCCTTTTCCAAAGTCATATGAGGACGCCACCTCTTAATAACCATCATTTTACCGCCAAACAACCACGGACCAGTTTCCAACAACTGCCCCAGACCTCTATCATGCTAAAAAAGAAAGAAGAAGAAACCATTATCATTAGCAATGACTTCCTTAAAACCAAATTTAGCCCAGATTTTGACAGCAATCGTTCTAACAGCAGTAAATGGCAACTTCTTATCAATGAAGTAACCTACCAAACAATTCTCCCACTGCTCCTTACCCAGATCTTCTATTTCTTTAGGGGGAGAAACCAAAATACAATCATCCATACGTTGTGGTGCAAAAAACTCCAATTTCATGTTTCTACGAGTTTCAGTGTTACCAGACACTTTATCTTTCCAAGATACACCATTAGTTCTAGCATTACCATTATCCTAAGAATCCATCAGTTGAAGAAGTCGAGCATTTTCCAAAGAAAGAGCTTTAATCTGGCGAACAGTAGGAGTATCCGTATTACATGGAAGCAAATGATCATTATTAACTACAATACATTGCTCAAGGCAATCAATTATGTTAACCCTATGAGCAGACACCCCATTAGGATTAGTCGAAGAGTTAGCCCTAGATATCACAACAGCAGAACCATAAGCCAATTTAGGGGAAGAATCTGAGTTATTCAACATCACAGAAATACCACCAGAAACCCTAAGTTCAAGAAACTCAGACAAATCCATCATTAGTAAGCGCACCGAAGACCAGAGAACATCATACTGTCACCGAGAAACAAGCAAGCTAGAACGAGATTGGTCCAATCTTAAATTGTAGAGAAGCTTAATTCAAAAGATAAGCAACCATATAATTGGATAATAACAAATCCAAAAATGTTAGAATTATTTATTAAAATCAATCAAAGCTTATGCTTCAGAATTATTTCTTACCATCATTAGACTGTTTCCCATAGTCTAGTCTTAAACTGGAGAAGCTTAATTCAAAAGATAGGCGACCATATATTTGGATAAAATATAGTCTCATGAACGAAAATAAAAATGTCGGAATTTTTTATTAAAACTATTCAAAGCCTATGCTGTTTTATTAAAATTATTGCTTCGGAACTTGCTAAATCTACGGTTAATCAAGACCCTTGTTGCAATATATCTGAAGTTCATACATGATAAATCTACGGTTAATCAAGGGGTACCGACCCCCATGCACCGATGGTGCACAGACTGGCCTCGGGGCCCCAACTAACCAATGCGATGGAGTTGATTTCTCGCAGGGCCTCTTGGAAAGTCATTCTAAGATGAAGAATGGCTCGGATAGTTCGTGTGAAACCCAAAAATAGGTCCCCGAGGTTGGCCGGTGCACCATTGATACCAATATATAGTAGCGCTGGGATCACTCAAAAAAATATTTTAAAACTAATAAAAAGTTCAAATCATTTGTGTTAAATCTAAAAGTGGGCCCCACAAACCGGTCACAAACCCAAGAGAGCTGATAGTAATTTTTTAAACCCAAGAGAGGTCAGTGTAATTGTCAATAACCTCATGGAAGGTCAATGTAATTTGCCCCCGAATATATGGTCACATTTGGGTAGAATTAACTTGTGTGCCAGTGCAACCGTTCGTGACTTATATTTGGTCAATGTGATTTTTTTAATATATTTTTTATTTTTTTTAATAATTTGTTTAGAAAATAAACAAAATCTTATAACGAAAATACATAAAGCTTTTGTACAACGTACGCGAACCTTTCCGGCAAGTAGTCTTGTAAAGCGCTAATGCACTATATATGTGAGTCGAGTGTGTTTTGTCTTTTTCATTGAGATCCGAATCATTCAGTTCGTAGAGTTTACTTACTAAATAATTTACGAAAAGTATTAAATTGACTAGACATCATTGGCCCCTTGGTCGACAAACATTCATTATTGAAAAAAGAATCGTCAATATAATTCACAAAAAAAAAAAAAAATGTTAGACAAAATCTATTTTAATCATGTGGTTATGAATCTCTAATTTGAACAATTCACATCAAAACAATAAGATCACCGCTAAGTTCTGAGACGTGCTACACTCCCAGTAATGCACTACCACACCAAACACAAGACCCCTTCCTGCAAAACTTGTATCAACAGTAGCTGCCACTCAAAATTCCACACAAGCATAGGAATCAATGCTGCTATTGGTACTGACCACCATGCACCAACAATGTACCGATCTGCTTTGGGGATTAACTTTTTAGGTCTCACATAAATGATTCGATTTTGAATGAAATGGAGTAATTTTGGATTAACCACTTACGCACTTTCAATGGAGCTCATTTCTCCCAAGACCCCTCAGAAAACTATTCTAAGATAAATGAATGATTCAGATCGTTCATGTGGGACTTAAAATGAATCTCTGAAGCTAATCAGTACATGATCGGTGCATAAGGGTCGGTATCCCTTGAAAATCCCCATACGAATCTCACAAGATCATTAAATATTGGACAAATATCTTTGTGAAAGGTGCTTTCCCCCTCAACTGATGGAGAAAGACTAGATGGCTAGATGCAATGCCGCCAAAGTACAATGAATTAACTTTGGATGTGAAAATGGACATGGCACGTTAACCACAACGACCAACGAACTTTGCTATAACACACAAACATGCACACACATTCACAGAATCACAGGAAGCGAGGAGGCTGCAGTGCCTCACAGAACTATAGGGTTGTAATTTTTAATTTGATATTGTTCATCTCCTCAATCGATAGATTAGATTCGTGGATGTATTCCTATTGCTATGAATAAACTTTTACTGTTAAGAGTTAACAAACATATCTATATTGTTGATCACGTAGATGAACACGTGGTCAGATTAGGAGATTACAACCTTGTAGTGCTCCCCATATCCCACATTCACCAGGCTTGTGGGCATATTATCTGCAACGAACTTTGCTACAATCACAAACACGTATTCACTCTCACAGGGCTTGTGAGTCCACACATTGCTACAACCACACACAAACATGTACGCAAATACGCAAGGTTTGGGCACATTAACCACAATTTGCTACAACCACACACAAACACATACACATTTTCACAAGGCTTGCAGTTTTTGCTTGTGTACTTGTGTGTGGTTATGGCATTTTTGAATGACAACTAGGAAAAATTGTAAGGTGTTCTATTGTCTAATTTCGCTTCCAATTTTACCAAATTATTTCTATAAAAACAGAAACGCTCACATTTCAGTTCACCATGTAGTTTCTGGCCTTGTAGAACCCAAATAACTCATCACTTGGCAAGCTACTGGCAACCGTGGTGTGGTTGTTTTATCTTGTCTGTTGCTGATGCATAAGTTTTAGGCTAAGTTTTCACCGCGGTATTTTCGGTATATTTGACATTCTCGGTATTTTTGGTAGTTGCACTAGTTTTCACGCATTCCAATACAAGTCATTTTCCTCATATACATCGCAAAAATACTATTTAGCGGAACTACACCAACTTTTGACTACAATCTAATAATGAAAATACAAAAATACCATTCGAAACTCTATGTTTGCATCATTTGAACAGTACTAGTAGTTAAATTGAATAGTACTAGTAGTTTCAATAGCTATAAATACCCCACAAGTGCCCAATTTTTATTTTTATTTTTAATTCGGCCTTAAATTGTAAGACTAGGTAGCGAATGTCGGTAACTAAAGACACAGGTTCAAGCTCAGAATGTATTATGAATTGATTATTCATAAAATTGAACAGCATTACTATTAGTTAGATCGCTCCAAATAACAAAACCTCACTACTCATTGATTCGGCTTTCTGTGTTCAATTTGGGTCTCAAGATCCACCTTGCACGGTTCCCGATAAAAATTTCTTCCTATCTCTCTCTACTTATTACTCCCAAAAACCTCACTCAAAACCCAAACCGAACAAATCCTTCCTATTGTGTGCTAATAGGCTAAACAGCTTAATCAGCTTAAGCCTTAATGGGTTTGGATTTCTGGGCTTATTAGAAAATGAAGACAGAGTAATGGGCCTGCTGTTAAGATCCTGGCATGTGAAAATAGAGACAAAATTCAATGCAGTAGAGATACCTAGTTAGTAAATATCTATCAGGTCTTTGCTATTATTTGCTGACTTTTGCTCAACAGGTGGAGGATAATATGAATATAAAGACAAATAAATTTGAATTTGGTATGCCTTTGATGTTTGGGATTCACGGTTGTTATTCTAGGCTAAGGCCATGTGTTTACGGGTTTTGCCTCTCAAGTGTTGTTTTGGGCTTTGTCTATTGGATGCTTTTAATTTCTTCAACCTCGGTTGGAGTCCCCCTCGCTCCCAATTGGATGTACCCTTATCAAGTTTCATGAATAAACTTATTGCTGACCAAAAAAAAGTTCGCTCACTTGCACCTTGAACTACCATTTGGTTTGGTCTCACAATCACGGTTCCGCAAAATGCAATTGAAAAAAATTTCCGAACTTACCTAGATCTCTCTTTGTAAATTTTTTTTAAAATTTTTAAAAAGGAACATAATGTATATTAAAAAATAATACTAATAATTAAGCAACTCATCTCGACAACAATGAACACTTGGTTATGTGCATAGCACGTGGCCTAACACGAGTGTAAGTATAAATATGTGTGTGTATGCGCACGCACTGCATGTGTTTGAAATGTATATGGAAATTCTTTTTTTCTTAATCTGATTTCTTTTGTTAGTCCTTGCTAGTTTTTTATAAGGTCGTTGAGGTTTTTTTTTATTAGATCGTTGAGATTATAATTTTTAAAATTTTATTAGATTTGGATCAAAGTTTGTACATCACATCCTTTGTTTTGATGAGAGAAATTGAAAAAAGTATAAAAATGTAGACTAAAATTGAAAAAAGTTCATAGAAGATAGCAAAAAAACTCAAAATCCCATATGGACTATCTTTTTTGGTATTTTCATCGTATTATATGAACTATTTTCAACTTTGGTATCCATTTGTATACTTCTATGATTTCTCTCATCACAACAAATGATTTAATGTAAAATTTACCTAAATTTAATAAGAATTAAAAGAAAATAATAATAAATAAATAAACCGCGCCAAATAAACTGAAAATTGCTGACAACCAGCTTACATAAGATTGCTTCACTTGAACACTTGTCATCGTTTGAGTAGTGACATCTAAGGCCCTTCATAGAGTTTACAATTTCCTAGAGTGTATAAAAAGAGGAAATCTTATTCACGGAGGAGTCGTGAATGAGAAGATTGCAGCCTCTAATAACCTTTTGACACATCACCCAAATAGTCGTATGGTAAAAGGAGTAAAACTATTGTTAAAAAGGTTTTTCCAAAAGTAACCATGGTTAAATTCCTTTAACCCTGCAACTTTACCCAGCCACTTAACCCAACCAACACTCTAGATCTGTAACCAAAAGAAAGACATGCAAAACAGAGATGGGAAAGTAGAAAGCATTGTTCATCTTCTTATTCTATGGTTTCGGTGATTGGGATATGCCTATTTTTAAAGGAACTTGGATTCTTCGTCTTCTTCGTCAGCTACAGTCTCTAAGACGATTTCTACTTCACCAATTTCGTCCTTTGTTTCGGACTCTGTTTTCAGTCTCATTATTCAAGCTCCTCAAGATCCTATATTCCAATGAGTATTTTACATTTTGTTTCTCTATCAGTATTTCTCATATTGGATATGCTTAAGAATGATTTGGGAATTAGGAAATAATTTTGCATGTCTTAAAAATTGTTAATATATTTTTCTAAATGTCTTAAAAAGGATTCAGTAGAAATGAGAAATTCTGGGAAAAAAATAATTTTTAAGAGCTATTTGCTCACACCTCGACTAATTTCGAGACCTGAAATAATGATTCGGCATAACCCTAGTGGCCCCAAAGTTTGGAATGGTTGGACTCCATGTTTGTGACTTATTTTTTTCTTTTTTTAAAAAAACATAAAAGTTTCCATCAAATTTTTTCACTTTTTTTTTTTATTTCCTCTGGTCGAGAAGAATTAATAAGTCACAAAAATTTAACGCAAAACTAACAAATGCGCGAATTTTTTTTAATAAGGGGAAAAAAAAGTTAGTCATTTTGACTTAAATCCACAAGGAGTGGCTTTGTTGTAATTGTGGTAATATTTCAGCCGAAATTTATATTGACAGGCTTTCCTATTGACCATGGTTAAGAGATGTTTTGGGTAATAATCCATAATCGGATTATTGGATTATTTGTTTTTGTCTTTATTCAAATTTTTTTTGCATTTGTTAGTTTTCCGTTAAGATTTTGTGGTTTCTGGATTCCTCTCGACGAGATGAATCTAACAAGTACAAAATTATGGTCAAACCAAATATTTTTTTGAATAAAGCCGAAATACTTGGATTATTGGCTAATAATCCAAGTATTTTGGCTTTATTAAAAAAAATTGAGTTTTGACTATAATTTTGTTCTTGTTAGATTCGTCTCGTTGAGACGAGTCCAGAAACCACAAAATCTTGACGCAAAACTAACAAATGCAAAAAAAAATTGAATAAAGACAAAACAAATAATCCAATAATCCGATTATGGATTATTACCCAAAACACCCTAAGTTGAAGGAGAGATGCACATACATTTTTGTCTTACACGTGTGATTTCATTCCGTATGTTTCACTATTCACTTTTCCCCTCATGTGATGATACTGTTTGGGGTGATGTGTCAAAAGGTTATTGGAGGCTGCAATCTTCTCATTCACGGCTCCTCCGTGAATAAGATTTCCTCTTATAAAAATAGGGTAACGATTTTCACACACTTTTTTCGATAAATATACATATTTTTTTGTCTTTTAGTTTTTTTTTTTCAACCGTCATTCCTAATCTAGTATTATATGGGACAGAGGATCTAGTATTATATGGGAGAGAGGTTAGTGATACTTAATCCCAGAATACAGTGTGGGATATCCAAAATCTCTATCGCACAAGCTAGCACCACTTGATTTATCTTTTAGTTATACACATGAAAAGTGCGTAAGAAGACAAGAAAGGATATGCATTCATAAAAAAGAAAAGAAAAAAGGGTGTGAAAACTTTTGGGGCCATCGGGGGTTTTGCCTGTTTGTCACCTTCAGGATCCCAAAATTAATTGAAGTGTACACAAACTGACCTGGATATCTGATTATAAAAAAAATAGTTTGAAAATTATACACGTGAAAAGTGCGTAACAAGACAAGATAGGATATACATTCATAAAAATTAAAAAAAAAAAAGGTTTGTGAAAATTTTTGGGGCCAATGGGGCTATGCCTGTTCATTACCTCCAAAATCTCAAAATTAGTTGAGGTGCACGCAAATTGACCTAGACATCTGATTATAAAAAAACGGGGTGTGAAAATTATTTTCATAAAAATAAGTGGGTGTTCCACTACAGGAGTTTTGTTTTAGAATTGCCTTAGTTTTTGTGTTCACACATTTTTATGTAATGTATTATGAGAGAACAACATGTCTTAGTTTTTTGAAAAAACTAGTTAGTGGAACCAAAAATGATATGGGTACACCTAACTTACACCCCACATGCACACCAATGTGATGTAACAAATAAGGAGAAGCCCAATATGTGACCCACCTAAAATGATAGGCTTCTCCTTATCCGCCACATTATCTTAATGTGTACAGGTGTAAATTAGATGTACTTATAGTATTATTTTTAGTGGAACACCCCAAAGTGTTCATGTCCACAAGGACCACACAACTACCCAGAAGCCAGGTGTAGTTCTACGCTACGTGTCCAAATATCCTGGAAAGTGCTAAAAATATAGTTTATAATTTTGGTGTGAGGGTGATTGTTCATGTATAGTTCAGTGCTCACCAACCAAACCCATCATTGGATCTAGCCCACATTATAAACGGACACGTATCTTGGAATTGCGAGGTAACTGATTCATGGAACAAGAATCTGGAAAAATATTTCAATGCCCGGAGCATGGTTGAGTATGATTTTGGACCACGCATATATACATATATATATATATATATATATATGCGTGGTTCAAAATCGTGCTCAACCATACCCGATGAGCATTAAAAACTTTGTCTAAGAGTGTGGCAACCTTCGAAGAAGAAGATCAAAGCTTAACGTGTCCTCTTGTGTGTAAAGTATTTCAACAGATCAATGATACTTCTGAAAAATTCAAAAGGCTGGGTGTCAAATTTGCCGACCACTTTTTGTTACGCAACCAGATGGGAGATCACTAAATTTTATTTTTGTAGAATCACGAAGATTGAACGCAAGGAAATTCATCAAGCGTCTTACTATGAGGACTCTGATTTCGTCTAGGCCGTCCATAGTTACAGGAGACCGACTCATTTTGAATATAACTAGTCTACAATTCTCTGTGTAGCTTTATTTTATTTTCCTTGATGTTTAATTCGTATAAACTGTTTGATTATCTATCGAATTTCTCTTTAAAAAGAACAGATATCAGGTTCATAAAAAAAAAGAAAAGAACAGATATCAGGTTCATAAAAAATTAAAAAAAAAAACATATATCTAAAGTAAAAATGATGAAGTAACTTTTGGGGTAATAATGTTATTTTGTGTCATTAGTATTAGTGGGTCTATCAATAGGTGTGTGAGTCTTTCATTTCGTAGTTTTTGATAATTTGATTAAAGAATATTGAGAGCTTTTGCTCCTAGTATCCCATTTGGGATCCTCTATTTCTTAATTAATTTATCCTTTATTTTGGTTTGCATCATTTGGTAGTAGAGTACTGAGCTCAGATCCTGACCATCCATTTTGCCTGAAAATCGCTCTGAAATCTTACCTCGCCGGAACCCTAAAATGGTGCCGGAAAACTCGCCGGAAAACCCCAAATCAAGTCATTCATCTTGTTTTTTTTTTTCAAATCTACCTATTCCAACCCTAAATCGACCTCTAAACATAAGAATTGACCTTTGACAGACTTCAAAACACTCAATCATACTTGTTCGACCTTCGAAGTGACAATTACAGGGTAGTTCGACCTTCGATATTACAATTAGAGGGTTGTACAACCTTCGATATATTGATTGAAAGACTGTATGACCTTCAATTTGTTGGTTACAAGGTCGTACGACCCTAATCGAGCCTTGTTTTTGCTATCTGAGTTTGTGTAGTACACCCACAGTGCTCGAATCCTTCAATTGAGGTACATAAACCCTTCAATTGGACTCAAATCTTGATGTGCGGCAGTCAAAATCACTATTCAACACTCGAACACACTGTTTAGTCACTCGAAAACACTGTTCAGTCACTCAAATCATTGTTGAAGGTCAGATTTCAACTGCGTTTGTCTTATTTGGTGTGGTTTGTTTCAATTTTCTACGATTAAATTCAATTTGGTCTGTATTTGGAGTCGATATTGTTGATTGGTTGTGATTTCTTGAAGTTTGGGGTCCCAATTCATTGGGTTTTGTTTGATTGAAGTTGCATTGGGTTATTCGAGTTGATATTGGTGTTTTTTTTTTTTTTTTTGATTCGGAGTTGATTTTGGTGTTTTAATGGCTCAATGAAAAGGTAGAGGTAGGAATGGAGTTAGAGATGAAGGACTGATGGTGAAAAATGGTAAAGATGATGGTTACGATCGACTATGACAATTCAAGTAGGCATGAGATTAAAGAGTTGATGGCACAAATTGCTACCTTAATGAATAAGGTGCTGAGATTGCTACCTTCGAGTTAAGGTACAAGTGATTATCAAAGTCAATAGGAGTCTAGTTTTGACTACAAGGAGAAAACCAACATTGATGATGGCCTTGTCAAATCTCACGAAAACTTTGAACCGAATGAGTTTGAGGAAGAGAGAGTCTTCAATACGGATGAAGTTGGAGGTGGTCTCAAAGATGACAACACCTTTGAGATTGATGATGAGTCGGAAGAATTGCCCATCTTTGATGAGTCTCCAAATGAAGACTTTTTAGGTAAGTTTGAAGGAGTTCTTGTGTATGATGAGTTTCTAAACCATGATATTGATGGTGATGATGATGTTTCTCTCTTTTTACGTGAAGAGCTTAAAGATGACTTTAAAGATGGCAGTTTCAAAGACTTTCCCATCTTTGATGAGTTCCTAAAAGAGGAAATGATCTTCAAGGTGACTCTATCTTAGAGATTGGAGAAGATTTTAAGGATGACATTGTCCTTAAGATTAGAAGTAATTTGGAAGATGATCTTGTCTTTAAAAGTATTGGTGAATTTGAAAATGTTCCAATCTATGATGAGTTTGAAGAAGAGTTTTATGTTGACAATAAAGAGGGTAAACTAGTTGATATGATCAAGGAGAACCTCCTTGTGGATAAGGAAGAAAGTAAGGAAATGATAAATGAAGACTCTTATGCTTTGGTTGTGTCACCGAAGTTGGATGAAGTTGTTTTTTATTATTCACCAATGAAGGAAGAGTTTGGAGAGCCAAAACTTGTAAATTATTTCTATTATTTGCCTTCTGAGTTGCACATGGTGCAAGGGGTGTTTGAATTGGCTCTTTTTCCTTACACATGCTATTTGGGATTACCAAAAGAAGGAAAAGATGATTTTGGACATCTTGTTGACCCTTTTGGTTTTGTCTTCAAGCAATTAAGCTTCAACATAGTGTGGTGACTTTTCAACATGCTAAGGTGGATAGTTATTGGTGTAACTTGGAAATGTGTGTGATGTGCTATTACGACGATATTTTGATTTACAAGACGAATGGTACATGGATGATTTCATTGCACATAAGCATGGACGTGGTGGATGTATACAAAAAGAAGCTGTTATTGAAGATTGGTTGTGGGGTGATGATGCAGTAGCCATGGAGGAAGAGTACTTTCGGCATTTTAAGCCTAGGATGGCAAAATTGTAACTATGTTATTGTGGAATTTTGCGTTGGGCCCACTTGAGTCAGACCCCGAAACGGCCCAATGATCAAGACACATGGCCTACAGCCATGGTGTACGTCGTTTTTTGGGCTTTGTCGCTGTTTAGGGCTCCGAATGGCCAAATTTGTCATTTAAGGAACAATTTGTCTTGCCAATTACTTGGGCAAGGAAAATTCGAATTAAGTTGCACTTTTGGGAAACATTCTTGAATTTTCTCTAGTTTTTTATTTTGCTATTATTTTTGAAATTTTCATTTTTGGTAATTTTGCATTTTTATTGATTTGGCTTCCTTTTCGGAGCAAAATTAATTAGGGTTTCCGATTTCCTATATAATAAGTTGTAAGCCTTAAGGGCAGGACAGATTTTGAGTATTATTGAATTATAAAATAGTCTAAAGAGCATTTTCTCTAAACTTTCTTATTTGTGTTCGATTGTTGCACATCTTTTCTGTAGTTAATGAGGCGCCCTGCATCAGGTGACACGTTGAGCGAGGAATGCAGCAACATGTCGACTTTTAAACTGCACAATAAAAACTTTATGTTGTCTTGTGTCATGTAGTCCAACTTGATGATAAGTTGTTTTCTTTAGAAGGAGAGTTTGATGCAGTAACTTTTGGGGTAATAGTGTTATTTTGTGTCCTTACTATTAATGGGTCTATAAATATGTGTGTGAATCTTCATTTAGTAATTTTTGATAATTTGATTAAAGAATATTGAGAGTTTTTGCTCCTAATATCCCATTTGGGATCCCCTATCTCTGAATTAATCAATCCTTTATTTTGGTTTGCATAAAAAAACTACTCAACAATTATGATGTAGCTAACTAGCTATAACTTGGCTCAACTGTAGGCTCTGACGGTTTTCATATCATAATTGGTATTCGGCATTAATTTATGCGTGCCTCATTCAATTTTTAGTGTAGTAATTCCACCTTTCTTCGTATGACAATGACTGATTAAAATTAGGACAGTAAAATTATATCCCATATCGCCTAGCCAATTATTTTAAAGTTGGAACCCTTCAAGAAATCTAATATGGTATCATATATAGCTAGGTCTTGCATGCGTGGCCTCGTTTCAAGTGGTCGAGTCTCTGCTCCAGTAAACTCTCACCTGCTCAATCAAAACCTCCACATGCTATCGGGTAGTTACGAGAATTGTTAAATTTTGCTTCACTTCTAGTCGATTGGTTTTAAGTTGCAACCCTCTAAAAAAGTCTGATAAGTGATAACCATCACAAGAACCTAGCTAGGAGCGCTACTCGTCGAGTACCCGGCCAAGATTGTGGAGGGCCTACGCTAGATGAGAGAGAGCCTTACCCAACACGGGGGATCAGAGTGTAACACAAGCCCCATTGGAATGCTATGGAGCAAAAGCTAGGTGAAGAAAATATGAGAATTGTGTCGTGGAAGAGAATTAAATGACTTGACTTCGAAATTCAGATAGAGTGATAGAGAGCTCATTCGTTGGTGTCAAAATGACAAAACTATCGCTTTGTTTCCCTGAAGGATGAGAGGACAGAGGAGAAATCAGTCTGGTAGGGTTGGGTGACTCAACGAAAAACAAAATTTGGCAAGCAAATTTTGACAATGACAGACAAAAAATTTACTATGCTTGTGACCTTGCTCTAAAGTACCCCGGTCCCCAGTCCCCCGCCTGTTTTGTTTTTCTTTCCAGAATGATAGCGTTAGTGAGTTAGTTGTTAGTAAGTTACTACAATAGGCCAATGTCGCTCCATCAACTCAAACTTAGGACACCACCATCTGCGGTGTTTGTGAAATTTTTTTTTTTCAATTCCTGACACAATGTATTATCTCATTTGATTATAGGGCTGATTTTAACTAGCATGGATTGTGTTAACAGAAAAAGAAAAAAAAAAAATCCAACAGATGACAAATGCTAAAAAATAGCCACTTTTTGGATGGATGTGGCATATTTATATATCTATGAGAGATTTTTGTAGTATTGACAGATGGCAAACCTTATCCAAATACCTATATGCTTGGAATTTTTGGACGTTGGTGTAGTTGGGGAAAACTAATGCCTTTCACATGTAGAATGTAAACCCAATTGTGCTAGTATTGTTATTTCTAATTTAATATCATATACTTTAAATTTAAAATCATACAATTAACATATTGTTAATTTGATTGGTCATTGAGACGAGTACTGTCTCCTAGATTTGCTTTAGATTAGACCGTAGGAATTCGGCCAAACCATTAAACGCACAACGCGCAAAGATAATCATCAACAAAAAACAAGAACATAAAGACACATAAATTTTTCGTGGTTACATGAATTTTAGCTACATATAAACAAGGCTCACATCAATTTCCACTATTGTAGCGAATGAAGAAAGAGTAGAAGTATTGTAGCGCATAACAAGTATTTGTAATCTAGGTTTACATCACCAATTACCGTAGTAGCCATGCTTAGATTTTGAGGGTGCCGCTCTTGAACCCCCGAACCCTCAAAGAGCACGACCCAAGTAGAATCGAGCTTCTCAAACCCAACAAATATCCATGACAAATAAACTACTGCCTAAATTACTATTTGGCTGTTTCTATCTCTCAAAGGAGCACATTTGTCCAAATCAGTGCCTTTCATATCTTATTTTTTCCACTATAATAATCCATTGTTTAACTTATTATTTAAGGGTCAAGAGACTAGAATTTGTTCTTAAGTTTACTTCGTCGCACAAAAGAAAATTTAAGGGCCGTTCTATCTGGAGGAATGAGCACCGTTATGCCTAGTGTAAGAAGGGTATATCATTCCTAATCAAGAGAGCATGATTTCGCATCCACAACCATACCACATGCTTTTCTATACCCTTGCCTTTTTAATATGTTATATGATTTTTTTAATAACAAAATGCATGTTATTCGAAATTAAAAATGTATCAGAAAGTTCATAGATTTTTCTCCAAGAAGTATCTATATTTCCTAGTCCTACGTTTGTCCAGGGCAATAAATTAAGAAACATTTGAAAAGGATAGCAAAGAGTTTTTTGTCTTTTGTAGAGTTGGCAAATACTTAACCGTCCAACATGGATCTAGTCCTCACTTTATTTGGGGTAATCTTTGATGTGGGATCATATGATGTGAAATATCTTACTCTCTTTCAGCCGCCCAGCCCACTCAAGAGGTTTGGGCCTGGGGTATTTCAAAAAATCTAAATTTTCAGAGTACTTTCATATTTTTTTACAATAGGCTTGGATAGGACTCTTTTTTACCCAATCAAAAAATAAAAAAGAAGAAGGCACAATCGTACTTAGAAAAAGGCCTAAACAATTGTAATAGACATAGGACCTAAACCAAAGAGAGCATTATTTTTTAGTTGTTTTGTGTATTCATTACTGGGAGAAGAAAAAATTAGGACTCTATCTGACTGCCGAGTAAGCACAAAGCAAAACCCATAAGTAGAAAAAATATATATATATATATACACACACATACATTTGAACTCATGTAGACCAAATTGGGCTCATTTCAGTGGAATTCACAACAGAAAAAATAGATTATTTTGCATAAAGTTGTGATTTTTGTACATAAAATTGTTTTAAATTAAGCTCTTAAGGCACATTTTTGTAGGCTTTGCTCTACTCCTCACGCGTGACAAAGCTTTCTGAATTCAAGAAAGTTTGCCAATAAATCTCAAGAAATTTTGTCACTTTGAGAGAGGCACAGACCCATGTGTCCACAAAATTTTGTCACTTTTAGCTTAATCGGACGGTTAACTATTTACTCTTTACTCTTGTTCTCTATTCTCTCTGTCTTAAATTGTTCACTTCTTTTGGAAAACTGTATATTTAGGATGCAAAAAATGATTGGTTTATGAAAATTATTTTTCAAAAAACTTTACACTATTTTTTTATACTCAATGAGATCTTTAAATTAGTGTAAAAAATTTTGAAAAAAAAAAAGAATACTTATATATTATTTTTTGGGTGCAAAATACACGGATTCCCAAAGAGAGTTCAAATGGATCAAGGACTTTTAGATTTCCCCTTTTACCAACTAGATTTCTCAAAAGCCACTGTTAAATGATTGTGCCTTTAACTACAGCAGTCTCTGAGGCGGCTTTCTCTCATGTAATGACGGCAAAACAGATAGATAAATATTTTTCAGAAAAAAAAAAAAAAACACAGTTAGATTAATAAGATTTTTGTCTCTATTTACACACAAAAAAAAAAAAAAAGTCTCCCACTCAATTTCTTTGCAAGTGGAGTGGTAGTCAAGTTAAAAGACATATACACTCCCCTAAATTAAATTAAATTAATGTTCAAGTCTCACTAAAATTTACTACTGTAATAGCTAACACTTCTTGTATGTACTAAAAAATAGACAGTCTCATATATAAACCAACCATTCTAGATTAGGTGATTTGCCTTTGACCGGACCAGAAAGAGAATTAAGTTGACGTTCACGCAAGTTGACATGGACAAACCTGACCACCAAACCGAGATTTGACCTTTTCTTTTTAGGGGTCAACCGGAATATTTTGTAGTTGCTTACAAAAAGAAATTCCAAAAGAGAGATCTGAACCGTTCAAATCAAGCAACGTGGACGGCCACTGCCTTGCCATATTATGAACTGTGATTGGTTAACGTGTCACACCAAAGCTCTTTCTTATACCTCATCCTGATTGGACCACGCAACCCCCCACAACTACTTTTTGTTGCCTTTGGATATTTTGACACTTCTTGTGATTATAAAAACAGATGCTTTAATGCTCTTTTTTTTTATCCACCATTTTCGCAGTTCCCTACAAAAAGGTCGCTGAAGCAACTCGGATAGTCCACCATGTTACACTTGTCCCTTGCTTGAAGCAACAAAGCCAACTTTAGACGCACGAGAAAATTAAAATCAGGTAAAAGTCTGCTTCCCTCCCTCTCTTTTTTTTTCCATAACGGTTAGTTGTCCGGGTCAGTTTGTGTGCAGCTCATCAAATTCTATACTCATTAACAAGAAAAACTCTTGCACCCTAACCGGAGAAGTTATCAAGTTTTGAATTCAGAATGTCTAGGTTTGCAGCTTATCCGTCTATTACTACTTGAACTATACCCCTTCAGTTTTCTCTATCTAAAACTATGTCTTGATATTCAAGTTAGTCTTTTGGATCTTGGCTTGGTAAAATCCTGTTCTTCATTCCTTTCCTAGTTTCTTTTTCTTTCTTTCTTTAGTCATGTTCACCTTATGGATTTCAATTCCTTGCATTTAGAAATGTGGAGTGTTTACAAATTTGTCAATATGGTTTAATTTTGTCATGGATATGGGATTTGGGTTCTAAACTTGCTGTTGCATGTATGATGTATGGATTTGCATGTGTTTACAATCTGCAGAAGTTTCTTGTTCTGATTTTTTGACTTTTAATGCTTTACAAAACATGTCATTTTTTTTACATACATCAACAACAACAAAATCTAAAAAAAAAAGCCACGAGCACATGACTTGAGTTTTTTTTTTTTTTTTTACTTTATTTATGTACACTTTGGAACCTTTAATACTAAATTATGGAACGCAATGCCATTGATAGAACTCAATGGAATAAACACTAGACGCATTTATGTAGCCGTCCTTATTGACAGAGGTTCAATTTGGTTTAGACATTTTGAACCTTGGAATTTCAGTTCCATTAGTTATCTGCATCTCTTTTTGTTCAATTCGATGTGTATACGAAGATATGAACATGGTTAAACATTGATATTTAACAGAGAGGGATCATGGAATCCGTTTGATCTAAGCATAGATGTGATTAGCTTCGGAAACTGAGTTAATATTTCCAGAGATTCATGCAAATTTACTGAAGTGGGGGCCAAACATGAACTTCAGAAACTTTGGGAATGAGCCGCCGGGTAAGGGAGGGGCAAGCGGTGGGGGAAGGCCACCGGCTAATTTCCCCTTGGCGCGACAATCATCAGTTTATTCCTTAACATTTGATGAGTTTCAGAGCTCCATATGCGGAAGTGGTAAAGATTTTGGGTCAATGAACATGGATGAACTGTTGAAGAACATTTGGTCTGCTGAGGAGGTCCAAACAACAATGGGGATGACTAATGGTGGGCAAGAAGCAGCTACCCCGAGTGGGTATTTGCAGAGGCAGGGCTCCTTAACGGTGCCCCGGACCCTGAGTCAGAAGACCGTCGATGAGGTTTGGACAGATTTAGCAAAGGGAAGTGGTGGTGGTGGTGGTAGAGGAGGATTGAATTTGCCAGAGAGACAACGGACTTTGGGAGAGATTACGCTTGAAGAGTTCTTGGTGAGAGCTGGTGTTGTTAGGGAAGACAATCAAGTTCAGGGAAAACCAAATAATAGTGCCTTGTTTGGGGATTTTTCGCGGTCCTTTAATAGTAGTGCTTCAGGATTTGGGTTTCAACCGATGATGAACGTCGCGAATCCAAACTTGGGATTGATGGGAAATAGGATGCCTGATGTTACTAACCAAACTTCTAATTTACCGATGAATGTGAATGGGGTTAGATCAGCACAGCAGCAGCAGCAGCCACAACTTTACCCCAAACAACCGAATCTGGCATATGCCAATCCCATGCCTATACCAAGCAGTACTCAATTGAGTAGCCCAAGAATTGGAGGTGGGATTGGTGGAGTTTCGGAACAGTCGATGAATGGTAATTTGGGGATGATTGGTTTGGGAGGTGGTGGACTTACGGTTGCGGTGGATTCTCCGGTTTCAGATGGGCTCGGGAAGAATAGTGGAGATACCTCTTCCGTGTCACCAGTTCCTTATGTGTTTAACAATGGGGGTTTACGGGGACGAAGAAGCAGTAATGCTTTGGAGAAGGTTGTCGAGAGGAGGCAGAGAAGGATGATAAAGAACAGAGAATCGGCTGCAAGATCACGGGCTCGTAAGCAGGTGAATGCCATTTTGTGTTGTCATTCGAATTTACAACCATTTTTCTGTTGATGTTCTCTGCCATACTTAATAATGTCTGCATTGACAATGTTGAGTAATACTATCTATTTCAAGTTCAAAGTTGGCCTGTGTTTATGATGCCCTTGCAATAAAAAAAAACAAGAAACTATACTTCTTGTACCGAGGACGAAGTATCTTTTTCCAATGTAACATATATCTATTTCAAGTTTTTTCCCCTTACCTTAGCATGTTTTGGAGAGAATTTTGGGTACCAACAAATCTGGGATGTCGAAAACATGTTTGGACGGCTCGGATAGGGTGCCGGACACCACACGTGTATATACCCTCTCTGTGCCCAAGATTTTCTCTGTTTTAGCATATACTGTGCAAAATAAACCAAAACTTTGACTCAATTTCAAGATGATTTTATGTGTTCTTGTAGCTTTTTTGAATTTTGTTTCCATTAACATTCTGCTTCTACCACAAATGGACATGCTGCACCACTGTTCGCGAGAATGGAGGAATATCAAATGCAGCAGAAAGATATCAAATGCAAGTCTGAGTTTGGCTCACTATAGGGCCCCCACTTCCAATTTGATATAACTAGAGATGACAAACTATGAGAGGCTACTTCCATGAAAAGTTCTAAAGATCTTAGCTCTAGCTTTTTCTTTGAAATATAAGGAAAACCGGGGACATGGAAAAACAACAATTTATTTTTAAAATTCCATCAGTCATGTTATTTCGTTCAGAATCAATTTCCGGAATTAGTTGTACTTATTGTGTTTTCGGTTGTTACCAGGCCTATACAATGGAGTTGGAAGCAGAAATTGCAACACTGAAAAATGAAAATGAAGAATTACGCAAGAAACAGGTCAGTTTTGTTCCTTAACTTTTGGTAGTTTTGCCGGCATCCGATTCAAAGTTGCAACCACCATTAACAAAATTTTGAATGTTACAGGCAGTAATATTCGAGAGGCGAAAAAATCAGGTACGCCTGTCATGCCTTTACATGAATGTGGAATCGATGACTAAAAGTTATGCCTGTCTAGTTTCTTCTGTGCATACTGCATACCTATCTTCTCTTACTTTCTACTTAGCTTGACCAAAGATTACAATGAAAGAATCAAAAGAGTGACCAAAGATAGCAAATAGTTGCTTTGTAATCCAATTTTAGATGCTAAATTCACAATTCCCACATTCTCGATTGTCGTTTTGATGAAGGCTCAGAACTTGATTCTCTCTGAACCTGGTGATTCTGATATCATTCAAGTTTCAGAGCATATTGCAATGCCTCGAACTAAGAGGTTGCATGTGTTTTAGTAGTTGACTATTAAGTGGGCAACTTCATCGAGCACAAAATCATTCCTCTACAGATACCTTGGGCAAAAATCCTAGCTCCGTCCCTGGGTATACCACCTATTGCGGGTGTACATCCAACTAGACATGTAGTTTGTCAAAGTTGTCCGGTTTAAAACAACGAAACAATCGACCATTTTGGGAATGAAAGATGGACAGACTCGTTTTTCGTATGTTCCTATTCTAGGGCCATTGAAACGGTTTATGTTAACAGGAGATGGTGCCTTAGCCATTTTCAATCCCTTACTGAGGCTGCATTCATCTCACAAGCTTTGGCGGTTGTGGCTATTCATTATGCTTCGCAGTACATTTGTACCTATTTATAACACAGTTTCACAAGCATCCATTTTGCCCTACTTGCCCTTCTACTCTCTCCCTTTTCTGTACAAGACAACAAATTACCCCTGCACGCGTATGTTTTTTTTCTCGTAAATGGGAAACTTCTCCGACATTCTTTCTTTTTTTGATTTTTCACTATCCAGGTTTTGGAGATGATGAGTATGCAGCAGGGAGGTAAGAGACAGTGCCTGAGGCGAACACTGACCGGACCATGGTGAAGGGCGTATATATATGTATATTAGATGGTAGATTATAGATGTGTATACACTAGAGATATATGTATCTCCTTCGTAGATCAAAAGGACGACAGTAGAGTTTTTGTTGCAGCTTAGTCCTCACTGTTTTGGTTAACTCTTTCTGCTTTATCCATCTATTAGTAACATACTTCACAGTTAGAGGAGCAAAGATATAGGTCCCTGTGTAGTTTTGTATGAGGTTCAGCCTTCCCCTTTATCAGTAAAAGCTGTGGAGCCTTTGTGTGATATGGATTTTTTGGATTGCTCTCTAGCTTTTTATTCATCTCTATGAAGAAACAAATGGAGGCATTTTTTTGGAGAAAATTAACCAGTCCTCCCTCAAGAATATTTTGCAGAGAAGCCAACAAGTGTGCTCACTTACTCGCGAAATTAGTGCATCCAAGTGATGATGTAAGGCCCCATTTTCAAATCTCGCTTAGGCCCTGAAAATCTTAAGGTCGGGCCTGGCCGTCCCCAATTTGTTTAGACAGCTCGGATGTGCCGACGGATACCACATGATGATACCTGTCCGGCATACAAGTTTGTCTCCATTTTAAAAGAGCATCCTATCAGAGATGACAAATATCAAAAGGTATCGAATTTGAAAGTCTAGTCAAACTTTAAGTGCCTCAGCAGAATTTTCTAATGATAACCCACAGTTTAAATTTATCCTCAAATTGGTAGTGTGAAGTTTAAATTCAAATGACCAATTAGTGTTTTTTTTCCCCTTTCATACCCCATTGCCTTTGCTTTCTCATTCAAAATACTCTGCACATGTTCCATTTCCATCCATCGAAATTTTTTGCATTGGTTGCTTATTTTTCCTGTTTGTACCCTTTTGAGGAGTGCCCGAGTAGATGTAACAAATATCAAAAGGTATCAAATTTGAAAGCTTCGTCAAATTTTAAGTGCTGCGACAGAATTTTCAAATACTTACTCTTGAAATTTCTTCTCAAATAACTGCAAATTGTCAAATAATTTTTTTTTATTTCTTTTTTTTCCATTGCTTTTTCTTTCATATCATTGCCTTTGCTTCTCATTCAAAATATTGTGCACATGTTCCTTCCACTGATAAGGTGTACTACATTGGTTACTTATCTTTTCTGTTTCTATTCTTTTGAGGAGCATAACTGGTGATCCTGTAGGCTATAGTGTAGAGCTGCACTACAGAGTTGTAATGTGGCATTTGAGTCATTGATCGCACAATTAATGATCTTGATTTCATTACGGCACTCGCATGATTTGAACCATTCGTTGCCGAGATGAAATTTGAGCTATTGATTTCCGAAATCAATGACTCGAATGATGCACTCGAGGATCCCCGGATCCGCTTTTGAATGTAACAAATTTCAAAAGGTGGAGTATCAAATTTGAAAGCTTCGTCAAATTTTAAGTGCCTCGGCTGAATTTTCGAATGCTAAACCTCAGATTAAAAGTGTGGAGTTTAACTGCAAATGCCAAATATTATGTTTTTATTTCTTTTTCTTTCATTGCATTGCCTTAATTTGCTTCTCATTCAGAATACCGTGCATACCCGTTGAAATTTTTTAAGGTTTTTTTTACTATCCTTTTGTCATCTACTGTTGACTATAATTACTAATTATCAATAGTTTTCTCGTACTCTATTTTTTGTATCATATTGATGTTAAATGTAGAGTCTGTTCGGTTACATACCCGAAACGCTCAAGTTCCATAGAACTAATGATCCAAAAAAGGTGTTTGGATAAATTTGCGCAATGGGCGGACACTAAGACACTATGACCGGGTATAGTGTGTCTGTTACCGATAATAGTGCCTTTTTAACATGTGAAATGTACTTGTAAAAAAGCACTATAACCAGTAACAGACACACTATGACTGGTTATGGTATGTTTTTATTGTCCGCCCATTGAGTAGACAAGAGAAAGATCCTTGGATAAATTTGCCCTGTTTCTATCCTTCTTGTAATGAATGAGGGAGCTAATAAAATGCCACTTTTCTTTTGAAGTTGTGACAGGTAGTTATACTTCTCATGTAGTAGTGGAGGTTCCCTCCTTTTTTTCTTCAAACTCTTTGCTATGATGTGAAGGTATCCCATTTGAATGGACTGCATGTTCATCTAGCTGCTTCTTTTTTTATTTATTTATTTTTGAAATGATAACAATTTTATTGAAGAAACTTGACAACGAGTATGTCAAGTCGGGGGGAAAGGGAGGGGAGGAGAAATCAACCGATAGTTAATTGAAAAAAAAACAAAACACACAAAAAAATCCAATGCAATAATGTAGTTTCTAAGAGCATCGTTATAAGGATCACCAAACTTAACCTCAATTACAACTTTTATACTCTAGCAAGTCACTTTATAAAAAAAACTCACAGAATTTGACTCTCTATTCAAACTTTAGCAAGTTACTTTATAAAAAACTTACAGAATTAGACTCTCTATCCAAACTTTTACTCTTCCCCCCTTCTCCTTTTTTTGGTACATGAACAGTAGGTCACCTCTTTTGGTGTGTAATTGTAGCAAAGTTAAGAAATGTAACAAATTAGTGAGGTTGATTTTTGAGGTTTTAGCGGAGTTTACTCTCTATTTTGACTTTTGAGGAGCGAGAGCTCTCGCCATATTCCTTGTGCTCCACCCTAATCCAATTTTGAACCACTGTAGATACCTCCTAACCCCATCTTGAGATTGTTTATTTTGTAAAGCGCTTTGATTATGTCAACCACGCAAAAAATTAGCTTAAATAATTATTGACAAGTATGTGATGTGAACAAAGTTAATTTGTATAAAAAAATTAAAATGGGGTGACAGAGAATATTTTGAAACTTAAATTGTCCATATAGGAGTATATTTTACAAGAAATAAATTAAGTAATGACGTCCCGGCGGACCCGGTGTGGGAAATGAGGGCCTTGTTTGGTTTGGGTTCTCAAGAACCGGTTCTCTAAATCATTATTCAATTATTACTCCTATTTTTAAATATTATTCTTATTTTTTTCTCTATCTCTCTCTAATCATTAATACCTATTTTTTAATTATTAACCCTATTTCTCTCTCTAATCATTACAAAAACTAAAACCCAAAACCAAACCAAACACAACCGAGGAGATTGGTAATGTTTTTTCAACGGCAATATAGAGGTGAGATTAGTACTGATGAAATATGCCCCACAAGACATGCCGCTATTCTTGCCTAACTTCATTTTGCTATAGTAGTATTTAACTTTTGCCTTTTAGCATGTGGACCCCCTTTTTTTGGTTGACCGTCAGAAAATGCAGGCTGTCCATTACAAAGGTTCCCTCATTGTCGGTCCATTAGATAAAGTAAATAAAAAGACCAAAAAAAAATACATCTTCATATACTTTTAATTTATTTTAATACATTTTTTTAAACCTTAATGAAAATCTTGATTTTAGAATATTTCAGTTTTAAATCTTAGAAACACCATAATTTTAAAAAACAAATAAAGAAATCGACTGATTATAGTAGATTTAGGGGTGCATGGGAGTCCATTTTCAACTTTCTGATTTTTTGAATTATGGTCAGAAGTATTAGAATTTGGTAAGAGTATTTGGGAAGAATGTGCAGAATGTATTTTGCAGCAAGAGTAGTGTTTGTGAGATATGTATAGGATACATTTTGTGGGTCCTTTTGTAAATGAAAATGGAAAAAAGTGAAAAATGAGAAGTTAAAAAGTTTTTCCACACTTTTTTTTACTTCTCCTCTTCAAAGTCTAAGATGGAAAACCCATTTTCTTAGAAGTCATTTTGGCCCAAGTCTCTCAAACATCCAAAACCAAAAATGTGAATGAAAAAATAGAAAATAGGTTCTCAAACACTCCCTTATTAGTAGTATTATTCATGGATTACGAATCTTGAGTGAACAATGTGGAGTTACGCCGCAGCATCCCATTAACGGCCTAATTAGATGTGTGATGAGTGTTGGGTGGGTAAAGTAGGAAGAGGAGAACTTATGAATGGTAGATCTACGTTGATTTGACGTTTCTGAATGGTTGATAAAATAGTACTCTTGGTTTGAAAGATTTTGGTAATGAGGGAGATAAATGGTAGTACTTTGTCTGTTTTTTAATCCCTTCTTTCGAATTTATTAGTCTATTTTGGGAGGTCATGCTACTTTTCAAATGGTTATATCTTATAATTTATAATATTTTATGTAATTTTAAAAACATTGTATTATAAAATTAGTCGAGATCTATCAAATAAAATTCATATTGGAGATAGAATTACTCACCAATTTAAATATTTCACTAATTTTTTATTCAGTGACAATAGAATGATGGACAAGTAAATCCGTATGGAAGGAGTAGTTGAAATGGAAGGACAAAGATAAATTAGAGGGATAAATCAAAGGGGTTGGGGTGGATTGATCCCGACAAATAGGCTGAGCCAAAATAGACATGGCACGACATGGTCTTTATATGTAGGCTAGGTTGCACCGTCATCTTGTGGCATGTGATGCAGGCATGACACGTCGCGGGAATTGGCATGGGCACGGGCACATGACACGGGAATTAGTATGACATTAGTGTGGAAATTTTATATCTATCTGAAGACGAATTGGCAATAAGTGGAGAGATCTTAACATATATTAAGTGATCGCTCATTCCATTCCTAAAGTAATGTGGGACTATGCTTTCTTAACATCCCCTCACATACAGCCGCATTTGAGATCTATCGCATGCGACCACTTTTTAAGTCCTATCATTGTGCAACCTTTTTTTTATTGGTCTATCATTGTGGAGTGTGAATTATGTTTTTTCTAAATGTGAAGTGGAATGGCTCTGCTCTGATAGAGCACGACCCACCTATTTCACACATCTACATTCAACAAACAATACAAACAACAATACACTACAGCTGCATTTGAGATCTATCGCATGCGACCACTTTTTAAGTCCTATCATTGTGCAACCTTTTTTTATTGGCCTATCATTGTGGAGTGTGAATTATGTTTTTTCTAAATGTGAAGTGGAATGGCTCGGCTCTGATAGAGCACGACCCACCTATTTCACACATTTACATTCAACAAACAATACAAACAACAATACACCTCTACATTCAACGGAGCACAAAAAGACACCCGAATATTTAACAAAACAACCAAAAGTCCTGGAAATATTGCCCCTGTTCTGGATAATCTTTCGACTGTAGGAGATATTTTTCAGTATTGAGTGAGCACCGCTTACATAGCGTCCGAGCACCTATTTGAACATCTGAGAGGAATCTCTGCACCACGTAATCGTGCCCGCTCTGCTGTGAAAAATTTCTCCGATTGTAGGGTCTTTGTCTGACAAAACATGAAAGCTCGGCCCCACAATTCACCTCTATTTTCCGAGAAGATTTTGGGTGCAAATGGGGCACCACGTGGTGCTTCGTCAGACCGTGATCCGGAAATTAAGTCCCAAAATCACAATGTGACGATTTGGATTAAAAAGTCTTGGGGACAATTTTAAAAAAAAGAAAAATAAAAATAAAAAGGGGTTTTGGTACCGGCCCGATTCGTTTTTGGACGGGCCGGATGCAAAGAAGAGGCATCACACGTGTACCCTGCCCTACACGCACCCAAAATTTTTTCCTATTTTCCAGTCAAAATTCACTGTCAACATCATTTTCAACTTCCCTAAACGGCCAAAAAGCACTTCCAACTTAAATCCAAAAAACACACACTAACGAAATCCTTCTATTAATAATCTCTCTCTCTCTCTCTCTCTCTCTCTCTCTCTCAGACTCTGATGAGAAGCAGCGGGAGATAACAATGTCGGAGCTAGGGTTTGGTGACCAGAGATCCGGGTTCAGAGCTCGAGACTTCAGCCCCGATTCAGTCATCTTCACAGCTGAATCCAACTTCAGCCTTTTTTCTTCCGCTTCCGCCAGCGTCGAGCGTTGCTCTTTCGTGTCCGATGTTCACGATCACGATTCTCTCGTCTCTGAAATCTCTCAGGTCCGTCTCGATCGTCTTCTTCTTGTTTTACCTCAATGTAGTTTCATATCCAAATTATCGACTGTTACGGAGTGATGAATGAGCTCAGATTCAACAGGACGGATCTAATTCACATAATGCGCGTGAACGAGTGGCAGCTCGGGCATGTAATCGTCTTCTAAAAATACCTCAAACTACTAAAATTCTGATCGATGATTGAGAGTGGGAGGAGAGGTTGGACTATGTCAATGAGGGATGGATAATGATTTGTCTTTCTTTTTTCTTTTCTTTTTTTTTTCTGTTTCTTTTTTTGTTCGAGCTGAATGTTGAACTGGAATTTAAGCAAAATTAGTACATTGCATTTTTATTTTTTTGGAAAATGGATTTTATACTGAAGAACAATGGGGGAAAATTTCACGCATAAGAATTCTTGAAAGGAAAAATATAGTCCTCCGTTCCAGAAAGATTGTGGACCAAAAATTGAGAACTTCAAAAAGAACGAGAATGTTTTTTTAATCTTTTGCCCTTTGTAAATGGCAATTGAGTTCTATTTGATTTTTTCTTGATAAAAATGATTTTTTTTAAGTTCTCGTTTTTCGGATGGGACAATCGTTGGGACGTAAGAATCCTTTCGTTTTTGGCGAAAGGAAATGGTTGAAGGAGTGAGAGAAAATTCATAGGTGCAGTGATTTCTGTTATTTTGGAAGTGAGAGATAATTTTTTATGTAAAAGAGAGGAATTAAATGTGAAATATGTGAAGCGTTTTTCTTCTAAGAGTAGCAATTTAGGTTGTATATTTGAGATTTGTCTATTGCGATGGGTTAAAAATCTTTTATTTGGACCAGCATTTGGCAGGACATGAAATTTCGAGTGGTCCAGATTCAGATCCAAACAAAGCCACAGTACAAAGGAACAGAAGCCTTAAAACCAGTAAAATAGAGAAAGCTAAAGGTAAATCTCCACCTCATTTTGAGTCTCAGATTATCTCTACTTCCAATAATGAAGTAAACCGACTATGGGGTTGGATAAAGCACACTGTTTTCGTTGAATTACGCACAGTTCGAAGAGAAGGAGACAATTCTGAGATAGAGAATACAAATGAAACCGTAGATTCAGCAAGGAGCTCCTTCTCTCAAGCTCTCAAAGGTACATTACGGAACAATAAACTGCTCAATTCAGGGCAAGGTCAGCAGTACTCATTTGTCTTTGTACCTCTGTTTCCGTGCAATTAGGGTTGCAAACGAGCCTAGCTAAGTTAAGCTTTGAAGTGTTCGAGCTCGTGCTCATGCTCATTCAAAATTAGTCTAGCGCAAGCTTAGCTTGTTTATTATCGAGGTCGGTTCATATATTGAACGAGCCAAGCCGAGCCTCTATAGACGAGCCGAGCTTTGATAAACAAGCCAAGCTAATAATAACTTGAGCTTGGCTTGTTTACTAAACAAGTTTAAAGCTGGAGCACGAGCAGTTCTGTTCATTTGCAGCCCTACTTGTGATTTCACCACAAGATTGTGCAAAAGTCTCGTCCTCTAGTGAACACTACCCAGTCTACCCTCACTTTTGATTAGTTAAAAACAATGGAGGGAGAGTACCGTTTAAAGCAGCGAACTCCACAGTTTTCGCCAATAACAAGTGAGTGTTATGTTCACCTACGGACCTACCCGTGATGCGGATGAACAATTGTTTCTCTCTCCAAAATTTACTTATACCCTGTTCTTGATTTTAGACCCTAACCTCACCATGTCTTGACTCAGACTGTCAAGAGCAGAGATCTAGATATGAAAATATAAAACGAAAGTCGGACAGGCGAAGACCTGCTTCAGTAGATCTGAACAATTCAATACCCAATGCCATAAGTTCTTCGCCGCGGCTTGGAGGGATGAAGAAAAGCTCTGCGTTGGCTCGACAAACTGGGACGTTTCCTAGCCCTGGAACACCTAATTACCGGCACAATAGCGTTGGGATTCAAAAAGGTTGGAGCTCAGAACGGCTGCCATTGCACACCAATGGTAATCGTAAGCATGTGACTAGTGCATTGTTGCCTTATAATAATAATGGAAGGACGTTGCCTTCCAAATGGGATGATGCTGAGAGGTGGATTTTGAGTCCGGTTTCCGGTGATGGTCAAACGAGACCTTCCTTTCAGCAACCGCAAAGACGGCCCAAGTCCAAGAGTGGGCCTCTTGGGCCACCTGGCATTGCTTGTTACTCCTTATACTCGCCAGCAATGCACATGTTTGACGGAGGGAGTGTTGGGCATATAATTGCTGGGTCTCCCTTCTCAGCCGGTGTAATGGCAGAAGATGGTCTATCAATTCGTTCCAGTGCAAGCAATGGTGGAGCTGGAATGTATACTGCACGAATGGAGTCTTACATGACAAGATCAGTTAGCATGCACGGGTGCTCTGAATTGCTTAGCCAATCATCATTGCCTTGCCCTCAAGGTATTATTTGGACTTGTTGGTTAACTTGATCTCTAGAAGATGGGTTATGTGAAAGAAAATTATGACATGCTCTATTTCTGAAAATTGGTAATAAATTCTTGCTTCCAATTTTGGTGGATGAAAACAAAACAACATGAACTGATTCATAGTTGATTGCAATCAACAATGTGTTGTTATCTTTCATACTTTAATTGGGCACATCCTTGGTTGTTACATTGTTTAGGAATTCAAACTAAAAAGATAGCTATGTGGCATGGATGTTGGAGATATAACAAATTTATGTGTTACGATTTACACTTTTGGCACTCTTTTTTGGATGAGGGAGGGTCACATGCTGGTTTCAGTTTACATTACATACCTGACATTATTTTGTTGACATCAACATGACTTCAATTATCCATGATTCACTGAAACTAACTGTGGGTATTGATTGCAAACTTGGACACTGAATAATAAATTTCCTAATGTTTTATGGGACTCGTAAATATTTGAATAAACCTGAGGTATGGTGGTTTCAAAACCTATTATAACACAAGTTTACCAAAGAGAGACTAATTTTACACAATCCTTCAACCTCATATGAACTTTAGTTGTTTCGTTTTCTTTCTCCATAATGTGTGGTATGTTACGTAGATGACCATTGCAAAGTTTTTTCTGCTTTACTATGTTGCTATATAGAGCTGTATTCTGTCATAATATGGAATTGGTAAAGTTAATGATCTTTATCTCTGCATGTGGCTTGTTTTGACTAAATGAATTATCCAGAGACAAGACTTGATGAATATAAGGATGCAGCCAACGATATTTCTCGTGTCGTTTCAAGAAGGGATATGGCAACCCAGATGAGCCCAGAGGGTAGCCAACACTCATCTCCCAGATGTAGGCTGTCTTTCTCTCCCTCAACTCCATATGCCCTTCCGATGGTGGAGTTGGAAAGTGTCCAGTCCTCTAAGCTAGAAGTCAGGGATGTGCAGGTTGATGAACGGGTCACCATGACTAGGTGGTCCAAGAAACATAAAGCTAGGTTTTCCGGAAAAGGCTCAGAAAGTGTTGGTGTATGGAAGAAGAAAGATTTCGATGCTCTATCTTGTGCTTGGGGAGTTTCAGATCCAGCCAAAAGCATTTCTCAGTAAGCATATTCTTTTCGAGTCAAAATCCTACTTTTCCTCTTTCTTAGCCAGTTCAAGTGAAAATTGTGCAGAACAGTTTATCTAGAAATTCACTTGGTTGTGCTAATTTAGTTAATTAATCTCAACGAGTTGAGGTGGACAAAATGAATAAAAAGAGACCAGAATACTGCCAGGTTAGATACTTGTTGGACAGTGTTCATCGTAGGCCACAAGGACTGTTAGATAGGTTTGTAAGACCCATTTTGTGGAGCTTTACTTGATTATGTGTGGAGGTATCATAGCTTAGAGTTACTTCAAGCTAGTATGATTAGTTTGCCCTTTGTTCTATAGTTGATGTCTTTGGGATGCTGTCTAGTCTTGTACTTTGTTGGCATCTTGTTCCACCTAGTCTGATTTTTTAAAGGACGATCATAATCTTGTTTTATGGTAGATAATGATTAATCTGCCAGAGCTCAGAATTATCCTTTGAAATTGGTGAGCATTGCCTTTCTCGGTGTTCTAATATTATAATCTCACTTAATTTCCTTATTTTTGTGGCACTAAGCTTTGCCGAGTGCCAAGTTTCTCTTGGCTGGTGGTTCCTCAGAAAGTCCCAGATCCTTTCAGAAATTTTCTGCAAAATGCATGGTGTGATAAATCATGACTATAAATTTGTCCATTGATTCAGAATGAAGAGGGAGGAAGCTAAAATCACCGCATGGGAGAACCTTCAGAAGGCAAAAGCTGAAGCGGCGATAAGGAAACTAGAGGTTTGTTGAAAGCTTTTCTGATTGCAGTGTCCACATGTAGTCTAGATTCTCTGACTATCATTATAAATGTTGCGCGCACAAGATACCAATTAGCTTTCAGATATCTGTAGAGCAGGAATCAATTGAGCATTGCTCTGAAATAGTACCATAATATCTTTATTATGGTGCTATGACGGTATGACCTTTAATAGTATTTTCTTTCAAGATTTACATTTTCTAAACCCAAATTGCCCGAGGATTTTGAGTGTTGGGATTGCTGACTTAAAACATATGATTCAGATGAAACTTGAAAAGAAGAGGTCATCATCCATGGATAAGATTATGAACAAACTGAAATCTGCTCAAAAGAAGGCCCAAGAAATGAGGAGTTCAGTGTTTAGCAGTCAATCTCATAAAGTTACCAAGGCATCCCCTAAGGTCTTATCTTTCCGCCAGACCCGCCAGATTAATTCCTTGAGTGGCTGCTTCACCTGCCCTGCTTTTTAGTGCCTCAGCCAGCAGGTAAAGTACAACTCTTGGTTTCTTTTCAAAATCGAACTGCATTAGTTGCTTGGGTGGTTAAAGACACAACCATTGTGCTACATTGTTTCATACATCGCGACATCTTGATCTCTGGATAAGTATATTTATCCCTTTGTTTTTGAAGGTCACAGATGAGACACATTGAACTTGTTTAAATCCTTTTGTCGATTAGACACTCATTGAACTTGTCTCGTCATCTTGTTCTGATATAACGGATGTATTTTGTTGCAACTGATACCGAACAAAACCCCAAGTGGTTGGCAAAATGGTTTTACCTTGGGACTTATGGGTTTGCTCCCACCTAAGGTCTCAAGTTTGATTCCCTTTGCCAACAAACTCTTGGGGCTGATGGGGGTTATGCCTGGTCGTTACCTCCAAGGCCCCGGAATAAGTCGTGCTGCGCACAAGCTGGCCCAAACACTTGCTATAATAAAATAAAATTAAAAAACTTGTACTGAACAAATCTGTTTTATTTCTTTCATCGCAATCGTACACTGCATGAAATGCCTGAACCAACTTCATTGGAATCACTAAAATGCATGAGAAGTTTTTGAGTCATACCATTTTGCGACATTCAGATACAGGTTACTAGATACATACTTAATGTAATGATGGCATTTTTCTCCGACATGAACACTATGATGAATAGTTTCCTTCTAACATTTGAGCTGTGACTTGTTTTGCCCGTATAGGATTCTTCGAATGTTCGTTACATCTTTCAAAGACATTGATACAATGACAACCAAAGTGAGTGGAGGTAATTGAATGCCCTGGCATTTCATGGCAACTATATTTCCAGAGTTGAATTGGTCTGAACTCTGTTTGTTGATGCATCAGAGCCTTCGCACATATCAGACGATGTGAAACAATCCTTATATTTGGATATTATAGCAAACAGATCGGCAGGACAGATAAATGGGAATCTGGTTGATTCAATTTTCCTTCCATGGCTGAAGCCGCCGCATAACTGTGTTGTTGCAGAAAGCTTGTAATGTTTAGGCTTCTTCATAGAATTACAGAATTTCTTGCCTTCTTTGCTTTCGATGAAATCATGAAATTAGTCATCAATTTTCGTAAGGGAGACCAAACCCCATTTTCCATCTCTCCAGTTGTTTTTGGGAAGGAAAATGCTACATGCCCAGTATCCCTACCCAAAAATTACCCAGAAAAGTGAAATGAGTGGCTCGGATGTACTCCCAAGTGAATCTGAGCCACTCATTCTACTTTTTCTGGGTAACTTTTGGGTAAATTTTTTGTGCATGTAGCACTTCTGGTGCACCATGTAGTGCGCATCTTGACCATTCAAAAGTGTTTTGGATGTTGCACTACAACCCGCATTACAGGGTCCCGGGCCTTTTCTATATCTTTCTTTTCTTTCGCTTCTCTATCGAAAAGAAAAAGAAGTAAATGAAAACTTAGATCAAGATGCAAAAAGATTTTACCACAATGTTGCACTACACTGCATCCAGTAGTGCGCATCTTAACCGTTCTTCTCCGTTTTTCTTTGCTTTTGCTGCTTTATCGAAAAGAAAAACGGAAAGAGAAAACGAAGTAAATAAAAACTTAGGTCAAGATGCAATTAAAATTTTATCACATTTGTATGAATGACGATAGACGTATGTATAATTTCCTGTCATTGAGTTGTCTGGCTTTTGGTGAAGCTGAGCTGACCTTCATATTTGTACTCTACTACTTATTCAGTGCAATGTGACATGCCCAACAGCCTAGGTCACCTCATTTGATTGGTGATGGATCTTATGTGAATGTGTTGAATCGCACCCATTGGTGGTCAACTCCCGTGCTAGGTCATGGGTCCCATATAAATATGTTGGTAGACACCGGTAAATACCAAATCATTTTCCATGCCACGATTAGACAACTGGTTGAAATTGGGTTGCTGTATGTGCTTCGCATGCAAGGCAAAATGAGACTTGTGGCCACATTTTGATAATGGATTCAGAAAGCAATCATAAAATAAGCAAAAGAAAACTCATACCGTTGGATAAAATTAACCAAAATTGTTGATAAGTCATAAGACCATCAAGAGGGGAAATTTATTGAATTTTATTTAACAGAAGGGCCAAGAGATAACATTGTGTCTAATTACGTAGTAAGAAAAAAGCCCCAATTAGTGACCCAGGCATTCTTTAAACTCTGATGAGTTAAACAAATTTGCTACTGTTAGTATATTCTCAAACCAATAATTGTTTTTAACTACGAAATGAAATCGGATCCTCTTCAGTTTTGGATTTGGATCATAATCTTATTCGTACATCAAGACAATCAATGACTTGGATTTGTTGATAGATTAGACCATCCACAATTTTTCAGGGTAATGATTTTCATATCTTCTTTTTGTATGAAAAATGCATCCTTTTTTTTTAGTGACAAAATTACTGATAAAAATTCACTACAAGACCAAAAAAATGTGCATTTATAAGACTGAAATCATTTTCCATTTTTTCCATTCAATGTTGACATGTACGGTAGAGATCTGGCTTGATCAAATCTAATCCAAAATCAGGAGCAGGGACAATATCCAGGCCCTTAGAGCAACTGCAGCTCTTTAAGCAAATCAGAACCAAATTTGAATTTGAGAAAAAAAAAACCCCTTAAAATCTTGCTCCAGTCATGGAACCAAACCCATACCAAATCAAACTTTACTTAGATTTTTGCCCAAATTTGGGGAGACTCAAACCCTGAACCAAATTTCCAACGGCTAGATTGCGGTGGTAGGTCGTGGTCGTTGTTGACTGTTGCAGGTGAAATCTGGTGCAGGTCCAAGTGTTTCGACATTGGTGGCGGTAGGCGGAGGTGGTTTCGACATTGGTGGTGGTTTTAGATCTGGTCGCGGTTGACATTGGTGGTGGTTTCGACATTGGTGGTGGTAGGCGGTGGTTTTAGAGCTCAACGGAGGCGATCTTGGTGATGGGGGCAATTGGAATTTTGGTGGTGGAAGGCGGCGTATGTCGGCTTGGGCTTGAAATTAGAGTAAAGGGCTAGAAAAGATCTCAAATTAAACTTTTACTCAAATTTTTAAACAAATTTGAGAGAAAAAAAAAAAAAAAAAGTTCAGGGCAGGAGTTGCTTTTACGAAACTATGCAATATGAAACACAAACCCACAATTAATATTTTTCATGTAGTACTTCTCTTTTCTTTTGTTTTTATCAAAGAATTACACTAAAACTTTTTTATCATGGAATGGTAGATGCTTTGGGAAGCAAGTATTTACTTTGAATTGTGGAAAATGAGGTGGGGAAAAGTACTTTGGAAGAAGAGGATGCTTTTTCTTTTTGGGATGATTTTATTTTGGACGGAAAGGTTTTCATTGCCGAGCTGGTATATAGTCCCGTGGTGCTGAATGCATATCTTAGCTGTCTAAAAGTATTTTGGTTAGTTCAGATTTCTCCCACTCTCTCTCCTCTCTCTTTTCTATTTCTTTTTTTAAAAATTTTAACCGTCCAAAACATTTGTAAATGTCTAAAATGTGTGCTCAAGTACCACTGATGACCGCTTGGCACTGAAAAATTCTTCATTTTGAACAGAGGATTGATGAGTGAAGATTGATGAACTTTTCTTTTTTCTTTTTTTTCTTTTTTTTTTCTTTTCCTTTTTGGGCTCTAATCATGCCTTAGAAAGTGATGACAAATAGGAAAGTGAATATGGTTGCCTCATGATTATTTCTCACTCTTGTAAATTGTAATATCCCTTCAATCTCTAATTATTATTCTTCTCGTTATTCCCTCCCCAGTACTGTCATGCTTTTCCCTTTCAACTCTTCTAATAACATAGGTTCCATTTTAGGTCACATAATTCTGAATCCGAGGAAGTGTTGTGCACTTGCGTGCTTTGAAACGTGCTGTGCATCCCTCGGCCCGGACATAATTCTTCATTTCCACTATCAATTCTTAATACGTAATTTAAGATATTCGAATTAAAGAGACTTTCAAACTTGTGCTCATGCATTATATAGCTTATATAAAGATCTCATCATCCACACTTTTATTTTAGATGATACCCACCCAAAGACCCTGTTTGGCGACCAGAGATGAATTTGGGTGGATTTGTAACGAGAGTGGATTTATAATGAGGGTGGGTCCACCTCTTAAGAAGGGTGGATTTGTGTATTGGGTGTCTGATGGGTTTTTGAGGAGGGGAATTTAGAAGGTGGATATGGTGGGATAAATTGTAAAAAGACTTAATTGCCCCATGTTTGTTGTTTTAATGGATAAATTGATTTGATTTGATTATAATCATAATAAATACTTATTAATTAGAATAAATGTACAATAAATATATCTAAACTATATTACATGTTAAAAAAATAATATTTCTGGAAAAAGAATTAAGAAATTAATAAGGCCAATGGGATTCAATAATTAATTAAATCCTTGATAAATGATAACTAAGAAAAAATGAAAGACAAATCCTTGATAAATGATAATAGAAAATTCCTTTGATAGACACGTGACAGTCTATTGCAATTTTCAACCCAAACCACTCTGTGGTCTTCTTCTTTATCGCCCTTTTTGGTAGAAGGATTTCAGAGGGGGATGTAAGATTTACCCGGATATACATATCCAGGTTGTTTATGTGACGCAGTGAAATTCACGAGAAACTAATTAGCGTACTAGTTCAAACGATGATAGGTCTCGAATCCACGAGGGTTCTTGAATCCACAAGAAGAAAGAGAATTACTTTGATTTATAAGTGATTAAAAGATGTATAATAATAGAGGTTACATGTCCTTTTATAGGGAAAACTAACAAACCCTAGCAAAAAGTTCCCAAACAAATAAAGTATCTTGAAAGTTGGGGAAACTCTCAAAATTGAAAACTAGAAAAAAAAAAGAAAAAGAAAAGAAATTTCCAATTGGAAACAACGTAAACGAAATTAAATGCTAAGAGTGATTCATAATCTAATTATTACCTAAAATAACAAAATTACTAAATTGAAGGCCTAAACGAATGAATTTGGCCGAATTCCACCATTAATCACAATTAGGATGATGAGTATTGATCATAGCACGATTCTGCTCCAGCCCACCAAATTTGGGCCTATTCTAGTTTTGATAAATTGTTGAAATTGGCAATTTTCAACTAAGAGTTGTTTGGGCCTCCTAGGCTTCAATCAATCCAACTAATCATAGAACTGGGTTGCTACTTGTTTTGCATCATTATGTTTGGTGTTTGTTAAGTTTTTGCTTCCGGGATATATATATGCCTCTGTGGTGGGATAAGATTTAGGCACACCCCCACCCAGCCTATATTATAACCGGCTCCCTTTACCCCCAACACACACACACACACACACACACACCGCCCACCACTCCCATCCCAAGCAGAAAAAGAGAAAGAAACAAATGGGAAGCGTGGCAGTTAGTCAAGTAGCATGCCGCAGGGGAGAGAGAGAGAGAGAGAGAGAGAGAGAGAGAGAGGTTGACATTTGATAGACCACTATCTCCTCTCTTCTTTTTCTATTTTTTTTTTGGGCAAAATGGAGATTTCACACACTTTTACATTATCCAACTCTCTATATCCCCCTTTTACAACAACAAAACAAACCAAGTAACTTTTAATCTTCCCTTGTAAAATAGTACCCCTCTAACTATATCCACCTTTATATTCCCCTCTTTTTATACCCATCTTCTCCCCTCATATACATATCCTTCAAACAAACAGGCTGTACTTGTGGGTGGCTTCTCTCTCTGTCTCTCTCATTGTACAGAGGTAGATCTAAAATCTGCAAGGCATTTCATGTTCAATGGTCACCAAGAAAATCGAGATCCTCGCCGGAATCTAGCCTCCATTCTTGCCCTCTCTTTTTTTCTCCTTTTTTCTTTCCTTTTTTCGATACTCAACGCCGAGAACTGGAATACACTTGAAGAGGCCAACACAACTGGAGTAGAACATGACGTCGGAGAAGAACGAGTCTCTTGCATACGCTGGCGATGCTCTTGTATCTGCGTACAACCCCCCACCTAAAACACCCGGATTTGGAGGGGTAAAATAAATAGGAATTCCACCAAATCCCCCCGGTTAGCTAATGACAGGGTTGAGGCTATTGTTGGCAAATTCGGGTGAAGCCAGATTTGGACTCCAAATAGTGGATCAAGTCTAGGTTGCAAATTGCCATCCCAAATGCCAGCTTGTGGTGGGCCCTGGATTACAAATCCGGGTGTGAGGCAAATCCGGGAGCTAATGTTGTCGCCAAACAGGGCCAAAGGGGGACTCAGGAATAAAATACGAGAAATAAGTCCCTTATATGTATACTCTCTTTTTTATTTCTTTTTTTCACAAAATAAATAGCAACCTCATAGAGGGGAATGGCTTTTTTTGTTCTATTTTACATTATCATTGGCGGCTTTCATACAACCAGGATTTTCACCCTAAAGATAGTCATTTCCTCAAGTCAATCACTCAAACAATGGGGAGGGGGTGAAGGAGACAAATAATTAAATGGTGGTGGATGAATTTAACATCACATTGAAAATTCTAACTATAGGTCAATCTCAAAAGGTAGATCATAAGATACACACTAAATTCATGAGAACAAGACCCTTATTAATCGAGAACACATCCATCACAGCCATGAATAAGTGTACATAACAATATCAAGTATCCAGCCATATAACACCTAAAACTTCTTACATATAAAAGAATCATGGAGCACGTGAAATTAAGAGTTAGAACATTCATGCTCAATAAATACTATTGCATGAAACTACACAACAATGAAGACTATTGATAGGCGCGCAATATCTCAATATATAAGCGCCTAAGTAGGGCAAATTAGCGCATTAGAGGCGCGGTTTATTCCGTTTTCCACTTGATGCGGTGTTGTCTTTTGTTTTTGATATTTTTATTTGTTTTGTAGGAAACAGGCCGAAAGAGCACATAAGTGGACATAAGTGAGGACGAGCAACCAAGTTTGAAAAGCAAGTTAAAGCACTCGGTATCGATACAGGAATTGTGCTGTATCAATACCGGTTACCTCAGCAGCGAACAGAATGTATCTGTATCGATACAGGACTTCTCCTGTATCGATACCGAATGCCACATAATGGGCAGTTTGACTTTGTTTAGGACTTTGACTTTAGAGGGATTATAAATACCCCGTTTTTGGGGTTAATTAGGATCCACGAACTTTACTTAGGGTTTTTAGTTTTTCAAGTTTTCGGCTGTGGATCTCAGCTCTTCTTACGGTTTTATGCTTCCAGTTTTATTTTCCAGTTTCCAATACTTGGATTGATTCGCAGATTGGTAATCAAGTTTTAGTAATTTTCCGTTGCAATTTATGGTATTGTTCTTTGTCGTTCCTCTATTCTATTCATTAAGCATGCATAGATCTAGGTTTAATTCGATTCCTGCAATTTTTATAAGCATGAGTGAGTAGTCGCATTGAGTGCGGCTGCGGGGCAAAGGCGCCCGCATCTAGGCTAGTCGATATCTCACCTCGGGGCCGAATTAATCAATTTTCAAGCAATTTTGGGAACTGGAAACTTTCTAACGAACAAACCCAGGCATTACCAGAATTCGAATGCGCACGGAATCTGGTGACAGGTGGTGCGCATTCGTTAGGAAATTTTTCTCAGATTCTAAAATCAGTAAAAGGATTAATTGTGGCCCGAGTAATTATCGGCTAGGCTAGGTGAGGACGCCAGGTTCCCACAGCTGTGCTCTCTTTATTATTTCGCATTTAATCAGTTAAATAAGTTTAGTGGTTAATTAATTAATTCCATAAACCAAAAGGGTGGCTACCTAAGAGCCAAGATAAACTGTGAACCCGTCATCTTTGAGTCCTGCACACGTTCGTCCGTCTCTGTCGATTCGACTCCGGTACTTCCGGATATTATGCTACATCGGTCGAGAGTTCTACGCTTGGGACGCGTCTTATTTTTAGTCACTCGGTTGGTTCAAGCAACTATCATTCTCAACTAAAATCCACCACCAAATTTTCTATCAAAAAACAGTAATAATACTCCATCCATCCATTTTATAGTGTTTAACTTTCCATTTTAGGCCGTCCATTAATAAGTGTGTCTTAAAAAGTTAGTGGGTACATTTTCTATTTTGCATTCTCTTGGTGAAGCCATATTAGCAAATCAAATAATAAGGATCTGCTCTTGGAAAAACTTTCCACAGATTATAAGCGACCCGCTCTTATACCAATTGAAAAACCCTAGATCACATAGGTTTAGAGATTTGCTATATATATATATATATATATATATATATATATATATATATATATATATATAACTTCTAGTCTGGACTTTTAATTTCCGGACTTTTTATACAAAAAAATTTTTGACGATCCGATCCGTCCAATGTGTTCAGAAGGTGTTTTCAAGGGCCCTCACGAAAAATTTTCAAAAAAAAAAAACACCGGGAAGGGCTTGATCCAAACAGTTTTTGCAAAAATATATAAATACAGTTTTTGCGAAAACTGCTTGGATCAAGCCCTTCCCGGTATTTTTTTTTGAAGATTTCTCGCGTGGACCCTAGAAAACACCTTCTGAATACATTGGACGGATCGGATTTTCCAAAAAAAAATTGCAACACAAAAAAACCCCATTTTTTCCTTAAATCCGGGAGTGTGGACTAGAAAATCTACCATACCATATATATATATATATATATATATATATATATATATATATATATATATATATATATATATATATATATCAACCCACCAAACAAAAACTTAATCAATCACACAAACAAAAGCAACCAAACATATGAACACTAGATATATGTGGAAAACCCGTAGATGGAAAAAAAATCATGAGAAGGAATAAAAGGCACTATATCTAATGTGTAATTACAAGTAATCTTACCATACGATGAGAATCGTCACAATTGAGTCTAAGATATACTTGCCGAATCCACATTTACCACACCCAATGCTTTAAATCCCCAAGCCTTTTGTTTGCCTCCCGGAATCCACTGAAGGAATTTTTACTGCCTAGGAATCCTTTGTAGGTCTTCTCTCAAAGTTCTAGTTGGTAAATATGATAAAACTCTTGGAGATCTATTAACACTTCATGATACAAAGATTTGTATTTGTACTCTGATGGGCGCGTGAGAAGCTTGCGTATAAGCGCCCAAGTATGGGGTTTTGGCTTAGTTTACATGCGGTTTAAGCTTTATTTTCCAATTAATGCGTGCATGTGGTGTTTTTGTGTTGTAAGTGTGATTTGCAGGTAATTGAGGGGCGCAAGTGCGATTTTAATATTTCGGAAGGCCATGCCCGTTGATCAGAAGTTGAAGGCAAGTGAGTTATGCATGGGGTGGTCAAAACTCATCGGAAGCGCTACCCCAATACCTTGGAGAGCTCAAGATGGTTTAAAAAGGGTCCAAAAATGGACAGAATGTTTTTTAGCGCTACACCAGAATAGGTGTAGCGCTACAAGCGCATTAGAACAGAGGGTCAACGGTCAACCCAGGGGCTAAGCAGAGCGGTAGCGCTACCTAAATTGTTGTGTAGCGCTACCGAATGGTTATCGAGAAGGAGTGGAACGGTGCCGTTTTAGGTCAACGCAAGGATGAAGAAGGAGGTAGCGCTACACTTATTTCTAGGTAGCGCTACCGAGTGGCTTAGGGGCATGCCAAACGCTGCCATTTTGGTCAGCCGCGAGGAATATTTTCTGACGTTTATTGTTTTTCTTAGGAGGTTTTCCGAAATTAGTATAAATACTTAGCACTTAGTTTTGTCTAGGGTTCCACGAATTTTTACGTAGTTTTTAGTTTACAAGTTTTTCGGCTATAGATCTGACTTCGTTGTTCGTTGCTACGGATTCAAGTTCAATTTCCAGAGTTGAAGTTCGAGGATTCATTTTGTTAATTCAATATTCAGATTAATCTTTGCTTTGCAATTCCGGTATTAATCTTCTTCGTTTCTATCCCTTGATAACTAAAAGCATGAGTAGTTTTTGTTTCAATTTATCTTCTTTATTCGGTTTCAATATGTGTGAGTAGTCATATAGGGTGCGGCCGCGGGACCGAGGTGTCCCGTGGCTAGACTAATTCATATATTACCTCGGTGCCGAATCCTTCAAATTAATGCGCAGTTTTTCAATATGAAATCTTTTCTAACAAACAAACCCGGGCATTGCCAATTCCAAATGCGCGCAGTGGTTGGTGACACGTGGTGCGCATTTGTTGGGAATGCTTTTCATATTTTAAAACCTATTAATTCGATAATTGTGGTCCGAGTGGATATGGATTAATCTAGTTGCGGGCACTGTAGTGCCCACGGCTGTGCTCTTCTGTTCTAATTAAGAGTTTAATAATTTAATCAGTTCAATTTAGTTATTTGAGTCAATCATCTGAACAAGGGGTGGCTACCTGAGAGCCGTTTACAAACATAGAGTCTAGCATTGTTTGGGTTAACACAGTAGACCGTCTCTGTGGTTCGACTCCGGTACTTCCGGATTTATTATGCTGCACCGATCTATAGTCCTGCGCTTGGGACGAAATTAGAGTTAATTATTAGATATCCGAACGGTCAAGCATACTCCAAACATAATTGAAGAAACACTCTCCAATAACCCTAGATAACATATTTATAGTAGCTAAAATCTATCCAAGTTGCTCGAGTACATTGCTGAAATACGTAGATAATGCACTGCATATTTGAATCTCATGAATTACCTTAAAATTGATTTATTGATACAAAATAATATTTCATTTCCTTCCACTTCCTAAACAAACATTTTAAAATAAAAAGGAAAACAAATTACAACTCAATAAATCGGGATACGGTGAGTGTGTGTTTTCTCAATGACATTGGCGCCAACGCGAGGAGCCTTGGCTTTTGGAGCTTACAACCACATTTTGATGCCAATCCAATTTTCAAATCCTCCTCAAATTTGAGTCATGCATTATTGGCTGTGATCATAGGTTCGGAAAAAGTAAGTCTTTACGTTAAGCAATCTTTAATCTTACAATGTAGTGAGAGACGGAGGGAGAGAGGTGGATCTGTTTTTTCGTACGAAATGATCGATGGTGAAGATGATTATGGTGGGACTCATAGAGGGGTTTTTTTCTTTAAGAAATGGAATTGCAAGTGTGGTAATTCGTTACTTCCTCATTTACGTCGGAATCGAAAATAAACTCCACCATGTACAAACGGTGTTAGAAGTATATTTAGTCCAATAAAAAATGTTGAGGACTCGAACTCGGCCTTGTCTAACCAGGTCACGAGCTTTAAGAAATGGAATTGCAAGTTGGGTAATTCATCACTTCTGCATATGTGTTGGAATTGAAACTGAACTCCACCATGTATAGGTGGTGTTAAAAGTTTATTAGTCTAATAAAAAACGATGAAGACTCGAACTCGTGCGGCCTTGTCCAACCAAGTCACAAGCTTCCACCACCAAATCCACCACTCGTTGGTCCCACATTGGGCTTTTGATCATCACTCTGAATACCTCGGATTGAGGAGTTGGAGCAGCAGCTTTGATACGTGGGACCCTTTTAATTCCACTTTTTTTAAATTGTATTTTCTCCTCTTTTTTTTAACATAAATCAACCACACTATAAAAAGAAGAGAAGCAAAAGGAAAGAAAAAGGAGGTGAGCCGCATGTGATCCAACAGCCTTTTTGTATTTCCCTCTTCTAATCCCAAGTATAAATGGCAATTAAATTCAGTACTGTTACATATTCTTTCTTCTTTATTGACATTCTGAGCCAAATACTTTTTGGTTAACTAATCATGTTTGGGTCTTTACAATTTATGTTCATATAACTTCATATCCGAGTCAATGAACTGGCTAACACGGAAGATCAATACCATCCTCCACTTGCTAGTTTAACACACACGGAAATCGGCAGTGCATTGATGAAAATTGACTCTGGACTAAAGACTAAAGACTAATTAAGGGTAAGTGCAACTACGTCAACCCTGGTGTCTAGCTCATATGATTCAGATGCAAATGCATTAGTGAGACCTAACTCAAGAAATGTGAGGTGGGGCCATAGCTCTAGAAATAGCAATTCATACCCATCAAAACTCAAAAGCATGTAAGAAGCATGGAAAATGAGCTACATGTAAAAATTTACCAATTTCAAATGATCAATATTCTTGAAATAAATAGCCTCAAACGTGTTGCATTTAAATACCAAGTATTTCTCAAAATAACTATTTTTCGTAGTTTTATCCAGAGGGATTCGTTGTCCATTAATCTCCCATCAAATAATTAACTTGCATAAACCATTAGCATGCAAAGTTTAAACATGCTATATGTGAATTATTTAGTCGATGCTTAGGGTGCAGTATATTCTTCACTAGAGTTGAATAAATGTCTTCCACAAAGGAAGAAAAAGGTGAAATGAAGAAGAAAGAAAGAAAAGAAGAAAGTTAGGAAGGAAAGACATCTATTTTTGCTCTCCTTTTAATGCAACCCTAAAGCATGTTAAAATGGACTTTTTCTTTTGGTTGATACGAAGCAATCAACCATGCAAAGTCTATACCAATCTACATACATTTTGTTTCTCATGGAAAAGTAGTTAATTTGGAACTATTCTTGTGAAATTTCTCTTGAAGGGTTTGCTTTTTTAAAGTAACATTTGCATGGTAACCAAGACCTCTACTAACTATTGTAGTCCAACTTCCATTGGGGGAATATTCCTCTCATATATAAGGTAGCGCTACCGCTTCATTATCCTTTGTGCTAACCGTTGACTCCTTGGTTGACTATTGACCTCTAATACGCCGGTAGCGGTGTAGCGCTCAAGAACTTTTTGTTCAGTTTTTGAGATTTTTGTGCCAAACTTGAGCGCTCCAAGGAATTGGGGTAGCGCTCCCGACGAGTTCCAATCACTTCCATCCAAAATCCGCTTGCTTCTAACTCTTGATCTACGTGCATGTCCTTCTAACGCCAAAGAATTGCACCCACATCCCTGAATTGCTTGCAAAATACGCTCAATACCCAAAAACACCACATGCACATATTAAACGGAAAACACAGCTCAAACGCACGTCTAACATGCTAAATCACCCTACTTAGGCGCTCAAAAGCAAGTTTCCCCCACGCCTATCAATATACTCAGGGGAAGTGTTATTGGCACTCTTTTGTCTCTATTGACACTCCCTTTTTTAGTCTATTAGGAAGTTACTCTTGCATTTTATGAATAGAGACAAAAAAAAGGAGTGCCAATAGAGAAAAGGGAAGTGTAAATATCAATTCCCTATACTCAATCATGTTTACCATGTTATCCTTATTTTTGTAAGGCAACTCGATTTTAAAGGATGAATATTAAGACCAATTGCTGCCAATGTCTAGTTAACTTAAAATTCTTGCACGAATTGGTGCACGATAAGGGCGTAAGGGAGGTCAAGTTAGACCTAGACTAGTTAATGGACCGGATTTGAATCCAAATTCTAAATAGCTCAAATCCTATCATAGCCAAATCTGATTTGGATTATCGGATTGGAGTTATTGGATTCAGAAGCGGATTTTTCCGGATCGGATTAAATCTGGCCCATTGGCAGACCTAGGTCAAGTGACTGCATCGACTCTTGTGCTCCAAACTAACCTAGACTAGACCATAGACCACAAATCTTGGACGACAACCTGTGAGCCAACAAATCCTGAGTCCCTGTCTTGTCCAAGTGTTTAGTGACGGCGAGCATGCGTGTCCCTTAACATAACTTGGCTTTCAAATTCCAATAAAGAGGTAATTCTCGTTCATCTTTATTCATATTAATGCTTACCAAAATAATTGAACAGTTTTCCATTTTTCCAACATCAAGATCCAAATCCAAATTCGAATCCTCATTGTTATTTTAATTATGAGGGGTGTTTCAAAGTTTTGAACATAAAATAGTGGTAGAAAATGTCGTGTTTCTAGCCCCAACAGCAGAAGAGATACTAGAAGAACTAACCTTGTTGCTACCTCTTGTCCTGTAATATGCAGTTTTTGATTCCATTTTCCTTCTCGTTTTTTGGAAAGAGAAAAGTATCTAATCTAAATCCATATAATTACACATGATGTCAGTCCAATCTTGTAACTTGGTTGGATTTTTAAAAAATTCTTATTCGATCTGTGTTCTAAGTTGTCTCTCCTTGGAATTCTCATTCCGCATTATAAAATTGTAATTTTTGTCATATTTATTTTGTCTTTTTTTGAAAGGTCTAGGTTGTAGTCATGTGAGAGGGGTGGTGGACTGGTCACTGGTGGGGTTCACTTTTTCTTCTCTGAATTTGGATATGTTAATTAGAATAGAATCTTCTTTGGTCACTCTCCTCTTCAACATGTATAGGGAAGAGATCTTGTATGTTCAATGGCTACAGGGACCCATTTGTGTTATTTACTCCCTCCCCGAATTTTGAAAAACATTGAAGATTTACCCCACTACAAAAAATTTGAGTTTTAGTAACAATGGCGTGTCACTAATAGTGTGTTGTTAAAGGGTATTCAGTGACAATTTTTTTTACTAAGTTGTCACTAATGTCAGTGACAACACATTAAAAATTGTTACTAAAACTCTTTTGCAACACTCTTTTATTGACAACCTAGTGACAAAATCATTGTCGCTAAAAAGATCAATTTTTTTGTAGTCCGGATGTCTAGCTTTCAATGGGTATTTAACCTATCTTGTAAATGTTATAATTACCACCTTTATTTATAACCTTTACAAGCCAGGTTAAATATCCATCGAACATATGTGGTGGCTAGCTCATGCAGTGGAGCTCTTAGATGCCCTACCCTGTATCCCGAGATTAAGTCTCATTCTCCCCTCTCTAGGAATGGCAATGGGGCGGGGCGGGTTTTTGGCATACCCAACCCCGACCCGAAAATTATTACATAAACCCAAACCCGATCAGGTATTTTTTTGGGTACCCCCGTTCCTGCCCCGCTTCATAAGAAATTTTTAAAAATTGTTAATCTAAAAGCAAAATAAAATTTAAACCCATGTAAATAAAGTTATATTTTAGTGTGATTGTTAAAATATTAAGGTAAGAATGAAAGTTTTTAAGTAGAATAATAATAAAATTATGAAAAAAAATATCTTTATTACAATGATAATTAGATTAAAATAAAAGTATAATATTTTTATATATAAATATATTTCGCGGTGGGTTCAGTGTGGGCAACGGGGCGGGGTAATATAAATCCGACCCCGATCCGAACCCGGATGGATTTTTCTAATTTTCCCTCGTACCCGCCCCAGTACCTGAAAATTCGATAAAAACCCCCCTAATTGGGGTGGGGCGGGGCGGGTGGGTTAGAGGCAGGGCGGGGCATTTTGCCATCCCTACCCCTCTCTCATGTAATAGATTAGAAAGGACCAATGACGAGGGAAAAAAAAACCATTGAACACCTGATCATACAAACCGTGAGATATGTATTATCACAGGAATAGGATATAATTAATCTCATTAATATTAGTCTGTTAGAAAAACATATTGTTACGAATTTGACTTTCATGTAAAATTCTCCTAACACTACTCCATTTGTCTTGAATTTCTTGTCTATTTATGGGTATTTGTGCTATTTTTCAACTATTTATATCTATCAATTTATAATGGATTTATAATTTTGAAAATTTTACTTAATTGTAGTCATTGAGAACTATCAAATGATATTCATATCCTTTTTTTTCTGGATAAATGATTTTTTTTAACGTGATATCCATATTCAATATATATAATACTATACACTGGAAAGTACTGTATAACAATTTTTTTAAGGATATTGAATAAAAAAGTGGACAATAAATATGAAACGAAGGAAGTAAATTTTTTTTCCATGTAATCGAAAACTAAAAGAAAAGAATCTAAAGAGAGGTGGATAAACACAAAATTAACCAGTCAAAAATGAAAGTGGACCCGTCAGTGTCTGCAGAGTGCAGATGGTGTGAACTGCATGAAAATGGAAGCAATGTAAGAGGAGGGAGAGACCGGGTCTTGTGCAAACTTGTACTATTTCAAGACAGATGCAGGTGTTCCTTGTAACTATTCCTAATTATATGCAAGTCTTCTCCATAATGATATGCAAATATATTGCTCCCTCCATTTTTAAATAATGGTTCATAACGAAAAGATGTGTAATTTTCTGGACAAAGATATGAGATATTCCTCCGTCCCAAATTTCTTGTCCGTTTACATATATGTGTGCAAATTTTCAATTTCTTATACCTTTCTGTCTATAGTGTTTTTTTTTTTTTTTTATAATTTTAAAAACTTTGTTTTATAGAACTTACCTAAAACTATTAAACAAGATGCATATTAAATATACTCCCTCCATCCCAATTTAAATGCTCCCTACAGTTATGCTTATTTTTTTAAAACTCTTATAGTTTTCATTCTATAATGTATTTTATATGTAATATGGATCATATTTGATAGATCTCAATTAGTTTTATTAGACAAAAATTTTAAAAACTTTGAAAACCTTACCAATAAAAAGATATAGACGTATGAAAATGACACGGATATACGTAGGGAACATTTAAAATGCGACGGAGGGAGTATATAACATCATACATTCAAAAATATACTCTCTCCATCCTAATTTGTTGGGCTTATCTTTAGACCTCTTAAAAAATTGTCTACATTTCATAATCTATAATGTTTTTTATGATTTCAAAATCTTTATTTAACAAAATTAATTGGTATCCATATGTTTACATCATTACTTCAAACAAGATCCATATTCAATATAAAAAATATTATAAATTAAAAGATACAAACAATTTTTTAAGACTTCCAAAAAAAACACGCCCAACAAATTGGAACGGAGAGAGTAAATAAATTTTTGAGGTGTTGGAAATGGTGAAAGTGGATAAGGTATTTGGGGCGGAGAGTAATTCTGAACATAATTCTTTAATTTGGTGTCAATTAATTTAAAAAAATTTGCTAGGAAGCACTTCATTTCCTTATCTGAAGATTACACGCATTTTCGTAATGACTCATATTTAGTAATCAAAGGAGAACATAATTAAATAAATCTAGAATGAAATAAAACAGGACAGATGAATACTATGGAAGCTTTTTGTGCCAATAATTCAAACTCCTGAGCCACGTCACCAATCAAAGGCGAGTCAAAGAAAAGCCAAAGTTGGAGGGAGGCTCAACGCACTAAACGACCCCTTTTTAAAGCTTTTTACTTTTGAATAAAAAGAAATCCATTAAAGTTAATTTTTTTAAGGGTATATTTTTTGACTTTGTGATTTTCTTCGTTTCAAAGTTGTATACGTACGTGAGAGCTAGAAAGCTTTTTTGTTTTTGTGCTTAGTCTATCTTATTCCATTTCTTATAAATATGACAAAAAATACCCTTTTTAAGAAAAGCCTAATTAAGCCGACATTAATAAAAACTTTGTTGAATTATATTTTGTCAGAAGACACCGGGGAATTTGTCAAGTAAATAACATTACTCAATTAATTTAACTTTTCTGCATGAATAATAAACAGTACGACTTGCAAAATCAACAGCTTGAACTAATTATGAGCCCATAATAAATCATGTGACGATATCTTCTATCCCCAACTAAACATTTTTTTTAATACTTCCTCCGTCCCATAAAGTTAGATCACTATGAAACTACGTGAAATTTTTAAACTAAAAAATAATGTATTTACCAAAATAATTTTTGAATTTTTTTTGCACCGTATAGAAGTTCTCGATGAGATCTATCAAACAAGATCCATATTAACTAAAAAATTATTTTCGTAAACACGTTATTTTTTAGCTTAAAAATTACACGTAATTTCGTAATGATCTAACTTTATGGGATGGAGGGAGTAGATGATAGGATCTTAGACTCTTAGTATGTTAGGTTATTTATGTTATTATAAAATGTACTCAATGTTACTCGATCAGCTCGAACTCAGAACTAGCCAACCCTTAAATACCGGTAAATGATCAACTAAACTAGAAGCTCTAGTCCAAACAACAATGCTTGATTCGGGGGTGCTATAGAAATGCCCCAGAATAAGGCATCCCCAGGCTTTGATTTCAAAGAAATCAATGACTCAGATTTCATCTTAAGAACGAACAATTTCGGATTTCATCTTGACAATGAACAACTCGAATTTACAAAATGTCAAGATAAAATCAAGACCATTAAAAATGCATCCGATGACTCGCATGTCACTCTATATATATCTTGGCCAAAAAATACATCCGACCTGGCCGCCGGTCTTGCTTCTACAAAGACCCCGTTTCCCACATTGCTATGTGCATATATGGAGTATGTTTATGTACGATATAGCAATAAAGAGTAGGCGGTAAAGGTGGTGGCCACTGGCCAAAGAGTATGGATGCATTTTGTTCTATTTGTGTCATGTTATTGAAATTTGGAATCCTATGAGAGAGAGAGAACAGGAAGGAAACAGGAGTGGAGGAGAAGAAGAAGAGAAATGTCGTAATACACCACAGGCTTTAACTTCCATCACGTAATTCGATGTGAGATTATTCGTGGAAGTTGAAAATGATAGTCGTAGATAGAAGAAAAAAGGATTCGAAAACTGGAGGCAGTGTTTGGTTTGGGTGCCAATTAAACAGCCAAAAGGAAACCTACAAATTGGAAAAAAACAAAACACCACCCTCGTTTGACGTGAAGTAATCATATTCATACCAGCATTACAGCATACACCTCTCACTCCCTAAACGGACCCAACCGTTTGATCGGTACCGACCAAACGGTACCGACCACGCATTGACGGCGCCAGAAATTCCCTTATAAGTCCCAAACGGTCGATTAAGTCGCCTATTATTTTGAATCGAGCTGAGCGCTACGAATAATTACCTGTCAGATTCTCCTAAATGATTATCCAAAAATCACCCCATTTCGTGCAAAAAAATTTGGATGAAATGGGGTGATTTTGGATCAAGCACTTAGGAGTGTTTGATTGAGGTGATTAGCTCATAGACCCACTTAGAATTCGATTCTGGAATGAATAGACGGCTCGGATCGATCTTGTGGGACTCACAAGTGGGATTCCCAAACCGCTTGGTGCATGGCCTGTAGGGTCAAGACAAAAAAACGCCGAACCGCGGAATCCAAATTCCCACCAAATTGATCCGTGCGTTTTGGATTTTAACCATGGATTAATGGTCCGGACACGGATTGAGAAAATAGTAAACTGTGACTCGCGGTCCGGATACGGATTTTGATTTCGAAACCGTGGATTAACCGATCCGGACCGTGAGATTTTTGTTATATATAATTTTTTAAAATATATATATATACACACACACATAATTTGACACAAACTTCTACTACACAGACTAGGGGGTAAACTGTGATCTCTTTCAAAACTTGAATGTGTATTTTTATTGATGACCCATCAGTGTGAGATTCCAACGAAGGCATCTTCTCTAATTAGCTACGGGAGCTCTTTACTTTGATTTCCTATGTTTCAAGTTGATGTGTTAGTTTCAAAATAGGAATTAGCTGTTACGAACTTCTATGTTTGTGAACTTGTGGTGTCCTTAGTATTTATAGAATTTGAATAATGCACTTTAGTATGCTTCTTGATTTATTTTTATGCTAGATTACGACTACCGTAAATAATAATGTCTTATATAACATGTAATCCGTGGATAAAACCGGAACCGATCCATGACTCGCAGATCGGATTGGAACTGAACCGTGAGACTTTTGGTCCGGACATGGATTGTATTTTCTAAAAACCGTGACTCGCGGATTAGGATTGGATTCATGCCAATCCGATCCGATCCGGACCGTGTACACCCCTAATGGTCGGTACCCCTGGATTTTCCGAAACAAACCTGGGTTGCTAATCTACATAATCTTGGCCGTCCACAAGTATTTTTAACGGTTCAGATTGAAAACAAATTATTCATGCGAATAGTTCTCTTATTTTAGTTAAAATCTGGATCGTTCATCCAAATAACGGACGGTCTAGATCGTGCACAATAGCTGCAACCTCTGTCCCTAGACACCATCCTAAACTGCATATTGCGGGGAGAAAAAAACCATAAAACAAGCCCATTATTAGATTCCTCTGAAGTACCTCAACAAATTATTTTTGTTACAGTTTGATTTCAAAAATAAGAAGTCGCTATTCACTTGCTACTCTAAATATTTGATTTGTATTTCTCTCTCTTTTCCACTATCTCAAATTCTCAATCACTTTGAAAAAAATTAAAGCAAATAATATTTGAAGAAAATAATACTAGTTTAATAAAAACGAAGTATAATAGGAATTCCGATGCAGTGAACATTTTAAATAGTGGTTTGCTAAAGTAAAATAGTGACCATTTCTCTCAAATTTGGTTCAAAATCAAAAGAGGCTGCTGTGAGTGCTCTTGAACAACAAAGTATAGATTGGTCGGAATGACCAAACGTACTGCTCCTTACATCCAACGTTCACTAGAAACGGAAATCCTTTGTAGGGAAAATTTTTGTATGCAGATTGGATAGGGACACATAGTGCCTAGCACCCAATTGGAGTCGTCTAAACGGTTTGGACGGCTCAAATCAGAGGGGATAAATTTGCGCCCAAAAATCACAAAAATGCTACCCTCAGATTTGAGCCGTCCAAAACGTGTTTGGACTGCTTGGATTGGTCCCGGGCACCTACCCAATCTGCACCCAAAATTTTCTCCTTTGCAGCAATCAAGGTTTGTCCTCATAACTCCATATAAATGTGTGGTCTTGATTGATCAGGATCACAATGTAATTGTGCTCCGAAACTGCAAAGTACGTTTTTCATTTTATTTGGACTATATTACTACTTACATATGATACGAGAATAACCAAAGCATATAATCACATTGGCCTTACTCGTTTAAGTAGTTTCAGTTTAGTTTGGTTTTTAAAATAGGGATAATGAGTGGAAAGAGATAGAGAGAAAAATAAGGATAATAATTACAAAATTAAAATTAAAACTAAACTAAACCATAAAACAAACAAGGCCATTGTGGTTCAATTAGCATTATTCATGTGAAAAAGAATATTACAAATAAATGGAAATTACACTTCTTTTTTTAGATTAAATTACACTTCACAACGGCCTAAGAACATCTCCACTCCTACACCAAATTCAAATTTGAGTAAAAATCACAAAAAAAAACCCCACTCCACTCCTTCACCAAATTTGCTCAACACCAAATTTACTCAATTTTTTCACCAAATTTACTCAACATCAAATTATCAACGGCTATATTTGTTCAAAGCATGTGTACTATTTGTTCCTTGTTTCCGCAGAAGAGGATGAAAAAGAATTTGTTCATTATTTGTTCACTACAATTTTTGGAGGTAAAATGATAAAACAAAATTGTTTTGACAAAATGGTGGGAAAGTTTTGGAGCTAAAATGAAGAAAAAAAAATTGTTGTTAACAAAATCTTAACTAGAATTTCGTAAAAGAGTGGTTTCCCATTGGAAAAGGTGATATCAAATCAAGTTTTTGACCAAATGTTTACTCAAATTTAAGTAAAAATTTGGTATAGTGGTGGAGATGCTCTAATTAAGGATTTTCGTTTTGCAAAGTTCAGCGTCCACGGGTCCCTCGACCATTGTAAATATACGTGCGTGTGTTTTTAATGTCCCTACCACATTGCTCTTCTTCTTTTTTCCTTCTACTATTTCCGGAACAATTTACGCACTCCTCGATAAAGGCTTAGTTTACTACTCCTATTTTTAGTCATTTGGCTAAAAGTTACTCTTTGGTTGTATTCTATTTTTTAAAAAATAGTGTTTTTTAGTTTTGTGTTAAACTTTTGGAGTTTACTAGTTTGTCTCGACAAGAGGAATCGTATTGGGTAAAAATTACAACCTTTAGCTATTTTTTACTTTCTTGATTACTCTCGTTGAGACAAACTAACAAGCACCAAAGTTTGACGCAAACTAAACTAGCAAATGAGAAAAAAAATTGAATAAAGACAAAACCAAAAAGTGATTTTTAGCCAAGTGACAAAAAATGAGAAACTAGGACTAATTCTTATTTCCCTTCCCAATTACTTTAACCCGAACCCAAAACCCTGATAAATTATGAGGAGAGTTAACCGACCAACCAACCAGACTAACCACGCCGCTCTCTAGAAACTCTTTGTAGAGAGAAGAAAGTCACGGGTTTGCCTGGAAACCCCCATTGCTGTATTTCTCAGACCTGGACAAACAGTGAGACAGACACATATTCTCTCTCTTTCTCACTCTCTCTCTCTCTCTTCAAGTACATAACCATTTCCACCACTACTCTCCCCATCTATTTACCCCCCTCTCTCTCCTGAACTCTTTCTCTTCATTTACACACTGATACCTCTTCTATCTTTCTCTCTCTAAAATGGCACTGATGCTAGACAACTGTGAGAGCATACTCCTGTCTCTAGACTCTCCCCACGGCCACCACAAATCTTCTTCAGTCCCAGCCCCATTCCTCATCAAAACCTACCAACTGGTCGACGATCCCGCCACCGACCACATCGTCTCCTGGGGCGACGACCACACCACCTTCGTCGTTTGGCGCCCCTCCGACTTCGCCCGCGACCTCCTCCCCAACTACTTCAAGCACAACAACTTCTCCAGCTTCGTCCGCCAACTCAACACCTACGTACGTATATATATATATACACACATATATATATCTGCCGATATCGAACGGAAGTTGTGATACGGTCGTATATCGGCTGATATCGGACAAGATATGGTTGATGTGTTAAAAAATAACCATATGAATGTCCAAAATTTCGTTACGTATTTTGCTGATATCAATATTTCAAATATCGGCCGATTCTTGTTACGTAACATAACATAACAGTTATGCCTAATTTAGGCACTCTAAATTGGTTTTGTATAAAAAAAATATTTCAGTAAATTTCACGGCGGTTATAACCAATTTCCGCTACGTATCATTCGATATTCTTATACCATTTTTACTGTTACCGCTACGTGTTCTGAATCGGGATTTATATGTATGTAGGGTTTCAGAAAGATTGTGCCGGACAGATGGGAATTCGCGAACGAGTTCTTCAGAAAGGGCGAAAAGCATCTGCTCTGCGAGATCCACCGGAGAAAAACCTCTCACCCATCGCAACTCGCCGCCACCAACCACCACCAGTATCCCCACTCCCCCACAGCCTGCGGCCCAGCTTTCTACCCTTACTCCACCCAAATCAGCATCTCCCCGCCCGATTCCTCAGACGATTGGTCCGACTCCCCGCCCTTCACGGCGGCCAGCGGCGTGAGCAGCTACATCCACAACACCTCCTCCTCGGCGACATCGCTTTCGGAGGATAACGAGAGACTGCGGCGGAGCAACAACATGCTGATGTCAGAAATCGCGCACATGAGAAAGCTGTACAACGACATTATCTACTTCGTACAGAATCACGTGAAGCCGGTCGCTCCGAGTAACAATTTCACCATCGCCACTCCTCCTCCGATGATGGGTCAGAGCTACTACAATCAAGTTCAAGCTGCGCGGCCGTTTGATTACGTGAACGGAGATTCGACGATGGAGAGTGAAATTAGTACGGCGGGGACGAAGTTGTTTGGGGTGAATTTACAATCGAAGAAGAAGAGATTGCACGCGGAGTATTGTTCGAATGATTTTGAGATTAGTAAGAGTCGATTGGTTTTGGAGAAGGATGATTTAGGGTTGAATCTCATGCCTCCCTCCCCTTGTTAGTTTACTAGCTTTCGAAACTTAATAATTTAAGAAGCTTTTTTTCTTTTTCCTTTTTAGTGTTTCTTTCGTTTATAAAATTAAATTAGCTCTCCCTCTCTCTCTCTCTCTCTCTCTCTGTGTTCATCTCTTTTTTGAGTCTGATATTGCTGATTTTCGATATGCATAGTTTTTGATATTTCCGATACCGTTATGTCACTTACGTAACGATGATAAGTGGCGATGATTATCATCGTTACGTATTATTCGGAAACAGGTTGAATAGCACTTGAAAAGTATCAAATTTGCAACTTAAAGGAAATGACAATTACCTTTGGAAACCGAATTGGATAGCACTTAAAAGGATTCGAATTTGTGGACTTAAAAGGAGCTTGGGTTAATCCTGAAGTTCTCCGCGTTTCCTGATTAACTTGTGTTTTTATATTTAAAGAAATACTCCAATAATTTTGGCACTCCATTTAATTTCAGTGGTGCAATTTAATGCCCCACATTGGTGAGAAACTATTCAATGGCCTTAGAGCAAAGTTGAGCACGAATTTGGATTACATATTTGCATAATTTATGTGTTGAGCAGGAATTTTGACCAGTTATTTGCAAAGTTTGTGTGGTCCAGATCTGTGTTCAACCTTACCCATGGGCATTCAATAACTCCTTCACAGTTTTGTACAATTCTTTTAGATTCATTAATGAAAAATATGGGTATTCAATAACTCCTTCACAGTTTTGTACAATTCTCTTAGATTCATTAATGAAAAATTTACTGTTCACCCAATGAAACGGATCGACAATAAAAGTCTTCTTTTACTGATAAAATTGCACTCTTATCGGTACCAGTATATGCACTCTTACAGGTAAAAGAATTTTCCTCTTACAGGTAAAAGAATTTTCTTACCGGTAGTAAATCACTTTTATCATTTGTTCAATGTGCGGACAAGGACTCCTCATTAATTAAGAATGAGAGAGAGAGAGAGAGAGAGAGTTCGTTGATTTTCTTTCTTCGTGTGAAAAAAAAAAAGCTGAAAAGGGTTTCAGGCTCGTTCATTGACAGATATTACTTGGCTTTTCTCCTGAATTTGCAGCTGTAGTAGTACTTCTTTGAATACTAAAAATGCTCTGAAAGAAAATTCAAAAAAAAAAAAAAAACACACATGAGAAAAGAAATGATCACAAGATGATAATTTAACTTCCCTATATTATGGTAATTATTACTTCCACAATTGTAATGAAGAAATTATTAACTATCCTTTGATTTAGAAAAACAAGGCCAATTAAGGTGTTGATCATCTCTCTCTCTCTCTCTCTCCCCCACCTTCCCTCTCTCTCTCTATTGTTTTTAATATACTACTTCATTAGTAAATCTCAATGAGTTGCTCTAGTGCACGCATTGTTAAAAGTCTACGAGTTAAGATGACAGGGTCTGATAACAATCCAGGTCTTCTGTTAGTAGATGTTCTAAGTGATCTTCCGATAATTAGTTGACCTGTGTGTACGCGTAAACTTGCCGGAACATTCTCGGTTATCGAAAAATATTACGTAAACATAGGATAACTGAAAAAGGTTTGGTTGGGATTTTCAATGAAAGCGAAATAAAGGGAAAATGAGGTGCAAATGAGGTTTGATTTTTCGAAACGTTTCTATCAATTAAGGGCTTCTATATATACTCTTCTTTGTAGGGACTAGAGAGAAAACATTTGCCTTTTCCTACTTTAAGTACCTGAGATGATCTCAGTCTCTTTGGATCCATGCACCCTCCCCCCTCTTTCCCCACCACCTGCCTTTCACTTCCCCCAATCAGCTGGTCCAGCTCCATGTATTTTAAAAAAGAATAACACATTTGGATGACCTATCTTTGACCAGACCAAAAACAGATTAATCGAAGTTTGCATAAACTAACCCAGACACCTCTAACTGTCGACTAAAACAAAAAGGGAACTAGAGCTCCCATCGAGTCCCCATTCGTCTAATTTCGTTCGCTTTTGTGAGCCCATCTAGAGTTACAAAAGGATTAGAAATTGTTCACATCGTCCCACTATGAGAAAGTCACTTTTATATGAAAATTTTCTCTATGTATCAGTATCTGATCTAGTTAATTTTTTTCTTTCGAGATGAATTTTTCTCAAAAGAAATGAGATGAATGGTTCCTTTCATTGTTATGAGTCAACTAAAGATTTAGGAATATAATACAAAAAGCTGTACAAAATTGGACACAGGATGGAAACTCTGCAAAAAAAAATTACTGTGAAGATCAGCTTTTAATTTGCTAAAAAACACCATGACCTCTTTTAATGCTTTTTTGCTTGATGTTCGGTCCAACATCCCCTTACAAGTAAGATTTTCCACCTATAAAGTTTGACTAACAGTATTTCTTTTACTAATAGTTGCTTTAGCTTTACTTGACTCTTTTGTTGTGTTGTGTATTTTCATGCAGTTATTAAATGGTGAAATCAGAGAAACTCTGCCACACACATGTGGAAGAAGAAAATAAAAAGACGAAGAAGAAGAAAGAAGAAAGAAGAAAGATAAGCTGTTGAATCTAGAGAGAGAGAGAGAGAGAGGAGAGAGAGTATGTGGGATTAGAAAATCTTTGTCGTGCAATGATTTGGTCTTTTATACCAAAAACCCTAACCCTAGTTTTTGACACTCTAAGACTCTAGTTTGTCTTGTAGCTGGTGGTGGGTATTGTGTGTCACGTGATTGGAATCTGCACGTGCATCGTACAAGGATATGTCTCGTCCAGGAGAAGGAAACTGGCCCTGGGATTTGGATTGGGCAGGCAGGGGCTATACATGTCTTTATGAGAAAAACTTGGAAGTATGTCGGATATTGTTACATGGTGTCCGAATACGTATTTCAGTCGTTTAAAAGTATTTTGCATGGCTTAACTTTATCAAGTTTTCAAAATGTTTTCAAACGATCCAAATGCAGGGTCAGACAACGCGTGGTCATACCTTAGATGGACCCATAAAAGGGAAAAAAAAAACCTATGCCTTTTGAAATAAGTAAAATCCTTCATAGCTGGAATTGATCTCTTGCCCCATTGGAGATCCAAATCACGTGAACCGGCCAAACCATTCTAAATCTACGGCTTACTATTTTAAATTTTATTTTATTTTTCATTGGCATCTACGGCTTACTTTTAATTGCTACTATGGATGGACCTAGGGTTACAGCTAGGTAGCTCTGTGCACAAGACGGTACTTTGCACGTCCGGGTCATTTGTTATTTGGATGGACGACCTAGGTTTCATCTCAGTACCTTTGCATCTGAATTGTTTATTATCATGCATGCAAGATGACATCTGAGTTGTACATCCAAACAACGAACGGCCTAAATGTGCATAACAGCATCCCCTCTTCCCTACGAAATAGATTATCAAATGCTCATGTGGTTTTCATCAGTTGTCAATTTAGGGGAAACCTCATTTTCATCTTTTCGTTTTTAAGTTTTTGGTTTTTCAACTTTTTAGATTATGGTCAAAATATATTTTGAATTTGGTAGGAGTGTTTGAGAGAAATGTACAGAATATATTTTATAACAGAAGTAGTGTTTGGGAGAAATGTACAGAATCCATTTTGGCTCCTCTCCACCCCTTTTTCACTTCTCCTCTCTAAAGTAAAAAATGAAAAACACATTTTCCTAGAAATCATTTTGGCCAAAGGACCCCAAACATCCAAAACCCAAAAACGTAAAAATGAAAAGTTGAAAAGGGGCTCCCAACACCCCCTTAGTACATGCTAGGATTGCTCTTGTTAGTTTGAAAATTCAGCACTCCGCAAGACAAACGTCGGAGGAAAGGTTTGAAGATGGTCGTTACTGTAAGCCGACCAGACGTGGGGAAGATGAGAGAGAGGGAAAAGAAAAACGGAGTGAGTTTTGAAAAGTTCAGGCCTAATTTTTTAGCCCTTAAATTTATTTCTGGAAATAGTCGTTACACGAACAAAATGTGTCGTGGATATAACACTGACCTAATTTTTTAGCCCTTAAAATTTTGAATAAAATCTTAAAACATATACAGAGGAGAAAATTTTGGGTGCAAATAGAGTATGAGTGACGTGGTGCCCCTTTCAGCACATCCGAGCCGTCCAAAAATGCATCGGATGGCTCGGATGAAAACACAACTTTTCTTTTCTTTTCTTTTATATTTTTTTAAAATTTAGACGGCTCGGATGTGCCGAAGGATAAAGTAAGAAACAATGAAGTAACAAAGTCTTGTTTCTCACAAACATTGTAGTATTAATAGTACATGTAAATTATTTGATACGTGAAATCACTTTTAGGTAAAAAGTTTTTGGAGTTATATACATTAGAACTTTGACACCAGTTAGTGTTGAAACTTGAAAGTTCGCTAAACAGAAAAAAGGAGGATAAAATAAGAAATAATGAAGTAACAAAGTCTTGTTTGCTTTATTTATTCTTTTTAAGTCACTTTGTCGACATATATTTCTTTTGGTAGTCCCCTTTGTTGACCATCTAAAATTTTTGCATAGATAATGTGTCTAATATTTGTGAGTAGTCGTGAAGTTAGGATTTCATTTCGGGAGGGACGAACCTTGTAGAAGAAAGGGGAACTGGGGGCCTGTAGTGCACCCTAATTTTGAAGAGGAACCGGGGGCTGGGTCTGTAGTGAGCAACCTTTGGTTTTTAATTGATAAGCTACAAAATTACATTGTTTTTCCTTCTTTGTGAGTAAGAGTTATAAAGCTGATTGACCAGGGATTATACATGAACTTAATTGTTAAGAACCCAACCAACTTTGCGAGCTTGCAAGTTCGAATAACTTTTGCTTACTATATGCATTAATCAAGAAATATAATCCATTAGAATCCTAGTAAGAACTTTAATTCTTATTAAGGAGGGTGGGGTAATTAGCAAAATAGTAGATCGAGAGGAATCGATGGGGTGTACCAACCATTGAGCGACCAACTTCGGGGACCCACTTGTGGGTTCCACCCGAGCAATTCAAACCATTCATTCATCTTAGAATGATCTTCCAAGGGCCCCCCCGAGAAAATCGTATTGAATGAAATGGGAGAATTTTGGACTAATCACTTACGTATGTCCGATGTAGGTGTTTTCTCACGGGACCCCTCAGAAAACTGTTCTAAGATGAATGAAAGGTTTGGATAGTTAGTGTGGGACCCACAAGTTGTTGGTCAGTATATGATCAGTACACTCCATCGGTACCAATAGCAGTGTTGTTAGCAAACACAAACATGGTGGGTAGGGCCATGGCCCCTCCGCATTCCTTGAATATATCCGCCAATGCTTATAAGGGCCACATTATTAAAGCTTAACACAAGGTGTGGAGCATTTCTCCCTTTTAGAAATTCCATAGACGAAGTGCATTTGTGGAATTTGTTAAAGTGTGCTTCTAGATGTGTATTGAATTTTATGTTCCTTGACATCATTTGCATTTTGGCACGTTTGAAGGGGTAGTTAATACGACCCTCGTGCAATATTTGTGGAATTTGTAAAAGTGTGTTTGGATGTGTATTGAATTTTATGTTCTTTCATCATTTGCATTTTATCACCTTCCAGTGGACAGCAGTTGATAATTCTCTTGTATAATATTCACTTATTGTATGGTTTATATTATGTCACTTCATCAACAATCATAATTGTTTGTTCGTTTCCCTGTTTAGTTTTAGCTTTAGTTTTAGTTTTGATGACATTATCATTTTCCTCATTTCTCTTTCTATCTCTCTCCACTTATTACACATGATGACATCATCAAAACTAAACTAAACTATCTAACCAAACACAGCCAATATTTTTTTATTGTTTTGTAACTTTTTAGCAATATGATTCGTAACATTATCTAGAATTCATAACATTTGATGCATCTCGTAACTTTTATACAAAAAAAAAAAAATCGTAACTTTTATTAATAAGATGTAATTGATTCGTAACTTTTATAGGGGTGCAAATAATATACGCCCAAATATTGTGTAGCCTTTCCCACAGAACGATGATCGAGAAGTGGAACTGGTACGTGCAAAAATTCGTAAAAATAATGACGAAATCATTCCTGAAATTACAGTAACTCATAATGCAATTCAAGGACTTTATTGTGACAATTGGGCCCAGATGTCCAAATCTAATAAACTAGAATGATCAAGCTAAAATCACGGATTCGGCTTAAGCCTTAAAGTAAAGTTGATTATAAGAATGAGTGTTTTATAATCCGGGGTGTCCGGGTTTGTTTACACGAATCTCGACTAATCCACTTCCCGGTCCGGTCAAAAGCGCATTCACGTCGGGGTTATGGAATTTACAAGAAATTTATTTCTTGCTGCCTTATCCTGCATATAGAATCTTAGTCAATTGTGTGCGGGGTAGACCCATCAACCAACTAGACTATCTATAGGTGTTTCATAAATTGTAAAATAAAAATCTGGAAACTTGTTTCATATTTTCGAAAAATGCAAGTTGGGAATAAGAAGTTCTTCTCAGATTTTGGGGTAAGAAAACACCACAAAAGCCCATGTGTTTGGGCTAAAAGATACAAGGCCCAAAAAGAAAGCTACGCCCATCTTTTAAAATGGCTACTGAAAATAGGAGCTATAGTGACGATGCCTCCTTAAATAATTGTAGTTAAAGGGAAATAAGGGGGGAGAAGTATCATTTCTATGATTCTATCCCACATCGGCTAGGTTAGAAACTATACTTTACTTAATATAAGTTATGTGCTTGTAAGTTAATTGTCGACCAATATGGGCAAGTTAACCTTAACAAATTCTGCTGAATCTTTAGTTGACATATTGTTTGATACTCCCGTCCGACATGGATGGGCTAGCATTAATAATGGCGATGATTGATATGAAACTCCTCACTGTCTCACACTGCTGGTTAATCTGTTACCCACCATGGGTGACTAGTTTTTTGGATTAAAAACACATCAATGCCATTGATTTTAGGGACCGGTACGGTGTATTTAAACAAATTGACTTTTGTTTTTTTCTTTCATCTTGAGTGATTTTTTAATTGTTGATCATTTTTTATATGATATAAATTTATATTCTTACAGTGCAAAACTAACATAAGTTTTAGGAAAAAAAAAAGGAAAATTAATTAACGACAAAGTGGATATTTAACTGTTTCCTTTTCTTTTTAAAGTTGATTTTAAAATAAGACACACGTTATGGTTATTCTTTTAAAATTTTGTCTAATTTTGCTCTTAAACTTGCTTTTTAACGCCCAATGATCTATAGAGTCATTTGTTGCTCTTGTTTAAATAATCCTTGTTAATCTTGTGTGCTCTATTTTCTTTTCTTTTTTTGAGAAAACCTTTTTCACGGACCTTCCTGAAGGGGAGTTTATGGAAATCTCTCTTTCGGAGCCGCACCAGCACCTCATCGCAATGATCCAAACCAATCTTGTAAGGTCTGCAAAGTATACATACAAAAAATCAACTTAACCTGTCGAAGTATCTCAAAAATTAAATTTTAGTGCAAAAAAATAAAAACCTGGATCATTTTAACAGAGGCCCCTTTTGGGGCTTCCGTAAACCCCTTTCAGGAGGGTCCATATGAAAAAGTTCTTCTCTTTGCGGAGGAAAAGGAAGTGGAGGGGGCGACCAGCAAATGAAGAAAACCCTTGATATTTGCAAAGTTTCGATCTCCATGTACACTTACGACATTTATGTCCCAGCATTTTCATATTAGACTGAATAATAATCTCTCCATCCCCAATTTCTTGTCAATTTACAAGTATGTGTGCTATTTTTTAATTGTTTGTATCTTTTAATATATATATATATATATATATATATATATATATATATATATATATATATATATATATAACAATTTTTTCAATTTTGAAACTTTATTTAATAATATTCATCGAGAATTATCAAACGAGATTTATATTGAACATATATAACATTATACATTTAGAAAATATAACTTTTTTTTTTGAGGTGTTGTAACTAGTGAAAGTGGACAATAAATATGGAAAGGAGGGAGTAACCAATTTAAGTGGCATTTAGCGTGGTAGATTTAATGAGAGAAAATAGGAGTTAGTGTTTCTGTGGAAACTGATGCTTATATTGATTGAGTTTTACGCACAATTTTAATTAAAACACAATTCCGGACACAATTATGTAAAAAACGATTCGATATGGTTCAACCTGACTTTTGCCTATGTCTAAATATCTTCAATTTTTGCTTGATTGATTTACATATTGGAACATACAAAATTGAAAAGTTCAAATTATCAAAACATGGTCACGAAAGTCTCATTTCGTCTCAAGATCACATATGAGGACCGGCCCTACTTCAACTAGCTTTTATCTCTCCATGAAATGGAAAATGATTTACCAGGTAATACATATAAGCGTTAGCCAAATTGAGAGACAGAACCCGAATTTTCGATTAGTGGGATCAAAAATTAGATCCACGTACTAAGTTATTTTTTCCTTTTAGTCAATCCAAAGAAACCATTCAATCAAATAAAAGGACACTACCAAACCACAAGTACAAAATAAATAAATACAACAACATTGAATTCGGACTATCGGAGGGTGGATAGTCTGTGGGACCAAGCCAGGATGCTTATAGTTTAAAGTTACTATCATTAGTTTTCTAATTTTTTGTACGTTCGACGGCCAAAGGAACTCAAACCCGCTTCATCATATACTTTTCAGATGGGAAATAGACAAAAATATCTTGGGGTGGCTTAATTTGATGGTGCTTAGTAGGTCTGTTAACGGATCGGATTTGATCTGGATTTGATCCGAATCCAAATCCGATATCTTAGATCCGATAATCTAGAACCAAAAATTGTAATAAAATCCGGATTGGATCCAAGCTTATTGGATTCATATCGGATCCTAATCAAATCCGAACCATAAGCAAGCTAGCTAGCTAAAAAGGATATAATAATAATAATAAAATTACCGGATCGAATTTGGATTTTCCGATCGGATATCTGAAATTCAGATCAAAATCTGGATTAACGTTTTCGAATTTGTGAAGGTCCAGATCCGGATCCGATCAGTTGATAGGCCTAGTGCTTAGCAATTGGGACATTTGATTTGTCAGTTGGTAGAACCACGAGATATGGTGGAAAAGTAGTGCGACATCATCCTTTTAAATTTGAATGTTACGGGATTGAGAGGATAGTCTTCTAGAGAGAGAGACTCTGGGGTGGGTTTCCCCTCCCTCCCCCACCGCCTCCCCCTTCCCCTCCTTCCCCTCTTTCCCCTCTTCTTTCAAATTCTCCTCTTCTCCTCCTTCCTCCTCACCTTTCCGTCCCCCAGCACACTCTCCCCTCTCAGATTTCTTTGCTCTCCTCTCTCCTCCATGGCTGTGTGGTGGTTGAGATTCTCGTCCTCAGGAGAGCTGTTCTCCCACTACCCCATTATTTTTGGACCTTGTTGGCCCAGATCTACCGGTCTGGGTTCTCTGGCCCTCAGATCCGAGCTTGGAAGCCAGATTTGTGGGTTTTCCAGCAGCAACGGCGCCAGGCGGCTTTGTCTGCGGTGGGACAAAGAGATGTGGAGCTCCGGACGCTGATATCCTTCGTCTTCTTCCTCCAGCCACCTCCGAGTGAAGCAGTGGTTCTGTTGTCAATGTTGTAAAATTTTGCGGCTTTTATCTTTTTCTTTTCTTTTTCCTTTGTTTCTTGTATTTTCTGTTTCGTTAATGAAATATGTTTTTGTTTGCTCAAAAATGTTACGGGATATCCTCAAAACAATAGCTTAATAAGCGCATCAGCATCAAGCTTTTTAAAATTTGGACCAAGTTACCACTTTATTGCTTTAACTATTTACTCTTGTAATGTCTACTGCATAATGGTTACACATTGTAACTTACGCTATATTTTTGTAATGGCTATATCTTAGCGGCTATATATTTTGTAATGATTATATTCTAACATCTATATTTTATGACAAATATAATTTTACGGCTAGATTTGTAGGACAATCGGACTTCGTCAAGCACTTGTGACAACTACATAGCTAGTCGCAGGGCATTACAATCTTAAATTATGTTTTTAGTGGTCATTTTAAATTTCATTTGTCTTTGCAACTTTAAAATGTGTTTTAATTTGTGTTTTAACTTTGAAATGTGTCCTAAATTGTTTTTTAACGCTCATAGTTTTCTAATAAACACTCTTGCAATATATTTTAGAACAATTTTTTGAAACAAAGAGCCAGTTTTTTTATGTTGAATGTGGTGTGGAAAATAAAGATGTAATCAAACAAGGGTAATGTTGTTTGGAATGCCGTTCAAAAAATGGAAAAGCTAAGTACCCAACTCACATAATACCCCGAAAACACCCAACCCACACATTTTGTTGGGTATTTTCGGGGTATTATGGGTTGGGTACGTATCATTACTGTTCAAAAAAATATGTTGTTTGGAATTGATTTGGTGTAAAAAAGAATAAAATAGTAGATAGCCTATGAACAGGGCCCATCTTCTCAGCAATTTTTAATTTGATCCAATCAGTAGCGAGGCTAAAGCACCATGGATTTTGCACTTTTGCTCGTCAGTCCAACCTCACGGATCCGGGACCCTGTAGCACTCCAAAGCGCTACAAAGTTGGAGTCCCCAATCGTGTCCAAAAGTGCTACCTCAATGGTCTGAATTTGTAAATGATTTTCGACTGATAAGAAATCTTTCAAACCAGTCAAAAATCATTTATAAATCCACAACATTTTTTTTTATCAGATCCACAACATTGATTACCAAATTAAACAGCTATCATCCGCTTCACAACCCTGTAGAACTTTCCGGCGTTATTGGATCCCTGGATCCCAACTTCACCGGGGAGGGTTGCCTCTAAGGCTGGCATTGATGGTTTGGTGCATTTGGAGGGTCACAAAAAGAAGGTTGTGACACCATGCAAATAATTAAAATACTCCCTCCGTCTAAAATGATAGTTTCTCACGAACGGAAGTGCAATTTTCGGAACAAAAAATAAAATACTTCTGTAATTTTTTTATAGTTTCTTCGCATCAAATTAAAAATCTCAATTAGTTTTTTGCTCCAAAAATAACACAATTTTTCATAGGGGACAATCATTTTGAGACAAAGTGGGTACAAGTGTTCAACACTTTTCTAAACTCAAATGCAGAATAAGAATGTCAAATGCAAAACCTATATTGCAATGAGAATAATTGCTAGTGAAAGCAAAACTGGTTTCTTTCTTAAAAAATGTTGAATATTAATAGATAGATAATAAATAAATAAATTACATTTATTATTTCACTTTCTGGGTTTTGGGGGTGCAAAATAATGCTCATGATTCACAAAAGGCACTACAAATCCAACCTGTTTTGCCTCACAATAGGCAATGGAACTATAAGTGAAGAAATATTGAAAAACCAGTTCACCAAACAAACTATATAATCACTAGTCGTATGTGCAGGAATCCTTAAGAGAGATCGGAACGTTGAGATGTTTCTGATCGAAAACTACGGAGCACTTGATCTCCTTGTAGAACTTGGGACTAACCAATTTACCCAACACATTGGCTCTCGATCGAACAACAAAGTTCAATGTCATTGGCACCGGGGCCGTTGTCATCCCTGACGAACTGCTTAAACTCGCTCCGCTTCCATACAGAGGGATCTTGTTTCCCATCACTGAAACAGACACCAATCTTTGGCTTTTCCTCGATTGGTAAAACTTCTTCATCTGCAATCCCCAAATGCACAAATTAGCAAACAACTAGAATTGTTTCGTACTGAGATCGGATTTTTATCAAACACCAAATTTCTTTAATTGCTATCTGTACATAATTCTACCCCAAAGTTGGGATTTGAAGGCACTGCAGCGCCTTTGTATTGCCCTAGTTGTAGGCTCATCTTTGATCTGAAATGCATTTATCTTTGTAGGGAATGCTAAAGAGCACAGAAATGGTTACTGGGGTTTTGCTAGCCGGGTGATGTGGACAAGTGACATGGCATGGTTCGTTCTATTCCAACAGATCTACGCATTACCAAAACTTGAAATACTAAGAAACAAAATAAAAAGACTCCTAAACTCTATGAAACTCGAAGAATACAGCGTAGATGAGGCTACAACAATTACTTGATCCTCTTTGCTAATCTGTCGTTGAGTCAAGTTCGTCGAATGAAGTTAATCTTCTTTTGTGGTAGCTTTTACCAGGGCTAGATGGTTTATGTGGCTGTATATTGTTCAATATGTCTTCCAATTGCTCGATGTTATGTTCCGTCCAAGAACCGTTCTTGTTTCTTTTCCTGTTTCACGACGTCCAATTCACTGCTCCAAATTTTATCCCCATGAGTTTGATAAATTTTCAGGGCATTAATGAATTTTTGATTTGTCTCTCTCAAGTTCTAAATTTTATCCCACATCTCTGTAAGCTTTCCCATGAAAAAATGGGGCAAATCGACCCGGATACAAAAGCCCTGACTATGACAAGTTTAATATGGTGGGGTCCTGTAGTGAGCCCCTATAGTTAGCAATCACGACCGTAACGAGCCGGATTAAAAACCACTTGTTCTATTTAACGGTTATTAATATCCGATAAACTTAAATTTCATAAATGAGTAGACCCACAATTGGCATTGCAACAACCCAAAATCCTAGGTATTGATGATGTCTACATTATTGTATCCTTGTAACTACACAAGGCCAAGCGATGCAATGACAATACGTAGTTAAACAAAATTAAGGCCTCGTTCCACTAAGTTTGGCTTTTTTAATCAATGTATGTTGTGAGGAGAACGAACTATCTACTCATAAAGCGTGAAAAAGCCAAAAAAAATCGAAGAATCCACTTAGTAGTTACTCAAATGGAGATCTTAATAGTTGAGATGAAATAGAGGCTTACTGTTCCAGATCCAATTGTGATCTCATCATACGACAGGTCCAGAGGTGTTGATGTAACATGAACGCCGAAGAACGTCGCGGTGTTACGGAAAATCAGTTTCACAGTCGAGTTCAATGAGATCATTTCAGTGGCAACTCCGCTGAAATCGGAACCGGCCTGAATCCCGATTCTCTCGAACGTAATGCTCTGCAAAATTGATCCAATTCAGCGCAAATTCAGGCCACAATCGACATTGAAAATGCCCAATCAATCATGATGAAGTCAGATGGAATTGGCAAAACACATTAGACACAGACGGTTCAAACGCAGATCCGAGCCATCCATGGACGTGGAATCCACGTGCATATGGAGCATAGGCATCCGGTACGCAAAACGAAGTAAAAACAACATTTTTTTATTGATAGAAATTCGAACTCTTCTTGAAAGAATAAAAAAGATTAGCGTATTTCGTTTTGCGGACCGGACAATATCTGTGCGCCTCGATCTACGATCGAACGTCTCAACAATGCTCGTTATAAAATCAAACCTTGACAGCGATTTTCGGTTTCTGTGGCTTAGCAGCGCCCCACAAGATGAGCGAAAACAGAGAGAACAGGACAAAGAACCCAACAACGAAAGCAAGCAAATAGCACCGCCTCCGGCCGCCTCTCCTCGCCACCTCATCATCCAACAGCCCTTCTTCTTCAATGACATCACACTCCTTCCTTTCCCCTTTCCTTCTCCCGCCGCCGTCGTTGGGCAAGATCTTGCGAGATCCCGGCTTAAGAGAGCCGGAGAATCGGCTGGTGGAGGACTCACGGGAGTGGCGGCCGACAGAGGAGTGAGGAGGAGACCCGGCTGGGCTGATGATGGGCGTCGAGTGGAATGACGTCGTGGTTTTCTCGCCGTCGTGCGAGTCGCGCGAGGGGCTCTGGACGTAGTAGGCTTGTCGGCGCGGTGATCTTGGTGGGGAGGACGCCGCCAGGCTTGTTACCTCTGAATCGGTCTTTGCGTGGATGTGCATTCTGTGTGTGTGTGTGTGTGTGTGTGTGTGTGTGTGTGTGTGTGAAGTGAGAGACTGCGGGGGTTTTTGAGATTTTACTTTGCTTGTGAATGAGAGGAATGGGGGCGGAAAAAGTGGTGAGGAGACTCGTAATTGAGACCGACAGCGGTATTAGATACGGAGACGACGGTGGGGGTTTGTTGTTTGGGTTTTATTTATTTTTTTAAAGCGTCGGGACTAGTTTACGCACAATTCAATTAGCCTCCTCTCCGATCTGCAATTCGATTAGCCTCTCTCCGATCTAGTTAAAAGACAACCATCAACGCTATGCCAAGACTAGAAAATTTATAAGATTACAATCTGACCATAAGAATGGAGAGAATTTTGTGTGTCGGATGGTTACTATCACGTGATACTCATTGATGTATCTGAACCGTCCAAATATGTTTAGTACGACTCAGATTTGTTGGAGTGAATTTGCTCCCAAATTTACAAAATGTCGTTCTTAAATCTTGGTCTTCCAAAACATGTTTAGATGACCCGGATACGTCGACGATTACCACGTGACAATTCCCGTCTGACATACAAAATTTAGAAATAAATTATGTGAGGAGCAAATCTACTAACAGGACTAATGGTGACCTCTTGTTTGGTTTGAGGATCGGGTTGTCACTGGGGCGGAATGAGGGTGTGGACAGCTAGCAGCTTTACAGTTGGGAATTACGAGGCCGCAACTGAGAATTGCCACGCGTAGATTTGGAATTTGGAAAGGTCTTAAACTATGTGTAAAACCATTTAGTCATTTGGTGTAACACTAACATAATTGTGGGCCTATACTGAGATGTGTAAATGATTACAACCGTTTAATTTGTTTAAAATATTTTATCAAAAGTCTCTATAAAAATTTAGCTCAATTCCATTGTGTATAACTTTTATTTTATTGAACTAATTTTTTATATTTCAAAACAATATTATATAAATTGAATGAATCCAATGATTTGTGTAAAAATCGAAGATGAGTGGCACACTTGTGCAATTGGTGTACTTATGTAGGGCTATTAATTGTGTCTAGCCTCTAGATATTGTAAATAAGTGAGGTAATAAAAACATTATACCAAATGGGATGAGCTCTGGATCTAAAAAAACCAAAAAGTAGGATGAGTTCATCTCTCTATACTTTTTCCTCCTCTCAATTTTTTCCCACATCTCTTGCCCAAAACTATAAATCCGAACCATTCACCTCATATAACAAGTAGAAAACTATAGGTCTACAAAATCTCAATATGAACGGATATCGATAAATACGTGAATAAGTTGCTTGTTGTTCTACAAATGTAAGATTAAACTATAAAATATATTTACTATTCATTTCGCATAACATTTTGCAACATGCTTTCGGTCTATGATCTTCAATAATACTTACATTTTGTAGAATTATAGTTTGTTGCGCATTTTACAAAGTGAATTGTTTGAATCAAAGTTTTGGATCCAAGATGTGGACGAAAATTAATTAGTATAGAAGGGTATGGAGGAATGAGGTATGGAGAGGAACTCATCCCATATAGAATTAAGATTCCAGTGATCTTCACACTGTTGTGTTGTGTTTCGACTCCTTTACAATCACATACATTTCTGTAAGGTTCATATATTTACTAAGATTCGAATCTTTTTTAATCCAAAGTTTTGGACAGAACAAGAAAGTCTGAATTTGGGTCATGCCATGGTATAATGTTCGGATTTGCTCCAGTAATAGCTTTAAGCTATTAATTGTAGCAATGGGTGATCCAAATTTGGACTAGCTAGAGAGGACACAATCCCTACTTAATGCACTGCTTATAGTGCGGCGGTACCCTTATGTATTGAGTAATCAAAAAAGTCTAGAACCACACTCAAAACACACACCCAAATACACGAATACTCACATAAATGTATAACAAGTGCGTGTTTCGGGTGTCATTGTAGACTTCTTGTTGAATAAATTATTCCTCTAACTTTTGGATTTTTTCGGGTTAGAGCATCTCATCAGGATTGCTATTTTGGCCAAATGGTTATTTTGTTGAGTCCAAGTGGAAAAAACACCCCAAAATCAGCCTCAACAAATATTTGGCTAATTTGCAAAATTTATAGTTTTGCTACAATAACTCGGTATTGGGGTAAAGTTACTGTTCACGGGCTACCCAATAATTTAATTGTTTTTTTCCGGTTTTACGTCAGAAAGTGGAACAGCCGAAGGGAAAGTGGAACAGTCATGCACACGTGTCTGGGCAGGGAGAGGCACTACACTCCCTACATGTGGAGACCATGTATACGTGTCAGGTGAGGGGAATCAATGGGGGAATACCCTGCATCGAAAAAGTGTTTTTTAGGGGGAAGTTTTTTTTTTTATATTGATTTGAGGGGAATAGTTTAATATAGTGAAATTAGAATAGAGAGTCTGATTTTGTGAGTTTTTAAAAAGTGACTTGTTAAATTATAAAAATGTGTTTTGAGGTTAAATTTGATTTTTTTTTGTTGAGTTAGATGATGATGCTCTTAGGGTAGTTTTCCATTTGCTAAAATGGAGATTTGTTAAAATCAAGTGGGTGATTTTAGCAAATGAAGTGGAGGGGTGCTAAAATCAAGTGGGCCCCATGCTAAAAGTAATGTGCTTTTAGCATGGGGGCCATTTGATTTTAGCACCCATCTACTTCATTTGCTAAAATCACCCATTTAATTTTAGCAAATCTCCATTTTAGCAAATGGAAAACCAAGCCGACATCAGTTGACATTCTGCGCGCCAACCCGCCACTTGCGCAAATTGATTATTAGAATACCTAATTATTTTTTCCACTGCTCTTCTTTTTGTTTTCACTCTTTTATTTTTATTTTTCTAATGTCTATTAAGTAAGAGTACAATGTTATAAATACACGCGAACAAAAATAAAAAGAGTACAAATACAAATGAAGAGAGTGTATTTTTACTACCCTATGTAATACTTCCTTTGTCCCTTTTTTAAGTGATCTCTATAGCAATACGTGCAATTTCAAACCCCTAAAAAATATATTTCTTTATATAATTTTTTTATTTTTTTATACCAAATCAAAGTGCTCATTGAGTATTTTAATTTGGTACAAAAAAAATTGAAAAATGAAAAACATTTTACGAAAGTACATTTTTTAACGTCCACAAAATACACATTTCTCAAATTTATCACTTAAAAATGGATGGAGGAGTACCCCACAAGATAGCAGCAATGGAGTTGAGTAGTTAGGTAGATTATAAATGGGCATTTGATGCTTGTCTATGACCATTTTTCCGATTAAAAAAAAAACAGTAAGAGATACAGTTACAGAAATGTATCATACCAGTAAGGCAAAAAAAAAAAAAGCACCCATGTCGGAACCTACAAATTTACTCGTCCTGGTGAGTGAAAAATCCATTATCTGCTCTCCATAGAGACCAAGTGGTCCGAGTCTCAACCATCTCACAACCATTGGGGTATGAGAGGAAGAGGAGAGGAGGAGGGGGAGAGGGTGGACCATGAGAGAAGGGGAAGACGGTGGGTTTTTCTCGCTCCCTAGGGAAGTGGGAGAGAGGCTCTCAACTCCTAGCCTACCACAACTATTACGGATTTAGAACATAAGATCCGTATAAGACATTATAACGGATCATTATTACAAACATGGTAAAGACGCACCAAACTTACCCAAACAATCACTTTATAAGCTAAAATTGCACAAATACAGATTTATGCATGTGTCACTAAACTTTTCCAATCAAAACTCAACTCTTTACTTTGTCAATGAAATATATGGTCTAGGGGAGAACTGAAAGTGACAAGACAGCATTTTTGTGTTTGTTATGAACATGGAAGGTGGGTATAACAAGCATGAAGCATGTGAACCCATGTGGAAGAGATTTATGCCTTCCTCTAAAAATAGTTTTCCCAGACAAATACTTGTACAACCTTTTGATGGGAAAAAATAGAAAATCTTTTCAACATAGTATTGGTAGGAGGACTATTGGCGACTCCAGGAGTTTGAAAACGTGGGGTCATTCATAAACATCAAATACTTTTACCAACCATAAATCAAAGAAAATATCACAATAATGACAACTAAAAATCTTGTTCGAACAAAAATCACATTTAAAGCTCAACCTTGCAAGGATAGATCAACCTCTCCTTATCAAAAAAACTAAACGAGTAACTAAGATTCAAACACAACACACAAACCAATAGTTAAAGGCCGCTTTTTAAGAGCCAGAGTCATTTTCTTGCTTGGTAGTGTTATTTGATCAAATTTTGGCGAAAGTGATCCAATGGCTCTTCATTAGCTGCCAATACTTGCAGTTGTTCGATCATACCCACATATCACCACGGTCATTGAATTTCTCCCAACAGCCGTTAGATCACCCATTGCAAGAACAATAGTGATAATAGTCACACACTTTAAACCACACACCCTCTCACATATAATAGGGCCCATTGTGGGTCCCACATGGGGTGGGCCCCACCGCATGTAATAGGGTGTGTGGTTGAAAGTGTGTGGCTCTAGCATTATTGTGTCAAGAAATGGCCCATGCCATTATCGTGGCCAAATTTGGCCAAAGAAATTGCCATGCCATTTTTTTTTTCTCCGAAAATGGCTCTCCATTAGAGAGAGAATTTTGGTCTTGAAACCAAAATATGACTATGACTTTGGCATCCAGAATTGGCTCCGAAAATGGCTCTCCATTAGTGAAGAGAATTTTGGTCTTGAAGCCAAAATATGACGTTTGGCATCCAGAGCACAACACAGTGTCGGCTATACTAGTAGTTGTCCCCCAAGATAGAAGTCTGTTCTTTGTGCTAAGCCTGCCCTGCACTGCTAGGGATGGCGATATTTTGATCGGTTCGGGTTTTGGCCGCACTCCAAATCCAAAAGGTTTGGTTTGGTTGGGTTCGTTCGTAAAAAGGAGAGGATGAGCAAACCATAACCCCAACCATTCGGCGTCATAAGTAATTTGGTGAATCGATTTTGTGAAGGAAAAAATAGCTACCAATTTGGGTAACCAAATTGTACCCATCCTGCCCTGCCCCAAACCGTACTAAAACATGAATAAATTGAGTTTATGATATTTTATTATCTCAAAAAAATTGAAAAAACATGAAAAAAAATAACAAAATCAGACTACAAATATCAGTCAAGAGAGTCTCAAAATGTACAGAATGTGAGACTAAAACCTAACTTGTGAATATCTTACATATATATACAAGAGGTAAAGTGTAATTTAATATATATATATATATATATATATATATATATATCTTACATATATATATATAGGTGGATTTTCTAGTCCACACTCCCGGATTTAAGGAAAAAATGGGGTTTTTTTGTGTTGCAAATTTTTTTTGGAAAATCCGATCTGTCCAATGTGTTCAGAAGGTGTTTTCTAAGGTCCACGCGAGAAATCTTCAAAAAAAAATACCGGGAAGGGCTTGATCCAAGCAGTTTTCACAAAAACTGTATTTATATATCTTTGCGAAAACTGCTTGGATCAAGCCCTTCCCGGTGTTTTTTTTTGAAAATTTTTCGCGAGGGCCCTTGAAAACACCTTCTGAACACATTGGACGGATCGGATCGTCAAAAAAATTTTTGTATAAAAAGTCCGGAAATTAAAAGTCCGGACTAGAAGTTTACCTTTTATATATATATATATATATATATATATATATATATATATATATATATATATATATATATATATAAAGGTTTATGTAATATTTATATATAATATAGGGGGTCTTATGTAATTAATATAAGTTCGGTTCGGTTCGGTTCGGGTTCCAAGTGAACCCATAACCTAACCGAACCCGTTCGGTTTTCCATCCATTGAACCCACACCCGCACCCACGGGGCAAAAATCGGTTAAGGTTCGGTAAAAAAAATGGTTTCGGTTCGATTACCCGTCAGTTCGGTCGATATTGTCATCCCTATGCACTGCCATTCACATTTATTTATTTTTTTTTTACGGCGGTTAGGGTTATGCGGGCCCAGAACTTTTACGCAAGACCCATACTTAGTCTCCACCCGATTAGATCAAAACGTAGGCCCGACACCAGAACTATGGAATTTGCAAGAAATTTCTTTCTTGCAACCTTACTCTCAGAATCTAACCCTCGTAAATTGTGTAGGGATTAAATCCACCAACCAACCGGATTTAACCGTTGGGGCTCTGCCATCCACAGTATGGAAGACCATCTTGAGACATGGGTTTTATACCAAATGAGAAAAGACCAACGAACTACAGAATACCCCTCTTTTTATGGCCTCCTAAGCTGACTTGGCAGATCAAGAGCCAAAAAGATGCAAAATCCACACCACACGGTCCTCCACATGATCATTTGAGACACTTTTAGCTGGGGTGTTTTTTTTTTTTTGAACTGGTTTTAGCTGGGGTGTTTGGCAATGATTTCCCAGCGTAGATTCCTTGTTCTGGGCCATAACCATTTCCCATTTTTAATTCAGCTACCTTAGGGGGTGATTTGGGAAAAAAACCACTTGTCTTTATTCAATTTTTTTTTTTGCGCTCGTTAGTTTTGCATTAAAATTTTATGATTTCTGAATTCCTCTCGACGAGACGAATCTAACAAATATAAAATTATGGTCAAAAATTAAATTTTTTTAAATAAAGCCAAAATAGGTAGATTATTGGCCAATAATCCACCTAATAATCCATCTATTTTGGCTTTATTCAAAAAAAATTGAGACCATAATTTATATTTGTTATATTTGTCTCGTCGAAAGGAATCCAGTAACCACAAAATCTTGATACAAAACAAACAAATGCAAAAAAAAAATTGAATAAGGACAAAAGTAGTTTTTTGGTTTTTGGTTTTTTACCCAAAGCACCCCTTAGCTTTAAGAGTGTCTTTTTTTTCCCTTTTTTTTTATCAGCAGGAGAAATTTTATTAGACTCGATATGGATACATCAAACATCCAATATAACATTGGATGGAACACCAAAGGACCAAGCCCAAACACCAAATGGGCCAAGCCCGAAACCCAAATCCTACAAAGGGCTTAAAGCGTGCCGATTCTCCAACCATAAGAAGGTAGTAAGACCATTCATCACCTTATATTTCATATTGATGAAGTTCTGAGCTATACCTCTCAGATTAAAGAATTTTCCTTACAGTCCAATAGCATCTGCAGGAACAGCCATGAACCAGAGGCAATGAATCCAATGATCTTCGATTAAGTAAGAATCAATCCACTTCAACCATAAATCAATCCACTTCAACCATATTTGATTAAAACCTGCTTTATTCTCCCAACAACGAACAATTTCCCATAAAGATTCAGACGAAAGAATAACCAAGAAAAAAGAGATAAGATTATGTAAATCAATAAACTAAATAATCTGAAGCAACTTAAAGAAGCTAGTTCTACTTCTTTAGTAATTCAAGTTCTCCGAAAGGCGATCAACATAAGATATGATAAATGAGAAATACAGATGAATCTTTTCACATAACTTATTTCCACAGCTCCATCTACTTGTTGATGGGGAGGTATTAATAGCCCCTGGAAAAATGGTCTTCTTTCATGTATTCAGGCCAGTTTTTTTACAAATGGGGCACAAGTTCTTGTGCATTAGCCATTGTTTTATGCAAGATGTGTGGAATTCATGCCCGCAATCCAGTGTTCCAATGTACTCTCCTTCATTGTATTGCTCCTAAAATCATAAAAAAACAATCGCCGATTAAAAACTCCAAAGAGAGAATAGAAAAAGAAAGGTGTTGAAGGGTATATGTGGGACATAGGAAAAGATAAGCCAAAAGAAAGGACAATAAAAAATTGCCTTACTCCTAATGTTCGGCTTCTACTTTCAAAGCGGAAGCCAAATGAAGATAAACCAAGTAGAAATAGTTTTTTCTTTACAGTATCCTTCATTTTTCTTTACTCACTCATTTGCTTTGTCAGCTTGTACCCCTTTATAAACAAACTAAGTACCGTAATGTTTTCCTAATTTTCTTCTCTTTTCCTTCGTAAAACCAAACAATAATGGGAAAATAACCAACTTCTGTAGGAATTCTTTGCTAGTTGCAAAGAAATCTCCCCCTCCTTTTTCTTTCTGTTCATAAGTTCCAAACAACGCTGTAAAATTTCTTGTAATAAAAAGGCAAGAAATGAAGAATTGTAGTAGTACCTGACACACACAACATGGTTCCTCCTCCAGCTGTGAAACCATTGCTATGGAAAAGTACTTCCGTTGTTTAAGAACTGTCAAAATGGTTTCTTCATTCAACCCAGTGCTCACATTACCAATACGCTCTTCCAGCGCCAATAACTCCTGGAAAACCAAGTAAAATAAATTAAGAAGACACTTCACAGAAACTACAGGGAAAAAACGGGTGTTCACTTTTTTCATTTTTTACCTCATAAGTCATGTTATCGACATCAAGCCGCATATCCCTGTGCCTATCATGAGTATGGCCCATCCCAAAAAAGACAGACTGGTCAAGTATCATAACATCCTAACATAAATAGCAGCAGCATAGGTATCAGAAAGCCATTAGCAAAACGAGAGACGAAATTAGCTTATCTGTTGATATTAATACCAAGCTTCATATGACTTGACACTTAATTACAAACTCAAATGATATTCCACCAAGAACAGTAACCTTAATTTCTTTTTCCATTGCACTCTCACTAAACACAGACTAATCAGCAGGCCTTAACATCATGGGGTTTAATCAATATAGTTGATTGCACATTTTGTTTATTTGTATCCAATTGGACCAACAAAAATACAGAGAGAGTTCGTAAATCAAGCCCTAGGAGCACGATGGTGTCAGTAGTACCCTGGTATCTATCAAGGAGTGAACTTGACAAGGTTCGACCACAGATGGACAAAGGAGCAACGCAAGATGAATCAAATCAAATATCCACTAATTACAAGCAAAAGTATTCCGTTATTGGGAAAACCAATATACTTCTAATGTCAAAATTCAAATCAGGATCATCCAGAAAAATTCTGTGCCAAACTCTTCTTTGGTGTCAAGGTAATAGCTATGAATAGTGATAAACTTTTGGGAAACAGTGGAAGAAATGGGCCCATTTTGGAGCATATTGCAAATCTTTTGAGCTGTTTCTCTGACAACGCCAGTCACCACCCATAAATTTCTTACAGAAGAAAGGAGTAAAAAAAGAAGCATTTGGGCCTGTAGGCCAACAGAAAGAGTGTTTTGTCTACATAAGCCAATGCTAAATTGTCCCTAACTCATGGTTTGTTTTTCGGTTTTCCTTTTCATAAACAGTTGTAATCATCCTGGTTGATACATATGCTGAAAATGTCAAGAAAGCTAACCTCAAATCTCAAGCCCTCTCCCCTGCGCATGAGATCCAAGACACCGCGGATCTGCTCCACAAAAAAAATCAGATTGTTAACTACCACATTCTTGGAGGATCGATAAAATGGAAAATTGACATCCCATAATTGACACTATACGTGGATTTCATACAAACTATCATATAACAAACAGATACCTTAACAGCCAATGTGTTTCTGTATTAAAAAGGAGCCACAATGTAATCAATGTAGCAATACAAACGGCATTCAGCGTTTAAAACAAACCCAATACTCTTTTTTTTTTTACTTTCCTCGATACTGAAATACAATAGAGCTCAGAACACATTTCCTTCACAATTATGTCCACCCTCAAAAAATTGAGGAAAAGCAGAAAATTGAAGATCTGAAACCACCATGATCTTACAATCTGGAAGTCCTCTAGGCATGCAAACTTTACATGATAAAACCGTAATCTCTCAAAACAACAAATCAACTAGCACATTAACAAAACAACTAGGACTAAATTGGGTTTGGATTGGAAACTTGGATCTCATTTAGCTCAAGCCGAGAAACAAATGCATCACACAAACCCCCCACCAAACTAAAAGCAACAGCATCACAAACTAGGGTTCCCTTTTCTTTTCCTCTTCTAGCTTTGGGTTGTTTCAAGTACATAGGGTCAATCGAAAAATCAACAGTGTCACAAACTAGAAGCAGGGAGAGGCCAACAAGATCAATCCAATCTCAACCAAACGCACATTTTTGTTCTACATCCTCTTTCCTCGTTTAGCTTTGGGTTGTTGCAGTTAGACAGAAGCAACCAAAAAATTGAAGGAGTAAGAATCTAAAAGCAGAGAGAGAGAGAGAGAGAGAGAGAGAGAGACTAGTGAAGTGATGATATTAGCAACATGGGTTTTTGTGAGGAGATCAAAGAGAAAAGAGGCGACTAAGTTTTCCCTATGAACTGTGTTTAGAATAATCCCAACACCGGGTGGGTAAACAAATGGGTGCAGCAAAATTTTAGGGCTTTTAGATTTCCTCAGAGTCCAAGAATTTACTCCTAGTCCCTTTCCTATTATTCAGAAACTCTTAAATAATAATTATCATTGAAATTTTCCAATTGGGTTTGAGTTGGTTATCAAAACTCCATATCAAAAAATAAAAAAAAGCAGAATACATTCGCCCTTAACTTTTATCTCTCTTGGATGTGGTTCTTTATGTGTAGCTATCATTTTTCTAAATTCCAAAACCTAAGTTACTTAAAATTGGGGTTATTTAATTACATATTTACACATTATCTGTATTCCTAACGACAGCACAGTAAGAGTTCTACACCTATTCTAACTCCATGTTTTACAAATCCGACCCTTAAATATCCCTTTACTTTACCTTATCTAACACTAAACCCAGAGTCCGAGACCCACCCGCGAAATTGTCAATACCATTTTTTTTTTTTTGAACTGCAGAAAATTATTGTCAATACCAATTTAATCTCTTGTTTTATAGAATATTAGAATGAGTACCCCCTTTAAGAAACCTTAAGCTATTAATTGTTTATTCCAGTTTGGTGAGTAATTGGATTACTTCGGTTCAGTCCAGTTTTTGGCCTTTTTCCAGACCGAACTGAACATTTCAGTTTCTAAATATATAAACTATTTTTCTTTTTATTGAATCAAGCCTTATTAGTGGTGCCACCTTTCATTTCTACTTGATAAAACTGATTTTTTTCCGACAAAAATAAAGACTTAAGGATAACCGATAAACTATGAATTGACTTTCCTTTATATTACTCCTAAACAAAATATAACCATTGTCAAATCGACGATCTATACATAATCTTTTTTCAATGTCTTTCGTAATAACTGAAACCAAACCGTTTGATATTCAGTTTGGTAGGTTAGGTATTATTCAGTTCGACCGGGTTTTTTTCGGTTTGGCTCAAAAAATGTTAATTGGGCCTAGATTATGAGATTTTTTTTTCTCTCTCTTATTTGGCCAATAGATTCACAAACTTAGATCAAAACTCCATCATAAGCATGTACATAACCCAAACAAAAATTTCATGCCCAACAATAATTGTAGCCCAAACATGGTAGCAAGGGTATGGAATTCTTTTTTCTCTTTTTTTTTCTAGTAACTTGTCTATATATGTTTTTGTGATAGATATTTATACATAAATATAATGGTTTGGTTTCTAACAGTTTTTACTTCTATGAAATCGAAATCGAAACCGAATCATTTCATAAAAAATTGGAAAATTAAAAACCGAACCAGACTTGTAAAAAAACCAAACTAAACCAATTTTTCGGTCCGGTTTGGCCGGTTCTAGTTGCACCCCTAATTCCAGTGCATTGCAAGGGTCAACTGGTAGTTTATGAAAGATCAATCATATAATAATGTTAATAATGTAAAGAAGAACATTGCTTTCATTGATGTGTATTAGTGATATGATTCAAACATAACCCTAATAGGCCTAGGAAACATAATATTATAACCTAGAAACAAAACATGGTAACATACTATTTTCTAATATTAGTCTAACAAATAATATTTGAACAACATAAAACTAAAAATGGCTTTCACGCACCAAACATACTGCTTTAATAAAGTTACATAAACCTATTTTTTACATTTTTCCCTACGTAAAGGGAGGAGAAATTAGCCATTACCAATCTTTCTGAACTCCCAAAATCTTAATATAGCCACAACAAGAGAAATCTAAAATCTGGGGCCCTAATCTGACAAAGCCGTCTTTTTTTTCCTTTTTCTATCTTTTCTGTTCGTATAATGAAGGCTGTAATTTGCCATTCATGTTTCTAAGGTCATGGCTAACACAATCAATACAATCACTGGTACCAATATCATCACTTGACATTACCAAGGTCTAGTTTGAACCTTTCAAGATATTCAAGTGAAGGAATTCAAATTGCGAGCACAATTCCCACTCGATAAATTGAAATGTTTACAATATCTACAATGTCAAGCAAATAAAAATGAAAACCTTACCAGCTATTTGATTAACAAAACCCCACTTCTATTAATTATGCAATAACGTAATGTGAATCTGGAATATCATTTCATCTTTAGATACTAATCTCAGGATGCCACAAATGATATACCACAGTATTTGGATCATTATAAATAACAGACAAATGATAATGAACTTAAGAACAAACCTCGGATACAAGCCGGCTTCTTCCTTCACTGGCAGCGGCCAAAGTTCGTAAGGAGTGGGGCATTCCTAAAGCACCATCGAGTTGTCTATCTAATGATACAGCTCCCCTAGAGCGAGACAAAGGATGCCCTTGGTTACCCTCTCCAGATGGAAGTCCCATTTCTTGTGAGGAAGGATTACTACTGCTTTGGCCTCCAGAAGCAACATCAGCAGAAGACAACAACGACCTGCGAACTAAATCTGATAACCTCCTTGGATATTGAGGAGGGTTGCGATGGGGAACCCTACCAGGGCCAGATGATTGATAAACCCGTGAACTAGCACCAATTCGAGAACTAGAAGCAACATTTCCAGCAATACTTGTATTTCCACCTGCTAAATTCCAATTAGTAGAATTTTGAGCTGAATTTCTCATATCATTTGCAGGTATAAACAAAGGATCTTCTGAAACGTTTCTCGGCACACTAATTGAGTTTGATTCCTCATTTGACACAGCATCTCCGGAACTTGATGCATGGCCATGGCTTGGGAGAAAACCTCCATTTGACCTAGACAAACGCGGAAATGGACGAAAAGCAGGAACATGCACAGCAGTAGATTGCGTTTGAGCATTTGAATTGTCTGCTGCAGACAGCGGCCTCATTTGCAAAGAATTATTTTGGGGTATTAGTCTTGAAGACTGCTGCTGTGGCACAACATTAGAATGCCCAACTGTGTTCCCCGTTGGAAATACATTAATCTGTAAGGAATCTTGTGAACGCGAAGGACTTATTCGCCCACGGTAATTTCTCTGGGACCTTTCTGCACTTCTTGCCAGATTTAAAGCAAGCGGACTTTCTGAAGCAGCAACATTGTTTTCTGATGGGGTCGATATACTTAAGGTGCTTCCAGCATTATACCTACTGGAAACAGAATGCCAAAGGTTACTTTCTGCTTGCTGAAAGCAGCCTGAACTTCCACTTCCAGAAGATTGTCCAGTATTTCGGTCATTAACCTTTCTTTTACAGGATAAGCGGCGACCATCCAGGAAATGCGAAGGCCTTGAATCATTTTCTTCCTCCAAAATTCCACTTCTTTCAGATGGCACCCGGAAAGGATCAGAAGAAGTACTAGCAAACGGGAACTGCAAAACTTCCGGCTCATCAGAACAGTCCATCATTTGAAAATCATCACTGTCTTCTCCTACAAATCCTGCCGTCATGTTCAGATCCTGAGAAATAGGCGTGTTTGCTATCAGATTGTTGGTATGGTCTATGTTAGCATTATTTAGGGTGAGAACGTTATCTGGTTCGTATGGCCGTTGTTCTGAAACTGTTCCAGCAGCTCCACAAGCAACCAACTGTGTAGACCATCCGTTTTCTGCTTTTCGTTCGTGATGATTGTTAGGGGTTTCTGTCCAACTAGAACTGGGTTCACCTACATTCCAACCACTTAAGTTCTCTCCTTGACTTCTATAGTTTGGTTGTATATTGTGTACAGAACTCTGCATAGTATTCCAGCGAAGCTGCTGATCAATACCCGCATCGTTTGATGTAGATCCATGCTCATAGCTTATGGCTCCAGGAAAGGATCCTATACCACTCCTCTGCCCTTGCATCAGGGCTGTAATGCTTTCTGCTTAAAATATTCTGCAACAAATTCCAACAAATTTTCAAATGTTCAGCACTTTTGATTTGAGTTTTTGAACAAATGTTTTGCCTCACATTCCCAGTAGTACATCTTCACTAGTACCCCAAAAAGGTGGAGAAAGTACATAATGAACAAAATTACTTTGGCGAATTTGAAACCACAAAAATCAACTAAACACAAAAGCAAAATAATACATGGCAGAACTAAAGGGAATGTAGTGTGATCATTAGCTTGGGACCCCAGGTGGTAGAGGAATGTGCGTGCACAAAAATGCCACAAAACCTATCTGATACAAGGCCAAGATAAAAACTTACAAAAGACAGGAACCACATTTATTGAAAAATCACTATGTTATGCAACAAACTAGTAAACAATGGGCTTAACAATCATGCAAAATTCCAGCACTATCTTTCACACAATACAAGTACTGAAAGGGTAAAATATGCAAACATGGAATGATAAAGGTGATTTGCATGGAAAAATATGATCTCTACATAACGTCAAATTGGCTTCCATCGCACCAGATGAATACCAACAGTTCCAAATGATGTCTTGTCAACTACTAGGATAACTCAAATGCGAAAAAATGAGCAACAAGATGACAAAAATCAAAAAAAAAAAAAAACAGCTAAATTTAGAAGGTAAGGAAATGGAAATGGTGAATATACAAGTAAAGAAGATGAGAACATAGTTTAGTACTAAACCCCCATAGGCTACCAAGTAGCAATATGCAAAAGAGAACATCAATAAACAATCAATCCATAGAGCAAACCAAGATGATGATAGGGCAAACCATCAATAAATTACTGTGAAGTGTGAACTAAGCCTACAAAATCCCAATTTGACAAATAAGCAGGCACAATAACTCACAACCCAAAAATCACTACCTTTTACTTCTTAGAAGGTTTGTTACAGGGGTAGTTATATTTTTCTCTAGCAAGCTTAAGGATTCAATTCTCTCTCGGAACTACTTCTTGGAGACAGAATCACAGAATCTTCTATGGCCCACCAAAATCTTCATCCGAAAGGGACCTTGGAGGCCCTCTAGGATGAGTAGGTTGGTGGAGAGTGAGCTCAGGACCATCCTCAAATGAGGTAAACTTAGGTTTCACGCCATCTGCCACCTCTTCTCTAGTTATCCCTATCTATAATCTAATCTTCCGTATCTTTGTTGCATGGCACAGGGTATGAATAAATTTATATAAATATGTATTGTACATATGTTTTGTAGTTGCAAAGGGAGTGAGTATATAAACATAAGTGAGAAATGACATCCCAATAGATTTTTTTAAACCAAATATATGGACTAAACGCACAGATAAGTAGTAGAATACAAGACAAGAAGGGAGTCCTAAATATCTCTTACTTCCTTTTTCTTTTTCTTCTTCCTTGCATATATTTGGAAAGAGAACTGCGAATTTTGTCCTTAAGATTAATGTGGAAGCTCCATCCTATTTACGAGTGGTTCATGTCTGGATGAGAGCAAAGTCCTGTCAAGCTCCCATCTAGCAATCTAGGGAGTCTAGATTCAAGCTCCCGTATAGGGAGCACACCCATTTTAGAAGGATCCTGCTACTAAGTTTTGTATAGTGTCACATAAGATGTTCAAGTAGTAGGAATACTCTTATCAAGGAAATAATTGATGTCACTGCTGCAGCCTTATTGCCTGTTGAAGATCGAGAAGATAGGGTCATTTGGACCTCAAATCCAAATAGGACTTGCTCTTCCAAATCTGCTTGGATGGCCATTAGGAGTAAGGTTCCTATGGTGGACTTGTTTGGCATGGTCTCGCATAGGAAGTAAGTCCCTCGATGGTCTTTCATTTAGTGGGTTGCAATCCTTGGGAGGCGCTCTACTAAGGACAGATTGTCGAGTCGCATGGCTATCTGTTCTTTCACGGCCCTTTTGCAGCTGCTGTATGGAATGAGCTCCAACTCAAATGTGGCTGCCATTCTCATGCTCTGGACTTATCCTCTGAATAAATTTCGGGAATGGGAAACTGTAAAGGGAGTCCCTGAGGCATTCCATTTATAAGTTGGTGTAGATTCTGCTATGGTGGTGCATAGAATGGTAGAGGAGGTCAGATTTTTTGTGCTCTCTTCGCGTAAAATTACTCAGACTGCTGAGAATGTGAATCTTTGTATGTTGGGGTGTTCCCTTGTATGTACTGCAGCCTTAGGTTTTTCTTTTGTCTGTTGTTTCATTTGTTTTGGATCGAGTTTACGGTGCTTCTGATTGTATAGGTTTTGCCTTGTCTTGGTGGTTGTGTTTTGGCATTTCAAGGATATGTCCTTTGATTCTCTTGATATGGTTTCTTAGTAAAGTTACTAGTGCAAAAAAGATGTTCAAGCATCCAACACAATCCTCCCAATTTCAACCTTGCTATTCTGCTCCTACATCTCTTTGCGCTTCCATATGCACAAATTCATGGACACATACTCATTGTCATCTCAACCATTCCAGCCAAAAAAAATACTTTCTAGATGCTGCTGTTTATGATCCAATAACTTCAATCCAGTAAAACAAAGAAAAGAGACTTACACTTGCTCAAAAGCTTTATGGTCGAGTTGGTTTACCTTGTATCTTTATTCGCGTTATGTGGATCACACATCTAAAACCTGGAGTTCGGAAAAATGCAACCTTTAGATAGAATAGAAAGACTCAACCATTAACAAAGAAATAGAACCCATCATTAACAAACCTATCTACAGCATTGCCCCAAAGCAGCAATTCAAAGTAATCAGATTAACCGAAATTCGGTAAAGATGTACTAAGATGAATCTCCTCAGTAATCACAAGCAAATCAAGTACATATTTGTGCATAGAAAATTGAGAACTTCCGAAAGGAACAGCAAAACACAAAGTACCAAACACGTTTAATAATTCATAAACCAAAAACAAACAAGTCAAATAGTACCAGAAACATACAACAAATAAAATTATTACAAAAAATTAACATGAAGGAAAAAACTTAACCAAAGTTCTGTTCAATCTCATCTAAATTTATACTCTCCATAAAAAAATAAAAAAAAAGGAACTTCTTGCCGATAAAATAAAAAAAGAACAGAAAACACGGAAATGCAAGGAAAACATAAACAGGATCATGAATCGATGATCGGTGAAGAAATGGGGAAAGAGGAAATCGAGTTTGAGAACTTACCCACTAAAAGAGAGCAGATTTGGAGGTGGATCTGAGGTCAAGACCTGAATTCCCACAGCCGATGAACAAAACACATCTCTCTAGAAAGAAAGATAGAAAATGGGAGACCACAAAGGAGCAAATGGGGGATGAAAAGGGGTTGGGAAGATGAGAATGAGATAGGTGAAAGGGCAGTTAAATCTTTTAATTTAATAAGAAACCACCCAGAAAGAGAAATAAAAAGTCATAGCATTTACACAGAGGGAATTGAATAATACTACTATAGTAAAAATTTAATCGAAAGTTTTGTCCGTTTTGACACTTGGACTGCTCACCAAATGGTTCTTGTCACTCTCTCTCACCCCAAAATCAAAACCCACCTCCGGATTCACGCCAATAACTGAACCCATCAACCACTCTCTCTCTCTCTCTCTCTCTCTCTCTCTCTCTCTCTCTCTCTCCATTTCTGTACTTTCAGTAATTTTTGAGTAGAGAGTGAATGAGTTGGTGACAGATTATTTACCAGATTAGATAGGCAGTAACGTGAGTATGCATAGGTGGCATATACTTGATTCTTGTGGACCCACAATTATTACCCGCGATAAATGACTTGCAATTTGTTTGTTTAATAATGAGTTATGACCGTCTATTTGCGTGACTTTGGGTCCACATCCATGGATAAGGAAAATCCACGTGATAGATTTCCTTGTGTACTGGATATGATTGTGGATCTAAGACGTGTATTTTTTCTAACCATGATTAGGGAATTGGTTGTGATCGGGTTGCTGTTATAGGTTAGAACTTACAAGAAGTGGTACTGAGAGAGAATTGATTTGCTGCTAAAGAGAGGTTGATAACAATAGCAGACGCAGAATTGCGTATTTGTTAGTTTACAGAGATTACTCTTTAGTAATTTTTCAAAAATATATTACAAATAGAAAAAAAATTTGGGAGAATATAGAAGTTAAACACCCTCTGTGTCCACCCCTAATTGATAGTAAAGTTGATTGTGTCGGTTAGAGGTGAGAATTGTGAAAATCGAAATGGGGGGCTCTGCTGTCCGTGGGGGTCGGCAGGCCCCCCCGGGTTCGTGAAAATCATTGTATTTGTTGAGGATTGAGAAATGACTATAATGTCATAATATACTGAGTCAATTTGAGGGATTGGACTATGAAACTCAATCTCACATTCCTTTTTGTCAATCCCTCATTTTGGGAGATTCGTGGACTCACAGGTCTCTTCTAAAAAATACGCAACCAAACAGTGGATTAGTGGATCAGTAAGAATCAGAATAACAAAAAAGTTGACTTCTCTCTATATCACGAACAAAATTGTCAAGTGATCAGGTTAGGGTGAGACTCCTCTCTTGTTTGGTCTTGATAGCATAGTAATAACAAAATAATGTGTCAGAATTTTTCATTACTCACGGTGTTATGTTTAGTTTACACACACCTCGATAAAAGCTGGAAGAAGAGTGGATTATTGAGGACCCATAAAATGTTTAATAGTACTCGAGAGGTTTTTGAACTTAAAATATTGGGAGGGATAAAATTCATATGTCCTACGCATTGACCATGTGACCAACTCCTTGCCGGTAAGCAATGTGTAAGTTAATGATCCTTTTTCAGAGTTTTGAACTATTCCCTCCGTCCTAATTTGTTGCATCTATATCCTTTTTTAGATGTCTCAAAAAATTGTCTATATCTTTTAATTTATAATGTTTTTTATATTCAATATAGATCTTATTTGATAGATCTACATTAGTTTTGTTAAACAGAGATTTCGAAATCATAAAAAACAATATAGATTATGAGATATAGTCAATTTTTTGAGATGTTCAAAAAAGGAAACAGACACAACGAATTGGGACGAAGGGAATATATACGAAGATTCATCGTCATCTAAGTTACTGGAAGAAGGCTACTTCCCTCTGTAATATCTGGACCTACGAACATATCATGGGATTGCACTGATCGAAAGAGTGTGCAAGAGCTTTTTGGAACCTGAAGCTGATAGCAAGTCTCACTATAAAGATCGTACTCGGATCAAAAGCATATGGCCACGAAGCAGAAAAAACTATTCCATAGGCCCGTAATCAGGGTCGGCCCTGAGCTAAGGCGAGCAAAGCGGTTGACTTAAGCTTCCGATTTTTCTCCCAAATTAGGGCCCCAGAAATGTAAACCCAGGTATTGTTTGGTTCTTTTTTCTCTTTTGCAATGGAAAATAATTGTGTGCGAGTGTGCCAGAGAGAGTGTTTAAATCTTCCCCCTCAGATTAACTTTGGAAAACCAATTCTAATTAGGCAATTGTGTTTTAATGATTCAATTACCTCAATTAAGAAGATTTTTCGTTCAAAGTGAAGAAATACAAATCAATTTACTTAGGAATTCAAAGAACTATAAAGAAACAAGATACTTTGATTGATAAATCAAAGATAGGCTTATTTCAAAATCGTCTTCAACTTCAAACAGAAAGATAACAAGAACTTGAATACTTGATTTGTTACAAGAACAACTAACATCTACTTCCTAAACTACTTCTTAATCTACTTCGAACTGAGTCAAATTCCTAAAACTACAATTCTACTTGCCAATGAACAAACCAAACATCATTTTTGTGAGCTGTCTGTTGAAGATTTGTCCGGGGGTTTTCATTCTTTAATTTATTCTATTTATAGGCACTGCTTGTAATTTAAATTTCTCGCTTGATCTCTTGACTTCGAACTTCATCATTGCATTTCAAACAAGCAGTTTCTTCCCTCCAAAAGCATCTGACCAAAATTACTTTGATTTTCCTTCAGAAGTTTTAAATTTGAACTTGTACGGTTATTCAAACAAATCATATGATTAGTTTTAAAGAATAACTGTTTTGCATGACTTGTTCCACATGTCGTGCTTTCTACACCTCCTGGAATTATGATATCCCATCTATTGTATTAAGGCTAATTGTAAAGAAGGATGATACGATACAACAAAGTTTCCATGAAAACATCAAGAAAAGAAAAATAAATATTTCAAATTCATATCACCCTTCTCTTTCCTGAACGTTTTTGGAGAAATTTTTCCTCAACCCTAACATTTTTTAATGGTAAAATAATTTTTGGGTAAATTACATTGACCTCCCCTGAGGTTTCTGACTTATATATCGACCAATTTTTACTTTATCCGGAATAACACCGCCTCTGCCGAAGTTTTATATTTTATTATCAAAAGACTCTTCAACAATACCGACGGGCCGGACCCCCTGCTGGGTCCTCAATGGTCGATCCGGGCCGCCATTCATTCCGAATCGACCCGAAAAGGGGTCCACGTGGGGAATCACCTCAAATCGATACAAATTCTAAGTGCTCGATCCGTAATCACCCCATTTCGCTCAAAAATTTTGGATCGAAAGCACTTAGATCTGTCCGACAGGTGATTCTCGGCAGACCCACTCGGAATTCGACTGAATGAATGAACGAATCCGCTTAGATGGACGTCAGGGGGACCCACAAAGGGGTCACTAGCCACCTAATCAAGCTGAAGGGTGCTTTTGATACTAAAATATAAAACTCAAGGGAGGTCAGTGCTATTTTAGATAAATTAGGGGAGGTCAGTGTTATTTCAGATAAAGTATGGGTGGTCAGTGTACAAGTCATAAACCTCAGGGGAGGTCAGTGTAATTTACCAATAATTTTGCTTCTCACTTAAGTTGAAAAGTGGAGACAGAAGGATTTCGAATTAAAATTATTTTTTCCAGACATCCCAAGCACAACTTTAGCATATCAAACAATGCCGGCTCCAATGTTTTGGAGTGCCCAAGTCTGACTCCGAACTTGATTGCCTACCTAATATTAAGTCATAAAAACATAAAAAGACATACTCCCTCTATCCCAAATTATTGATCCTGTTAGGATTTTGAAAGTTATGAACAGTTCCAAAATTACATTGAAATTTGAACAAAATAAATAATTTGGGATGAATGGAATACAAGTTTAAAAAAAATCAAGGTTACATTGTTCCTTTACCTTGAGACCGATGAACGAAGTAAATGGTTTGCTTTACTTTAGGAAACTTTTTAATATCCATTTATAATTTACGTCTCTTTTTTGTTTGGTTGCCCAAGCCCTAACCCTTGGCCACCCTTATCAGCCAATCAAGCATAAGAGGCTTAAAAATGTCAGCTCTAGTACAAGACTTGTAAGTCTGTGACACTCAATCCACACTTCTACTTCTATAATCTCGTCTTCTATATTCGACAAACACGTCTTGACTATTCAACAAACAAACACGGCTTAGTTTTTTCAAAAGATTTTAACAATTCAGTTGCTAAAATTATGGTTGATTTGACCATGATTTGACAATAATTTTAGCACCTGGTGAACTCATTTGCTAAAACCATAGTTAATTTTAACAACTGGATTTCTAAAATCTTTCAAAATACTCAACCCTAGGACTGCCTGTAGACCAATTTGATGGTGCTGCTTAAAAAACAGGGCTGAAATGTGAACACATTGAAAGCTTTGGTAAAAGATCCGACAGGGTTTAAAGTCAATGGCCCTCTCTTATTACTCGCACCTTATTGTGTTCCTCGCCATTCAAAGCTTGGTGCTTGCTTTAATTTGAGTAGTACTATTTTTTCTGTTCTAACGTCTTATTTTAGGCCTGCAGATTGAAATCGTTATGGAAATCAGTTTGAATTTTCTATTTTGAGAGTTAGGTAGTCTTATTTTGAGAGGTAGGTAGTCTGGTGTTTACCCGCCTCACTCCTCTGTTTCGGTTGCGATAATTTTTCTAGGAACGAACCCGCCCGGATTTATTATCTTATGGAAATTCTTTCTTGCCTTCTTGTGAACGTCAACAGAACAGATCCAAAGAGGAGCAAACATGATCGAAGAAAAGAGGGTTGTCTCCAAACCCTTGAACGATGTCTCTCTATGTACAATAATGTATCTACTAAGCTACTCTTGAAAGAATAGGAAAATTACAGGAGAATAGAATTAAAGAAAAGGCAAAGATACAAAAAAACACCTTTGTATTTTCTCTCAGCCCTCTTCAAATTTATGACGTGACAAGGATGACATCGAGAGTTTGCCAAGAAGAAATCTAAAGCGAGTGATAGTACGAGCCTTGGTGAATGGTGAAGAAATCAACAAGTTGGATGGAAGACGACATGTAGGGAAGAGAGAGATCTATTTTGCAAATGTGACGAACCAAGTAACAATCAATCTCAATGTACTTTGTACGCTCATAAAAGACAAATTTATGAGCAATTTGAATTGCACTTCCATTATCACAAAATATTGGCATAGGAGAAGACACGCGAAGACCCATATCTTGTAACATTGTATCCTAATGATTTCAGGCATAGCACGATATTTAGCTTCTAAGCTAGATCGAGATATACCCCTTTGCTTCTTACTTTTTCAAGAGATAAGAGTATCTTCAAGAAAAATTCATATTCCTGTAGTTGACTTCAGGTTGTTAACATCACCTACCCAATCTGTATCAAATTATGCTCGAAGTTCCATATTTGGACTAGAAACAAATTGGCTAACAATAGGAACAACATATGCAAGATCTAGTCGAGTATAATATTCAAATACACCAAACAACCAACAATATGACGATACAAGATATCATCTGGCAATGGGACACCATCAGTTGGGCAAAGCATGACACAATTGATAAACATGATGCGAAGGGTAAGAAAGACCCGGGGAAGGTTTCATGTAAACTTCCTCTTGCAAATCAACATTCGAAAATGCATTTTTGACATCTATTTGGTACAACGGCCATTGTAGTTTGGAAGATACAAAGATCAATGTTCGAACCAATGTCATTTTGGCAACAGGGACAAAAGTTTCTTCACAATCAATTCTATCTACTTACATCCAATGGTGTCTTTCCCTTCGGGAAGAGTGACTAAGTCCCAAGTTTGAGTTTGTGAAGGTCATTAAGTTCCTCTTCCATAGCATTCTTCCAATAGGCCTAACAACTACTTCTTATAAGATTGAGGTTCCTGATAAGAAATGAACCGAGGGAATAAAAGATTCATTCGACGAGGAAAAATAAGTTTTTAGTTGGCTAGCCAAAAGGGAGGATTGTGAGAATGAAAACGAGAAGAATACTTGTGTTCAACTGATGAAGGTGAAAGATAAGACATCTTCAGAGATAGCAGTGGAATCAGACATAGAGGAAGTTTCATCTTCCACAAACGTAGATGAAGGTTCGATATTCTCTGACACAACAACAGGCTCAGAAACACAAATGGACTCGGTTCCCTCATTTGAAACGTGTTAGAATTCCGAACTAAATGAAGAAGCTGAACTAGAAAAGGGATCGTACGTAAGAACATCTTCTTTAGAAAGAGTAGATGAGGAGGTAGGAAGACAATAAAATGGAAGATGCTCCAAGAATGCAACATGCCTAGAAATGTGAATCTTTTTAGCAATACGATCATAGCATCTATAACCCTTTAGAGCAATTTCATACCCTAAGAAGACACGTGAGGCAGAACAAGCGGTGAGCTTCGTTCATTCATTTTTGGGGAGGAGAACAAAACAAGAACACCCAAAAACTTTAAGTTTAGAGTTATTGGGTTGAATACCAAACAATTTTTCATATGGAGAAAACTCCACCATTCAAAATTGTAGGAATTCGATTAATCAAATAAGCAGATGGACTAGAGGAGTCGATGTACTAGAGGGGAGGCCGTGGATGAAGAAACCTAACTGATGTATGAAGTCAAGTATTTTTAAGTGTGAACTAGAGTACTAAACCGTGTAGGAGGGGTGTTACGCACACCACTCACGACAACCCCCCTCCTCCCCCATTAGCCCCACCCCCATTCCCCCAATACCATATACTCACCCCACTATTTGATTAGGTGGATTTGCTTCCTTTTTTCTGTAATTACTTATTTAATTTGATTAACGCAAATTACATTTGCAAGTAAATTATTTTTTAACATTAAGATTTAAATTTGACTTTATATTTACAAACTTTATATTATTTTAATTAGTTAATTAATTTGTTTTTAACAATGAATAATTTATTAAAAAACTTGTAAAAGTGAATAATATTATAATCCCGCTTAAAAGTAAATAAATATTACAATCACGTTTTAAAGTGTCTAAATATTACAATCACGTTGACAATGTTTAGCCCTAATCAATATTGTCACCAAATTGTGCTCTCGGCACGACGCCCAATATGTCGTTCCACAATTGAACACGTATGTTATAAGTAACAGACCATCCTGCAGCTTCATTCGATGCATTCTGCCACCACCATATTGGGATGGGTGGTACAGGGTGATGATGGTGCAAAAAAAGTTGCACGAAGTGATTGTTAATACGGGCAATAGCTATTTCTTGGCGCTGTTGGACTGAAATTGGATGGGATCTCAAGGGCAAGTGAGTAAAGCAACTTCCGGCATTCGTGTCAAATGTATGTGGTACAATTTTATACTGTGATGCGATGACTACCTTCAAACTCATACAGTCCATCCAATTTGGTTGTGGAGCCGTAGGCATCCCAATAGCTCACTAACCGTAGTACATCATCTGCCATATTTTCTAGCGAATAAATCGCATTGTAGAGATTTCTTTTCTAATTAATTTCTTGGATAAGATCCTGTCGTATTTAAACCCAACACTCCTCAGTGCCATAGATATGCGTAGCTATGGCCCTGAATCCACAATGACCATCACCTTTAACGTCTTTGGTGTGGGACATATACTGCTGAAATTGCTAAGGTAAATAATGAATGTAGTTAACCTTCTCCCTCTCCCTCTCTTCCTTCTCCTTCTCCCTCTCCACCCTTTCCCTCCCTACATTTTTCCCTTTTCCTTTCCATCTCAATGTAGATGCTTCTGTACAGGAAGGTATGCGTCGTTCACTTTGCTCAGCTTTTCCCACAGGTCAACCTCTATGTTCAGTGTTGTATGATGGGGCTCGAACACTGTTGTGAAACGGATCTGCCATATCCACAAACCTGTCTATCATATGCTTTCGCATACGTGGATCCATCTCCTGTAATATGTTAACCACATGAGATGTCTCGTTGGGTTGTTCTCCCTCGTCATTAAACCCGGTCGCGTGCATAGAGAGCCTACTCCAATGAACGTGGATACTGGATAAAATAAATTGACATGTCGTGGGAACGATAAGCCCTCAAATCGTGAATAAATGATTACTTTAATTTATATAAAGAAATGAAATAATATAAATAAATTAAATAAGGTAATTAAAGGAAATAAAGTAATATAAATAAAGTAAATAAAGTAATTATATGAATTAAAGTAATATAAATAAAGTAATTATATGAATTAAAGTAATATAAATAAAGTAATTAAAGTAATATAAATAAAGTAATATAAATGAATTAAAATAAATAATAAAGTAAATAAAGTAATTAAAGAAATTAAAGTAATAAGAAAAAGTAAATAAAGTAATATAAATGAATTAATATAAATAATATATTAGAGTGTAATTGAAGGAGGAAAAGAGGAGCAAAATGATAATTATGTCGTTGTCAGGGCCCTGGGGCCCAGGTGGGGGGCGCGTATCAATTTTCACCCTGTAGTTTGGGGGAAAAAGAATGGGTAACTCTTTATATCAAGCATACACCCCTAAAATAAATATAGATTATCAATGTACCCCTAATTAATTATTAACTACATTATGACCACAAGTTCGAGAGCCTAAACGAGCCGACTACTAATTGGTTCATGTTCGGCTCATTTATTGAATACGAGCCTAAAATTGCGGTTGAGGTTCAGTTAGTTTAATAGACGAATCAAACTCAAACGAAGGCTTTTCTGAATCCGGCGCCGAACAGGTTCATGAAAACAACTTCGGTTCATTTACAATTTCTAACCATACAAACTCATTTAGGCTCTTGTCTTTATATTGTTAGGATGAATTATCTTAGTCTATTTTTATGAGGTTACTGTAATTCTTCTCTAATTAAATACTGCATGAAAAAAACACTATATATAAGAGTTTGTTTTGATTTTTAAGGATCAGGGAAGGACAAGGAACGATCCCATTAAAAGAGGAAATCTGATGCCCATTAGGGGCTGGAATTGAATGTCCAACTGCTCTCTGACGGGGATCGGGAAGGATTTGAAAGTATAATAGACAACCTGAGTTTTTGAACTGGGGAAGTGAAACCTAAACCTGCCTCTCTCTGTGGCATTTTCTATTAGTCCACTATCCGATTCTGCATGATTTAGGGGCTGCAAATTTGCTGAGAACTGGGCAATACATTACTATGTACTAGTGTTTGCTTAGTGTCTGAATTCCATCCCTTGTGTCAAGTTATTTCTTTTCTGAACATGAATCTTCTTTATCAGAGTTTGTGCAAGACAGGAGTAGGAATTCAGTTTGGGTTAAGTAAACTTTTATGGAGTTCTACATTGGCGTTTAGCTTTTTGATTGCAAAATAAGTGCCACGAGCTAATAGGTTGTCTAAATTTGGTTAAAAAACTAAACAATTTTAAAAGGCTCAAATTTAATTACTACTAAAGTATTAAGTACTACTTTGGGAAAAATTACCATCAATTGCTCCTCGAGGTTCTCTCCCCTTCAAATTGGTTTTGAGTTTCATTATGTGTGACTTTCAAACTCATGTCTATTGGGAGAATTCCTGAAAAATCGCTTAAAATCTTATGCAGGCGGGTAATAGATTTTTGGAAAAAATATTAATTGCACGAACCGTTATAAATGTTTTGAAAACACTAAGAACATATTTGTACTTGAATTGTATGTGCACATAGCATTTTTAAACCCAAATGAGGCAAAAATTGAGGCCGAGAGGATCTGGGGTCCAATAGGGTGGGGAGTGTCCTACAGGTTACAGGGTTATAGTGCACAATTTGTACTATTCAAAGCGATTTCAATTGTTCAGTTCAGGTTATTTTAGAGGTAAATTACGTATCTAACATGTAAGACAACATATGAAATTGCAACGTTGAACATGAAAAAAAACTGTTGCACACTAGTGGGTGAAGAAGTTATAGGTGCATGAAATGTTTAATGCAAAATACATAGAAATACTCAAGTCAATTCAATTCATCATACAACGTGCCCATGGGTACGCAATATATATGAACGATGGATCTCAACTGTCCAAAAGTATTTTCGACAGTCTACATATTAAAATACTTTTTTACCGGTAAAATTATTTTTGACGAGTGAGATGTATCATCCGTGCATGTGTGTACACGGACGTGCCTGCACGAACTAATTTTGTTCATCATAATCAACCACATACCGCACCCATAAACTCCCCATCAGATTCAAGCGCCACCATTGTTTCCGGCGGGAGCGTGACCTCCAAATCCATGCTTCCGCCGCCTTCGTACCCCGGATACGACGTCACTTTCCCATCGAACTTATTCGCATACCCACTCCGAACCGCCACCGCTCTCCCCATCCCAAACTCGTTCTCATACATCCCAAACCGCGGCGAGCTCCCCATCATTACACTACACGGGTCAAAATACTTCTCAAACTGGTAAATAATCGGATCCTTAACCCAATTATCCACCCACTCCCGCACCGCCGCGTCAGAGTGCCCCGCCACCGCCTCGTGCAATTGCCAAGCCGCCCACCCGAGCCCGTGCTCGAGCAGTTCCCCGGCCGAGGTTTTCCCCCTCACTGGCTGCATCGAATTACCGAAATACTCGTTTGGCAACGGCGGGTCCATTCGGGCTCGGTTATTCGCCGCCAATCTGCAACTTGTTTCTTGGTCGCGTGGGAGACGACGGGCGCGGGTAACGCACCTCCAGACGAGGGCCAATACGGATTGAAAGGAAGAAATCTTGTTCGTCTTTGCCTCCGAATTCGCTTTGGATTTGAGTTTGGCTATGGATTGTGATGAGAAGTGGAAGATTCTCTCTCTAAGTGGTGGTGCTTCAAATCGGCTAATGAACTGATCGTGGTGAGAGAAAGGGAGGTTGAGAACAGGACCGTACCCATCAGGAATCCAGCGGTTAAGAATTGGGGTTCGAAAATTTGCAAGATTATTCTTTTCTTGTGCTCGGAAGGTATTCGACAAACTTTCCCAAAAATGCCAATAAGATGTTCCGTCAACCACCATGTGGTTTATCGAACAACCGATGAAAATCCCGTCGGTTAGCTCGGTCACTTGAATTGACAGCAACGACATCGAGTGCCCGTCGTGATTAATAGCCCTGTCGTGATCAAAGAAGGATTGAACAACAAGAGGAACATCGACAGGCGAAAGAATGTCAGACACAGATAAATCAGCAGTTGCGTAGATAAATTTTGCTCCGGGGCAGTTGTTGCAATCGATGGAGACGGAGTAAGAAGGCGGGTTTTCTAGCTTTTGGGTTGCGAGTCGACCGGTAAGGGGGTAGAAATGGACGAGGGTGAGAGAGAGAGACTCCTTGAGCTTCTCTAGTAGAGATTTGACAGGGTTTTCTTGATCATTCGATGTTGTTTGGGGCTTAATGAAGAGAAGACCCTTTTGGATGTAATGCACTGAGAGCATTGCTAGATCCCATGGGGCCAAGTAGATTGGTGGATGATTTTGTTCTTCTGGTTTGATGAAGCACTCTGAGATGATTTGAACAACTGGAGGGTCCATTGTACAGGGATTTTAAGGGAATAGGAGTATTTGTTTTCGGTGCCTAATGAATATAACTCTTCACCTTGGTTCGGTTGAAACTCAGCTGTGTTCTAAAAAATCGGCTCACAATTATAAAATTATGGTCAAAATTCAAATTTTGACCATAATTATAAAATTAACTCTTCACGTATTTCGGCCTAATGAATATAATTTATGACCGAAACCGATCTCACAATTATAAAATTATGGTCAAAACTCAAATTTTGTTGAATAAAACCGAAATACTTAGATTATTGCCAAATAATCCACGTATTTCGGCTTTTTATTCAAAAAAATATTTGGTTTGACCATAATTTTATAGTTGTTAGATTCGTCTTGTCAAAATGAATCTAAAAACCACAAAATCTTGATGTGAAACTAACAAATGCAAAAAAAAATTAAATAAAGACGAAACGAAAAAACTAAAAAATCATAATCCACTTTTACGCCAAACAAGCCCTAAATTGGTTTTTTACATGATCCACTTTTAGGCCAAGTTAATATTTAGGTGTGTTTCATTAACAAAACAAAAACAATTTTTTTTAAAAAATAAAACAAGCCATTCTCTTATATAAGCTTTGGATTCTCTCTGTAACATGTGTTGGCCTTGTGTATAGAACCCTTCTACAGGTACGGACTATAGTGCTAAGAATGTGTATAGATGGGTCTCGAGGACCCATGTTTGGGTCTCACACGAACAATCCGAGCTATTAAATTATCTTAGAATAATTTTTGGAGGGGTTTTCCGAGAAATTACTTCCTTCAAACTTGTGAAATGGGGGGTTTTTGGATGAACCACTTACACAAATCTGATGAAAATAATTTTTTGCAGAACCCCTCAAAAAATTATTCTAAAATAATTTAACAGTTCGAATCATTCGTATGAAAACTAAATATAAGTCACCAAGACTCATCTATTCACTTTGGTCTGTCGCCATTAATTTACCGTTGTGTATATAAGCTTTGGATTCTCTCTGTAACATGTGTAGTGTTGGTGAGTGTGCTACGGATTCGGCCAAAGAAGTACGGTAGATAATGACTTGGATGTGATGCAAATATGTTGAAAGACTTCGGTAGTCGCAAACGTCAGGATGTCCCTTGGAAAAACCGGAAGCCAGCACCGCATGGAGCATCTTATCTCATGCACAAAAAAAAAAAACATTAAATTTAAGAACACTGCTAGGGATACAATTCATTTTTGCACCGAAAATGTACTCCACGGCTTTAGGGATCCACTTTTGAGTCCCACATGAATTATTCAAAACCATTCAGGAAACGGTGAGACTTTGATTCAAGCATTTTTAAATGTCCGATTGAGCTGATTTATTATGGGCCCCCTCGAAAAAATATTTTAAGAACAATAAACGTTTCGGATCACTCATGTGAGACCCAAAAGCGGGTTCCCGAAGCCGTGAGGTGCATTTTCAGTGCAAAAATGGGTTGTACCCCTAGGTTTTTCGTAAATTTAACCTAAAAAACACGTTTTATAATTTAACAACTCACTTTTCAAAAAATTTATAAAATCAGATTCTTTATTTAAACTTAAGCAAGTGACTTTATCAAAAACTCATAAAATCAGACTCTCTATTCAAACTTTTACTCTTCCCTCTCTCCTCTTCTTTTGGTGAGTGAACAATAGGTTACCAAATTTGTCAAATTACTGTAGCAAAGTTAAGAAATCTTCAAATTTGTAAGTTTGTTTGGTAAGTCTGATTTTTGAGAATTTGGAGGAGTTTGTTCTCTATTTTAACTTAAAAGTTAAATTGTTAAGTCACATATTAATGCTCTTAACAATTCTAATTTAGCCACTGACGAGCAATTTTTTGTTTTTATCTCAAGTGCTAAAAATGATAAAATTAATTTGTCTGGAAATTTTTGTTTAGTACTTTAAACAAAAAACGAGAAACTCACCCTAATAATATTAACAAAATAATGTGAATATGTTGATATTTTTTATTTTTTTGGGCACATGTATATGGAAAGAAAAACCAATTTCATAAAGTATGTTAAACAAAAAAACAAAAAGCCACTAAGTGGAACACCTTACACGTTTTCTTCCACAACTTTTTGCTAAAAGTTAGATCAATAAATGGATGATGATAGAATTAGGAGCATATGTATTAAGGCATCTTTTTTTTGCACCACCTAAAAGAGCCGTCTAAAATGTCCTAACTAGTTTACTAAGAAAATTTTTAAAAAATGGTCTCTAGTGTACAAAAGTTAGTTTCCTAAAATCTTATGTGACATTCCTCACTAAATAAAGTATCCTAAACGACAACTTAAATTTGGAGATACCTAAGGAGAGAGATAGAGACAAGGGACGGGAATATTGTAGGACCAAGTGTACCAGTTGAGTTCAAAATTTAAAAATGTTTCCGTTGTTGCAAGGGGAATATAAATGAACATCTGTTTTTTAAAACCCACAGACCCAACCCTCCACCTCCATTTTTTAATGCCCAACTCAATGAACAATTCAACTTCCCAAATTTTTATCCAAATTCATTGTCTTCATATCTCTTCAACCCTCCTGTCCCTCCCTGCAATCCATTTGTGGCTACACAATCTCAACGTAGTAATATCCAAGAAACTTCCCCAAATGATGATGTGCAATCTACCACAACCACAACCCAAACGAGGAAAAAGGCTCAAGTTGGTGATAAGGAACGAAATACAAATTGGATCAAGGAGGAAGATGAAGTATTATGGGTTGGTTTGGGTGAATTTAGAAAATTAGTTTTTTGAGTTTTGTTCTTATTCAATTTTTTTTGCATTTGTTAGTTTTCGGTCGATTTTTTGTGGTTTCTTGGCTTGTCTCGACGACATGAATCTAAAATTGTTAGCCAAACTTAAAATTTTGTGAATAAAGACAAAAAAATAATCTAAAAAATAATAAAGACAAAAAATAATCTAAAAATAATCTATTTTTTGTCTTTATTTACAAAACTTTAAATTTAGCAAATAATTTTATACTTTTTAGATTTCTCTCGTCGAGGCAAGCTAAGAAACCACAAAAAATCGACCAAAAACTAATAAATACAAAAAAAAAATTGAAGAAAGACAAAATCAAAAAACCAATTTCCCAATTCACCCTAACCACCCTGTAGACACTAAAATTTTGATGCGATTTAATCGCCGTCCAAATTAATTAAGACAAATAAAATTGTCTGAATTAATTAAAGTCAAAGCTGGTCAAAACCTTCAAATAAATTTGGACCCGCCAAAATAATGGGCTCAATCCATTTGAGATACGGTAAAGACCAAAATAAGGTGGGCTAATTTATTTAGCCAAATGGGTTCACAAAAGTATGGGCTCAATTATGGGCAGAACCAAAAGAAAATGGCCCAACTTAGCCTACGAAATGGGTCATAGATTTGGGCTAACCGAAAGTTACGGGCCCAGTCCAATTTTTCTTGAGTCAAAAGAATAATTATAATATATGTTCATATATTATATTTATTTAATATTGACCTATGTTAGTTGGAAAGAAAATCAATCAAGAAAAAAATCTTACCAAACTTGTCACCACTCTCCTTTGCCTATAAATAGAGGTTCATAGAAGGAGAAAAATGGACCTTTTGTCGGATTCTACAAAAGCCTCCGAAACACTCTCTTCCGAATCAAAGATTCACAAGTCTCTCTCTCTCTCAAAGTTCTTCCCCAAAAATCCCACATTCAACACCTTGCAAAGAATCATTAAGCACTTAAACTACGTGCCGATTTCTTTGCAAGTTTCTACCTAAAATCATACAACAAACCAAAAAAATCTTGAAAGTTTTCAAAGATCAATCTCTTTTCGAAGGATTTCTTTGGAGTTCTTTCAAGTTCAAACCATTGTTCAAGCTTTGTTCTTCAGTTCATTCAACTCGAAGATTCAAAGAAAGTCATTGTTTGCGTGATTCAACAACAAGCATTCAAGCCGTTGGAGAGCCATCAATTCCAGAGATCGAATCAGAGGATTTTGTTCTTTAGCTTTGTTGAAAGAGCATTTATTAGAGATTGTACCCCTCGCATTTAATTCAAAATCAATAAAATTGTATTTTGTGCATCTTTTTCTTGTTCTTTATTGCAGGACACGAATTTGTGTGTTACACACCCCATATGTAAAGCTTGGTTACAAATCTCGGAAGATGCCGCCACAGGTACAGATCAACCGAGGGGAAGGTTGTGGGAGCGAATTCAAGACGAGTTTAACAAAATTATGGGTCATGAAACTGAAAGAAATACAACAGGATTGATGCACCATTGGTCGACCCTTCAATCCCACATTAACAAATATTCTGGGTGTGTACGTAAGATAGAGAGGAGTCCAACGGGTGGGTTTAATCTTGAAGATTCGGTAAGTATTTTAATTTTTTTGGCTGCTGTCCTAATGTTTATGCATCTAATTCTAATGTGATTGAAATTATTGTATAGATTAGGGCTGCAAAAAAAATTGTACTATCAGTCAGAAGGTCATAATTTTAAGTGGAATGGCTGTTGGTTAATCCTCAAAGACACGGCAAAATGGTCGATCTATACCCAAGAGCAACAACAAAGAAAACAGAAGACCACAGAAAAGAAGAAACGTGAAGGTAATTATGAGGACGTTGATTTCGTTGCCAATCCGTCTAACCCTTCGACTCCGGCAACACCAAGTTCAGCTGCGGGAACAGTTAGTCTTGAGGATGATTGCTGACCAAGTAGAAGGTCTACACTTATTTGGTTTCGAATTTAGCAACATACGAAAGGAGAATGTGGAAATTGTGGAACGAGAGATGAAATTTGCAAGTGAACGAAAAAAGATGAAAACACAGGCAAAAAAAAGAGCAAGAAGAACGGAGAATAGAGGCTAAACTTGAACAAGAACGAATGAAAATAGTTGGGAAACTTGAGCAAGAACAATTGAGGTTCAAGAAAGACCAAATAAGGTCAAAGAAAGACTTATATTAGGCCACGGTAGAGAATCAAAGAGGAGTTGACTCATTTTTATTGTTTTGGTCTCGAACCAGATGAGTCATCATCAATCCACCTAAATTATATTGTATTGGAATCTAGAATATGTTTCATTAAATCAATTATGCTCTTTTGTTTCACTTGTTTAAATCTCACTCATATCTTTCAAAGAACCACATGTGGAAAATGTTTCGTTAAATCATATCTTTCTAAGAACCATTTCTTTCAAAGACAAGATAAATAAAATAAAGACATAAATTTTGAAACATAGTCAAACAGTATTTTAATTAGCTTCATCGCCAAATTGGAGCCACAAATGTTCCATGAGGTCAGATTTGAGTCTTGAATTTGTCCCTCTGTTGCGAATTCTGTCAAGGCAAGAGGAGATGTGTGCAACCAAAAGCTCTAGATCACGAGCGTATTCTGGACGAGATACTACCTCGACCGATGGAGGTCTACCGTCTACATCTTTCTACTTCACCTCCCTCATCTTCCATAATGATGTTGTGAAGTATGATGCATGTTTTCATAATTTTGCAAAGATCTTTTTTTTGGCATGCTTCATAGCCCACCTTGTTTGTAACACACCAAAGGCTCGCTCAACATCCTTCTTAGCAGACTCTTGTTTTTTAGCAAACAATCTCTCTTTTCCTGTGGCAAGATGTGCAATGGTTTGGATCAATGTGGCCCATGGAGGATAAATACCATCAGAGAGGTAATACCCTAATGTGTATTGATGCCCATTCACCTCAAACATAACAGAAGGGGTTTTACCATGAATAAGAGTGTCAAATAACGGGGAATGATCTAGGCCATTTATATCGTTATGAGAACCTGGCATACCAAAGAAAGCATGCCAAATCCAGAGATCGCGTGATGCAACTGCATCCAATACGATGGTAGGCTTATGATGATGACCCCTATGAGTGCCGTGCTATGCGGTGGGACAATTTTTCCATTCTCAGTGCATACAATCCAAGGACCCAAACATACCCGGAAAGCCTCTTCCTTCTCCTTCACGAAGTAGACGTGCAACATCTTGTCCACTAGGCGAGCGAAGGTATTGACTTTCATACAACGCAATTATAGCATTACAAAAGTGATTTAAACTTTCAATAGCAGTACTCTCGCTAATCTTTAAGTACTCATCAACATTATCAGAAGAATATCCATATGCAAGGACACGTACCGTTGCCGTAACCTTTTGTAATGAAGAGCACCCAAAATGTCCAAGAGCATCCTTTTTCGAACAAAGTAGTTATCGTATGCTTCAACGTCCTTCAAAATGCGAAGGAACAACTCTCGACGCATACGATATCGCCTATGAAAGAATTCTAGAGGAAAGGTACAATCTTTAGCAAAGTAATCTCTCCATATTTGTCGGTGACTTCCCTCTCGATCACGTCTTGTATACTGTCTTCTAGCTGGTTGTATGAGTAGTGTTGGCATTAGTGATGGATGAAGCAAATTTGTCAAATTTTGCACCCGTTTACGATGGCGCTGGGAAATTGTCTCTTGATCTCCATCGGACGAGGATGAGCTCTCTTGAGTTGAAGATTTTGTCGATGTAGACGATGACGACTTTGTTTCAGGGCCGGCTCTGAATTTCTTGAGGCCTAAAGCGAATTTTTTAAAGAAAAAAAGAATGGGCCTTCAATCTTTTTTGCATAGTGAATGATACTTGAGAAAGAAAAAACATTCATATGGAAGGCAATGCAATAATTTGAGACCATAGGTACCCATAATCAATACATTAAAAATTGTCATTTAAAGATTACTCTTCTCGCGTTTTTAGCCGCAAAAGTACTAATAAAAATTGCATAATTAAGTTTCTCCACCATAGTCTTTTCAATAGACAACATAGTCAATTCGTTCGGTCTTTTTCTTGTGACATCGTCGACCTAAGATAGGATTTGATCAACTTTAATTTCAAAAAACCTATTTCACCGTATGAGAATCAGAATCGGAATAGTCAATGTATTCTATCTGCTAATCCACACATTCTTAAAAAAAAAAAAAAACTATCCATTGTCTTCAAGTAATTGAGAACATCAATGGGCTTTCTTAGCTCTTTTGGTAAAATTTCTCTCAAGACTTTCAATTCCGAACATAATCCTTTCCCTCAATATCAGAAAGCTCATTTCTTTCCAAAATATTTTCAAGATTACATTTGGATCCTTTCTAAAATAAGGCCCTCAAATTTTTTAGACGAATTAAACATAATTTTTTTTATTGATACTTGGTAACTATATGGACCTATATTATTAGAAATCCCCAAAAAAATAAAAAATTTGGAAACTTAAAAGTCGATTGTTTTACTGAGGCTTTTTGGCTGTTCTAAAATTCTCTGCTCTGTTTGAGAAAATAACTTCGATGGTGATGCCGCGCCATTGCTTTATTTTTGAAAGGTCTCTATTTTTAGGAATACATTGGATGTAGTCGTTGTATTGTTCTGGTTTGGTAAAGTAGCTGTTACTTTTTTGGTATTGGGCCCATTTAAATGAGTCTCATTCTAAAAGATAATGAACATTTTTAGAGAGTTTTATTAAAGTACATTTCTCCTTAGCTAGCTAACTAAGTTCTTAATAAATAAAATAGAGCCCCACATGTACTTAGGTGTATATTTTAAAAAATATTTTTTAAGTAGTGCAATAGAGATGTTCTTAAATTATCTCTTCTATGGTGTGTTAAGACATCTCTAATGTGAAGGAACAGCTCTAGACACATGTGATACCGCCTACAAAAATAGTCAGGTGGGTAAATACAATTCTTAGAAAAGTAATCTCTCCACATTTGGCGATGGCTTCCCTCTTGATGCCGACAAATATAACTCTCTAAACTATTTTTTGATTCCTAAATTGCTCTCTGTTTGAATAAATAATTTTAGTGTTGGAAGCCATATATATGGCTTTTTGGAGATATTCTATTGTATTGCTACCATACCCTACACAAATTCATTATAGTTCAATAAAAAAAAAGGGTGAAATTTTGGATTAAAAAAAAAACCATACTTTCGTGCATAATATCAATAATTCAATATCATACAAATTTCTCCCCACCAATCTACTAGTTCATATCTAATTACTCCCTCCGTTCCAAATTAATAGTCCATTATGAAAAATAGTGTCATTTTTCAAAGCAAAAGATGAAGTACTTTCGTGTATCATTTTTTAAATTTTTTCGCACGAAATTAGAGTACTCTAATTTGATGCGAAAAAATTCAAAAAATAATATGCGAAAGTACTTTATTTTTTTGTTTGAAAAATAATTAGAGAAAGAAAGTGAGACTCTTATTTAGAAACGGGTAAATTTTTTGAGAGATTGCAAATCAAAATTCAAGTACTAATAGTTGCATGAGTGGAAAACAAATGTTGACGATTTGTGCCCTTCAGCACGTACCATTCAGGCCATCCATAAACTCCCCATCAGATTCAAGCGCCGCCATTGTTTCCGGCGGGAGGTTAACCTCTAAATCCATGCTTCCGCCGCCTTCATACCCAGGGTAAAACATCACTTTCCCGTCCAACTTGTTAGCGTACCCACTCCGAATCGCCACCGCTTTTCCCATCCCGAACTCGTTTTCATACATCCTAAACCGCGGCGAGCTCGAGATCAGTAAACCATACGGGTTATACAGTGCCGGCCCACGTGTGATTATAACTGGATGCTCCATCCACTTCTCCACCCACTCTCGCACCGCCGCAGCGGAGTGGCCCTCCACCACCTCGTGCAATCGACACGCCGCCCACCCTAATTCGTGATCGAGCAGTTCGCCGACAGAGGCTTTTCCCATTAATATGATCACCGAATTACCGAAATACTCATTCGGCAACGGCGGGTCGATTCGGCTTCGGTTATTTGCAGTGAAGGAACAAGTGGTTTCCGGGTCGCGTGGAAGACGACGGGCCCGCATAACGCACCTCCAGATAAGCGCGGATACGGATTGGAACGAGGAAATCTTGCTTGATTTGCTTTGACAATTGGCCTTGGCTTTGAGTTTGGCTATGGATTCCGAAGAGAAGTGGAAGAATCTCTCTCTAAGCGGGGGTGGTTCAAACCTGCTAATGAACTGATCGTGGTGAGAGAAAGGGAGGTTGTGGATGGGATCGTGCTCGTTAGTGAACCATCGTTTAAGAATTGGGGGTCGAGAAATTTGAGCATTCTTTTCCTGCGCACGGAAGGTGTTCGACAAAATTTCCCAAAAATGCCAATAAGATGTTCCGTCAACAACTGCGTGGTTGGCTGAACAACCAATGAATATCCCATCTACTAACTCCGTGACTTGAATTGACAACAACGACATTGAATGCCCATCGTGATTAATCGCCCTGTCATGATCAAAGAAGGATTGAACCACTGCGGGAACATCAACAGGCGAAAGAATGTCGGAGATAGTTAAATCAGCAGTGGCATAGATAAATTTTGCCCCGGGACTATTGTTGCAATCGATGTACACGGAATAAGAAGGTGGGTTCTCTTGTTTTAGGGTTGCGAACCGACCAGCGAGTGGGTAGAAATGGACGAGGGTGAGAGACAAGGATTCCTTGAGCTTATCTAGGAGGGATTTTACTGGGTTTTCTTGATCATTTGTTGTTGTTTGGGGCTTAATGAACAGAAGACCCTTTTGGATGTAATTCAGTGAGAGCATGCATAGGTCCCATGCGGCCAACTGGATTGGAGGCTTTATCTCCTCTACTGGATATTGTGGTTTTATGAAGCACTCGGAGATAGTTTGAACAATTGGAGGGTTCATTTTGGAGATCGAACACTGTTTTCTGTGCTTACTGAAGGTAACCCTTCACCTTGGTTCAATTGAAACTTAGCTGTTTTGTACTGAGTTTTATATCGAGTTTGTGTGGTTGAAAAATCAACGGTATCAAGAAAGAGATAAAACATGACCCAAAACTCTGCCAGTAGGATTTTCTCAACAAAAATATTATAATACTGAAAATTTTTTCCTGAAAACGTCCAAATAAGAAAAATAAACGATTTAAATTCACTTTCCCAAATATTTTATGGGAAACTCTTCCATTTCCTTATCATCCCTTTTCTCACAAGCAATTTCGGAGAAGGGAGGATGAGTAGGGTCATTTTGCAAATTAGTAATTTGTATCCATTTTTTTTTTGTTTGAGTGGGTAGGTGATGTGTCCATTTTGCGAGTGTTTTAATATATATTATCATCTCGATTCCTATTCAACTACACATTTATATTTATATGTGAAGAATTGTGTTTCTGTACGTATATGTTAGGAGTTTTTTAATTGTTCATCGTTGTGTCACTGCTTGCGTAAGCCTCCACATTAGCACTTATTGAGCCAAATATAAAATAAAGAAGCTTCCACACGTAAGTGATTAACTACCAATATTGTAAGAGCATCCCATCAACCTTGCTACTTTTGTCAAATGGGTATTTTGTTAAGTCAAAATAGAAAAAACATCCCAAAATCAGTCTCAACAAACATTTGGCTAATTTGAAAAATTTATAATTTTGCTACAGTAACTCGGTATTCGAGTAACATTACTGTTCACAGGCTACTGAATAATTTAATAGTTTCTCTTCCTTGACTTGCTACCCTCTCTGTCCGTCTAACCCCATGTTGGCCACACCACTCGTTTTCTTTCTCTCCCTCTGTCTCTCTTTAATAATTGTTTATTTATTAAAGTACTCCACTTGCACAACTCCCCAATTGGGGAACAATATTTTAAGACAAATGTTTTTTTTTTTTTTTTGTTTTTTTAATGAGACTTGAGAGGAATAGTAAAGTTTGGATAGAGAATCTAATTTTGTAAATTTTTGGATAAGTAGCTTGCTAATTTATAAAAAGTGTTTTTGAGGTTAAATTTGGTATTTTTTTTGTCAAGTCTGATAAGAATGACCTAAGAGGACCCAACTATCTAATCGTCTCCGAACCAGACTGACTAAACTCATCCAATGAGTTTTAAAAAACTGAACCAACATCAAATGAGTTTCAATCGTGCGAAACTCAAAGCCTTGTTTCACTAACTTGACTTTTTGGTCTTTTTAAGTTTATAAATGTGAGGAGACTGATCTGAGCTGAAAAGCCAAGTTAGTGAAACAAGTTAGTAGCTTAATTTTCTTGAACACAATGACAAGCTTGCCTTGAGTCTTGCAATCTAAATTTTATAACTCAATGACTTCAGAAAATCTTTGAAAAACTTAATTTTCTCGAACATTGTCTTTTAAAACATGATTCTATCTTGAGTTTTTATGATATCCCCATTCAACTACTAGCGGTTTTTAATCAACGATTACTGTTTCTTACTCTAATGCTTTGCATAAAAAATTACAAACAAGTCGTCACTTTTGGTTGGAATAATTTCTGTTACTGTATCTATACGAATCTCATTTATTGTTAAATTGTTTTTATTCCTTTTCAATTGTAGTTTTGCTTGTGTTTTATTTAGTCACTTATCGCTTCACTGCTTCTCTACATTTTTGTTGCGTTTGTTGGGTGGTCAAAACCTAGGATTACGTGTTTGTTTCCTTTAGAAGTTTCAAGCTCTCTAGCATACACTGTAAAGCAGATAAAAAAACCACTTCAGCAATAGTACATGTCAAAGATGAAGATCATCAAAAGTGCCCAAGTGTCCCCTAGATTCAGATCAAAATAATAAAAGGCACTGTGAAACCCCATCAAGTTTAGAACCTCGATCATATTTGTAAATTTCTCATGCAAAAAATTATATTAATAAGCAAAAGCATGGTGAAAAGAAGATCGAACTCAATTTCAGATTCAGATTAGTATAAAAAAAAAGTGACAGGATTGAAACTCAAATTCAGATTCAGATTAGGATAAAAAATAAAACGACTCACATTAAGATTGGAAAAATAAAACCAAGTCAGCATTTACCAATTTAAGTTGCTGCCTTGCTGGTATACTTGTGGCATGATCAATATTACCAGCTTGTCATGGGAAGAAAAGGACGGTTAATCAAATTAAGATGCCTGAAACAACTATTGATTATGAAGCACATTAGGTAACACAAAATCATGATGTACAGTATAAAAGAAATTATCAGTCAAACGACCAAAGAAATAGGAGTAAATCTAATTTTAAATTATAGAGATATGCAAATGTCATCATTAGACTTTCAAATGTCTCATTCTATTCGTGATCCCTTCTCATCCCATCTCAGTCTCAGGTGAGGACATCGATGATGGTGATGATATCATGATGAGTGATGTGGTGGTCACTTTATGTTTTACAATGTCTTTCTTTTCTTTTCTTTCGTAGTTGACTTTATTATTTCTTTCTCTAGTCTTATGGGACTAACATGTGCAGGTAGTTGTGTTCCTAGTCTTTTATTTTAATGTATGGCATTCAATGCGAACATTGCATGAGTTAAGTTGAGGGGAGAGAATACTTCATTTGTTATACATACTTAGAGTCTTGGAAATCCAAAAAAAAAAAAAAAAGTTAATCAAGGAATTTGGGTACTTGTTTGCAATTAAATCCTGATTAATGGTTGCTGATTAATACTAGGATGTTCGTTATGCGAGTCGAAGTTTTGATAAGAATTCATGGATAAACTTAAGCTTGTGAACATGATTAGTTTGTATCACCTATAGTCAGATAATGTTTGGTCACTTGCAACCGCGCTTTTGCATGCGCACTATCCCACTTGAGAATTCACTGGCCTCGAATTTAGTTCACTTGTCATTGATATTTTGGTGCGAGTTGCTTGATGGAATTTTGGAACCCCTTCCCCATTGGAAAAAAAAGAAAAGAAATTTGTTTTTGCATGTTATTGGTGTTAATGCTTATCCGGGCGTTCTTTCAGTAACTGGACAATCAGGACGTTGCTCCCACCATATTGTTCGCGCCAAATAATGGATAGACCTTGCGAGAGCACTGTTGAATGTGGTTAGTTTGGATCTCTCCATTAATCCTTTTGGACTTGAATAATTAAGTCTGAGAGGTCTCTTAGAACCTGGTGCTCTACCATCTTGCTTTAGGGATAGCCCACCCAAAGCTTGCTAAAGAGGTCAATTAGAAAGCCCGAGAGGCTCGGGTATTGTATAATCACGAGAAGAAAAAAAAAGAAAAGAAATGAATCATTCAAATTAAGGGGGCATGTTTAGAGAAATATCGGGCTGTCAATAGTGTGTGAACTGTTTTCGAGATTAGTAAATTTCTATGTGCGGTCTCTAATTGCACGCATGAATTTTAGAATTCTCTATTCGATCGTAGGTGAGCGGATTAAATTTTTGTGCTTGGTTTGGATACGACGTTCACTTGTTTAACTCTGTCCATGAATGAGATATCTTGGCCTTGTTTGGACAAACTCTTGAGAGCTTTACAAAAAATATGCCTTGAAACAATTTTGGAAAACCCAACTAGTGGCCCCCACTCCCAACCAGGAAATTTTTTAAAAACGTTGTCTCCCTGTCTCTGTGCAAAACTGGAAAACCCAACCAATGGGTCCAGTTTCTATGAGACTTTTCCTCTTCTCTCTCTCTCTCTCTCTCTCTCTCTCTTTGTGCAAAAACTTGATAGTGGGCCCCTCACTCTCAAACCCAAAATGCATCTCTCTCTCTCTCTGCGCAACACTGGCCCAGTGGGCCCTGCACTTTCAAACTGAAAATTGCATCTCTCTTCCTCTGGAGAATTGTACCGAACAAAGAACTCAAAAAATGTTTTCAAAAAATTGGCTAAAAAGGGCATCCGAACAAAGCCCTTGTCTTTGACTCACTTGGCATCCATGTTCGTACTTCGAGAGGTTGTTGGTGAGGTTTGAGTTGCATTTGAAGGATCTAATTCCTTTGTATTTTGTGGGTGATCACTGCTGAAAACACTAACGAGATTTCACTAGTTCTAATGGGGCCACCTGAGGGTTTTAAAGAACTACCTTCTACTTGGATTCATTTAGTAGTTTAGTTTTGTTTGTTGCTAGGGACTAGTACAGTGTAAGCTAAGGGGTGTGATAGGTGCTGAAAAGCACTCGTTTCATCCCTCCAATTCGCATTTTGTTAGGCCGATCAAGTTGTTATTTATTTAACTTTAATTAGTTATTGGTATTTCAAGCCTTGGGTGCTCAAAGACCCGGAAAACGTGCTTTGAAGTGATTTGAAAGCGTCGAGGATGTGAAGAAGTGCGAAAGAGGAGCCAAATATCAAGATCTCTTGTTCAGACCAGCACTCAACTCTTTGAAAGCATGCTCTCTGCATTCCTAGTCCGGTCCATCACTTTCCTGATCCGGACGAGCGGGTCCAACAGAATTGTTTAGCTCTTTGGAAGCTTGGTCAGGACCACTCATACCTTGGTCCGAACATGGGTTTAGACTTTTTTTTTTTTTGTGGTACTTCGGAATATTAAGCCATTAAAAAGAAAGAGTCATATTTTTAATTAGGAAGCTTGGTCCGGACCACCCGTACCTTGGTCCGAACAAACGGACACGGGTTTAGACTTTTTTTTTGGTACTTTGGAATATTAAGCCATTAAAAAGAAAGAGTCATAAGTTGAATAAAGACATAGTTCAAGCAAATAAAAAAAGCCGAACCCCTAAAATGCCCAACTCCCAGGCTATTCGCAAGCATAAAATGTCGCACCAATTCGGCGAATCCTCGGTGACCACCAAATCTCCAAGTGCGCCCAATCTTGCGAAATGATCTGCACTTCTATTGGCCTCTCCGTGTGAGTAAGAATGGATTGGTTTCTCTTCATAAGAATGTTCGAATCATGAAAGACATAGTTCTAGAAAGAGTCATAAATTGAATAAAGACATAGTTCAAGAAAGAGTCATAAGTTGGTTTTTTGAATAAAGTAGGGAATTGGAGCAAGACCAACTCATTTGAAAGCTTCAACATGTAAGTGGTGAAGTATCCAATATTATAAGAGGACCTAACTATCTAATATTGTATTTGAAATTGACAGATTAAACTCTTGCAATGATTTTTAAAAAGCTGAATAAACGTCAAATGAGTTTCAATGGATAGAAACTCAAGGCCTTGTTCCATTAACTTGACTTTTTGAACATTTTTAGCTGATACAAATAAGAAGAATGATCTATCTCGAAAAGAGTGAAAAGTCAAAAAACCAAGTTAGTGAAATACGTTGAGTAGCTTAATTTCTTGAACACAATGACAACCTTAGCTTGAGTCTTGCAAGCTAAATTTTAAAACTTAATGAGTTCAGAATATCTCTCAGAACTTAATTGAACTAAATCCTTTTTTTAATCAACAACTAGTGTTCCTACCCAATGGATCTTAATTGTCGAATTGTGTGTGTGTGTTTTTTTTTTCTTTCTATTGTAGTTTTGCGTGTGTTTTATTTAGTCATTAGTCACCTATCCCTTCACCACTTCTTTGCATTTTTGTTGAGTTGGTCGGGTAGTCAAAACCTAGAATTGCGAGTTTGTTTCCTTTAAAAGTTTCAAGCTCTCTAGCATTATAAAGCAGATCGAAAACAACTTCAGCAGTAGTGCATGTCAACATGAAGATCAAAAGTGCCCAATTGTCTCCTAGATTCAGATCAAAGTAATAAGATGGCACAGTGAAACCCCATCAAGTTTAGAAGAAAGAAAACAAAATTAAGGGTGTCCACGGTTCGGTTCTGGCCGGATTGGTTCCGGATTTGACCCAAACCGGTAATAGAGGATTTATGTTTTCAAAATCCGGAACTATCCGTAGATGATATACAGATGGATCGGTTCGGTTCCGGATGGATTTGGCGGTTTGGGCTGTAAAATGGGCCTCTAACTTGGGCCAATTTTTTTTGGGTATTTCTCACTCATTTCCCAGCCTAAATCATTTTTCAAGCCCATTTTCCAGCCCAGATCAATTTTCAAGCCCATTTTTGTATGTGTGTGTGTGTGTGTGAGAGAGAGAGAGAGAGAGAGAGAGAGAGAGTTATGCGGGCGATCTGAGTAGGAGAGGAGGCGTATGGTGATCTGAGAAAGAGAGGTACTCACGGTGGAGGAGGGAGGGAGGGAGGGAGGCATAGCGGCGGCCGACAGGTTGGGTGGGTTGGAGGCGGAGAGAATGAGGGAGGGTTACAGATTTAGAGTTAAGAGAGAATGAAATGGGTAGGTAATGAGTGTAGTAGAGGACTACTTATTCTGAATATTTTTTCCGTTTTTTTTTTTCACTTCAATCAGGTTCTGCCACTGCTACGCTATCTCAGACAGGTCCTTCTGTTACTTGTGTTGCATCGTCTTTTCCTTCCACTCCTTGGGTTATTGATTTGGGTGCATTAGATCATATGACTGGTAGTTCCTACATTCTTTTTGATCATCAGTCTATCGGTATACCACCCCATGTTACCCTAGCTGATGGTTCTACTACTACTGTAATTGGTTTTGAGTTGGATGCTTTAACATGGTATCAAAACTAGGCCTTCAGAGGATTTTGGACAATACTCTCTTGGTTATTGCCCCGTTGTTTGTGTCATAAGTGCACCTCGTTTCGTTGTGATCCCAATGTTATGGATCTGTTATTTAACTCTCCACGTGCAGGTCAGGGGTCGCACGTGCGGGGGAGTGTTAGAGTTTGTCCCACATTGGTTAATTATAACCTCCGGGTCTAGTATATGAGCCTAGGCGGCCTCTCCACTCATTGCCAATTGGTTTTGAGTTGGATGCTTTAATAGTTTTCATTTCCAACGGGTGGATCGGTTTTAATCAAAACCGACCCAAAACGATCCTAAACCGTTAAATTTGGTATTTCACAATCTGGAGCCATCCATACCATACCATACCTTGGTGGGAGAGGGAGAAGAGAAGAAGAGAGGTTGGCAAGGAACTGTGGGTGACTGGGGAGTGAGGCTGTGGGCGTACAAGACTGGAAGTGATGGGAGTAACAACACTTAGATTAGGGTTTTCCTTCTATACTTCATAGATGGATGGTGTTGATCAAAGTAAATGGACGGTTTTGATTAGTTTACACTTCGGTTGGGTTCGGGGCTAGGTCGGTTCGGTCCACAATCGGTTCGGTCTTTCGGTTCGATTTGGCCGTAATTCCCCTAAACTGAGAACGAACCAATAATATATTTCAAATTCTTTGGCTTTTTTTTCAGCATAGACCGCCCAGAAATCGTCCCAAAATTTTGATTTTCAGTTCGGGTCCTGCTGGATTTTTTTTCACCCCTAACCAACACCACTGCCTTTCGTTGTGCACGTTGGATCTTCATTGTCATCAGGGGCGGAACTTGAAACAGGACCTCGGTGATGAATGAGAGTTGAGAGAGAAAAAAGGAAAAGTGACTATCTAGTGCTCAAGAGCACTACCAAGCAAGGATGGAGCCAGGGGACAAGTGGTGGTAACCCCCCTTGAATTATATAGATTCACTACCACAAAGTTTTTATGTTATTATAGTCTTTTATAGAGTGAATGAATATTTATAATGCAATTTGTCTTCTTATTTTTTAAGTACATGTTTTCGCACCACATTAATAAAATCCTTGCTCTGTCCCTGCTTCCAAGTGTCGCTCAAATTACTTTTTCCACCACATATTCGTTTAGCAGCCATATATTTGGTCGTGGTACTTAAAAAATATGGTCAAGAAAGCCCATAGAACAAATACCACGTTGTGGTACATCAAAACCCATCAATAATTTTTTTGCAAAAAAACTAGGATAATTTATTCTAGGAAAAGACTACGATACATGTTCTTTATTTGGGTAAGAAAACATTTTTTTTTACAAAAATCAAGAGAGATTATTATCTCATAATACATTAAACGAAAAATCAATTTATTTTAAAAACAATAAAAACCAATTTATTTTAAAAACAGCCCTTAACGAACACCCCTTCGAGTAAATTTGTCCTCCACCAAGAAAATGAACAAATGTTAATGATTTGTCCTTCAGCACTTACCATCGAGGCCATCCATAAACTCCCCATCGGATTCAAGCGCCACCATTGTTGCCGGCGGAAGATTAATCTCCAAATCCATGCTTCCGCAGCCTTCGTACCCCGGGTAAACCATCACTTTCCCGTCAGACTTATTCTCATACCCACTCCGAATCGCCACCGCTTTCCCCATCCCGAACTCGTTCTCATACATCCTAAACCGGGGCGAGCTCGATATCAATATACTATACGGGTTATACGGTGCTGGCCCATATTTGTAAATTACTGGATCCTCAATCCACTTCTCCGCCCACTCGCGCACCGCCGAGTCAGAGTGGCCCGCCACCGCCTCGCCAGCTTCCATGCCGCCCACCCTAATCCGCGGTCGAGCAGTTCGCCGACGGTGGCTTTTGCTACAAGTCTGGCCACCGCATTCCCAAAATACTCATTCGGCAACGGCGGGTCCATTCGGCTTCGGTTGTTTGCAGCCATGGTGCAAGTGGTTTCTGGGTCACGTGGAAGATGACGGGAGCGTATGATGCACCTCCATACGAGCGCTGATACGGCTTGGAACGACGAAATTTTGTTGGTTTTGCACTCCAAATTGGCCTTTGCTTTGAGTTTGGATATGGAATCCGAGGAGAAGTGGAAGATTCTTTCCCTTAATGGTGGTGCTTCAAATCTGCTACTAAACTGGTCCGGGTGAGAGACAGGTAGGTAATGAATTGGACCGTACCCGCTTGGGAACCAACGTGTAAGAACTGGGGGTCGAGAAATTTCAATGTTCTTTCCCTCTCCACGGAAGGTGTTTGACAAAATTTCGAAGAAATGCCAATAAGATGTTCCGTCAATAACAACATGGTTGGCTGAACAACCGATGAATATCCCATCGATTAACTCCGTGACTTGAATCGACAACAACGACATCGAATGCCCATCGTGATTAGTCGCCCTGTCGTGATCAAAGAAGGATTCAACAACTACAGGAACATCAACAGGTGAAAGAATGTCAGCGATGGTTAAGTCTGCAGTTGCGTAGATAAATTTCGCTCCCGGACTGTTGTTGCAATCGATGTACACAGAGTAAGAAGGTGGGTTTTCTTGTTTTAGGGTAGCGAGCCGGCCGGCAAGGGGATAGAAATGAACGAGGGTTAGAGAGAGTGCGTCCTTGAGCCTATTTAGGAGGGATGTGACAGGGTTTTCTTGATCATTTGTTGTTTGGGGCTTGATGAACAAAAGCCCCTTTTGGATATAGTGCAGTGAGAGCTTAGGTAGATCCCATGCAGACAAGTAGATTGGAGGCTTTACCTCTTCTACTGGATATTTTGGTTTTATGAAGCACTCGGAGATAGATTGAACAATTTGAGGGCCCATTGTAAATGAGATTTTGGAGATCGAACACTGTTTTCTGTGCTTACTGAGAAGTTCAACCTTCACCTTTGGTTCAATTGAAATTTATCTGTGTTGTGCTGTGTTTCAGGTCAAGCTAGTGTACTAAAAAAATTAAGGGTATCCATCAAGAAAGAGATCACTTGAGGTAAAACTCTGCCAATAGGATTTTCTGAAAGCATTTTTCTTTCTAGTTTGAATGTAGGTGAGGAGTCTATTTCGTGATTAGTTTAAGGAAAATGCTAAACCTCAGCCTTTAAGAGCAATAACACCAGTTTCGGTAAAGCCCTCTTTTGAGCTATTTTAGCTATGACAAACAGAAAAACAGAAGTGCAGCAGATTCAGTAGATGGTTGGTGTGCCAAAAAATGAAGCAAAAGGAGGTAGTTTTGCCGCACAACACGGTGCATAACACCTACCTCACCACACCCATTGTGCAGCGGTAGATGCAGAGTTGGCTCATAGGCAAATCCTATGAAGCTTGGGCTTTAGGCCCACAAAAAGATAAAAAAATCTGGGGCCCTCAATTATTTTGTTCACCTATATACATACTAGGTTCAAATAATTTTGTGTAAGTCTTCATGCCAAATGGATTGGCTATTTTGTCTATTGAGAAGTATATGGTTAAGCAACTTGATTATGAAGACTTAATTAGTACGTTTACCACTAAAAGGGCGAAAAGACAAATGTTGAAATGATGAATTTTGAAATATGGCAATGGTTGTTTATTTTTGGATAACTATGGTTTGCATTTTGTGACGGTAAATATTTTGTAATGGTTTTTATAAAGATTCCTTATTGACCAATTTTTATGTGCAAAATATAGGGTGAGTCTCGTTTAATGAATTCGATTTAGGCTTCCAAAATCTATGAGCTAGCTTTGGGTAGGTGTTGTGCAACGTGTTGTGCAGCAAAACTAAGTCGTTTTGCTTGATTTTTTGGCACACCTTTGAAGCTTCTGTTGCCTTGTTTGGAGGGGAAAAAAACCCACAACAAAGTGCCTAAACCTTAAACCTAAACTGCCTAAACCCAAAGTGTCTAAATCCAAATGCCTATACCCACTATACCCTAGCTACCCCAAAGAGCTTAAATCCCATAAAATTGAACTCCAAAATTAAGTCTCTAAATGGGACCCTTGGAAGCTTCAGAGGCGTGCCCAAAAATTAAGCAAAACGACGTAGTTTTGCCGCACAACATGACGCACAACACCCACCCTAGATCCAGTGTTTGTGATCCAAATTATATGTTTCTTGAATTTCGTATTCCTTTTCTTTTTTGCTAGAGCCTCCAAACCCACAATGCTACCCCTAGTGATTGAAACTCAAAGGTGCACACTGCTCCTCTTGGGGCAATAGTGATCCAAAGGGGGAGTCAAGGGGGGCAAAGATCCAAGTTTAAGGCCACCACCCCAGGGTTGAAGGGGACGTCAATAGCATGTCTTGAACCCGCGATCTCTGATCCCAGTAGAGACAGACCTAGGATTTACATAGAAGGGAGTTCGAAACTTAAAACTTGAAATTCCACATAAATTCATGTGATTGTTGAAGGTTTTTAAATTATTCTTTATATTGTTTGAAATTGGGGCATGAAATTTAAGGAACAATATTCTACAAGAAAACATATAGCCTCTTTGTCTTCATAGTACTCGGCGAAACATACACATCGTCATAAATGGAAGTAATTGTTTTTCACTACATCTTAAGCTACTACTTTATTTTTTGAAGTTTGGAGAGGCTGATATATTATTTTATGACTATTAATTGTTCATTCAGTTTCATTGACTTATTCAATTTAACTCAGTTTGTGGAACAAGGCTTAATGGACACTTTTTTTTTGTCATTTGTTAATCCTAATCTACTCTATCCTGAGGGACTTGGGGAGGGGGATGTGTACTTACGGGAATTGAACCTTGCCCATGTGCATGAGAGTATATGAGAGGCACCAACTGCACTCTACTCCACTTGCGGCTTAATGGACACTTTATATTTGTTTAGAGACGTAATTTGCCTCATTCTTATCTTATATATTATTGTAGAATGATTTTCATGAGAAGAGCTATTGTTGCAATAAGTGGCACAATTTCATTGGGTTGTCATAAATTTTTAAAGTAACACATGTGGTACTCTGTTATTACCACTCTCAAAAGATATCCAAATATAAGTTACGTTATATTAAAAAATTCACCTTATTATATTGGTCAAGATTTGTAGAGAAGATTATCAATCAGATCATCTTAGATTTCAAATTATTTTTCAATCAATAATTTGAGAGACGCTAAAGATGCTTTTAATTTCCGTAATTGTAGTTTAAGTAATTTATCTTATGCTCTTTTGTTTTTATGTTGACCCAACTTCATGATGATGCTATAGTGGTTAAATACCCTAGATTTTTCTTAATTTGCTTAGTAGCTTATAAATTCTCCGTTTCACCAAGGAAAAAAAACCCCATTGTCCTTTATTTCTGTGGAGATGGAAGCGATTTAAGTTTTTTCAAAGAAAGAAAGAAAAGAAAACAGAGTCTATTAGTGCCATGAGTATCACTCGTGGCACTAAAACAAGAAGTCTTGGCATTGTTGGCTGCTTTAATTTTATTTTAAAGATTTTTGTATTTTTTATATGTATATTGAGCAAGAAATCTAAGATTATCACCGAGTAGGGAAGGGAGACCAGATTAACAATGTGATTCCTTATTAAAAAGAACATCATGAATTACGTTTTTATTATGGTCTATTCAACTGTAGAAATAGGGGACGTATGGCTAGATTTTTATTCCGGTCAATATGATGCATAAATAGCCCCTAAAGGATCATTTTACGCGATAGATATCTCATGTGAAGCAAAATAAGATTGAGGTAGATCGCATGTTACACTTGGTCGTGTCATGCTTCTTTTCGTAGCAATTCAGTGGTCAGACTTTGCAAGATCATTACTCTTAGAAGAAAATATAATTCGTTCTATTGGATAACATATTGTATGAATCCAGTTTTTTATGTGGATAATGTATACATAATCATTGAATTTTTCCATATTTGGTCTCATCACGCAAAAGATCAAGTTTCATTTTAAAAATAAATAAATATATATATTGAGGAGTAAGAAAACTATTTCTATTATTTGGTCCACGAGAAATAGATCTTCACATTCCATACAATATAATCTTGATTCTAAATAGATGTATACGTTTTGTATTATTTTTGTATACACCTTATATATTATTGCAGAATAACTTTTCGTGAGAAGAGCTATGGTTGTGACAAGTGGCACAACTTCATTGGGTTGTCATAAATTTTTAAAGTAACACATGTGGTACTCGATCTGTTATTACCACTCTCAAAAGTTATCTAAATATAAGTTATGCTATATTAAAAAAATTACCTTATTAAATTGGTCAAGATTTGTAGAGAAGATTATCAATAAGATCATCTTAGATTTCAAATTATTCTTCAATCAATAATTTGAGAGACGCTAAAGATGCTTTTAATTTCCGTAATTGTAGTTTAAGTAATTTATCTTATGCACTTTTTTTTTATGTTGACCCAACTTCATGATGATGCTATAGTGGTTAAATACCCTATATTTTTCTTAATTTGCTTAGTAGTTTATAAATTCTCTGTTTCACCAAGGGAAAAAAAAACCCGTTGTCCTCTATTTATGGGGAGATGGAAGCGGTTTGGGTTTTAAAAAAAAGGAAAACAGAGTCTATTAGTGTCATGAGTATCACTCGTGGCAGTAAAACAAGAAGTCTTGTCATTGTCGGCTGCTTTAATTTTATTCTGCAAAATTTTAAGATTTATGTATTTTTTATATGTATATTGGGCAAGAAATCTAAGATCATCACCGAGTAGGGATGGGAGATCAGATTAACAATGTGACTCCTTATTAAAAAGAACATCATGAATTACGTTTTTATTATGGTCTATTCGCCTGTAGAAATACGACACGTATGGTTAGATTTTTATTCTGGTCTATATGATGCAAAAAACAGTCCCTAAAGGATCATTTTACGCGATAGATATCTTGTGTGAAGCAAAATAAAATTGAGATAGATCGCATGTTACACTTGGTTGTGTCATACTTCTTTTCATAGCAATTCAGTGGTCAGACTTTGCAAGATCATTACTCTTAGAAGAAAATATAATTCGTTCTATTGGATAACATATTGTATGAATCCATTTTTTTATGTGGATAATGTATACATAATCATTGAATGTTTCCATATTTGGTCTCATCATGCAAAAGATCAAGTTTAATTTTAAAAATAAATTAATATATATCTTGAGGAGTAAGAAAACTATTTCTATTATTTGGTCCACGAGAAAGAGATCTTTACATTCCATACGATCGTGATCCTAAATAGATGTATACATTTTGTATTATTTTTGTGTACATCTTATATATTATTGTAGAATGACTTTTCGTGAGAAGAGCTATGGTTGCGACAAGTGGCACAATTTCATTGTGTTGTCATAAATTTTTAAAGTAACACATGTGGTACTTTGTTACTAGCATAAAACCCGTGCTATGCACAGGATTGTGAATAGCATAAAGTAAAATAGCAATAATTAACCGATGTGTTGTTGAAAATATAATAAATCTTTTGTGTATGTATTCATTTGGTTAAAAAGGCATTGTCCGGTACTAATTTATTAAAAATAAGAGAAGGAAATAGCAGTGATAAGCCCCAAATGTTATATATATCTGGGCTTATCTAACTCGTTGTGATCACACACACGTGCATTTTATGCCTTTATATGATTGATTTTGCGCGAGTTGTGTTTTTGATGAGTTTTAGAAAATCGGAGCTAAAAGATGTGTTCCAAGCTCCGAATAATCCCTGGTTGTATCCGGAAGTACGCAAGGTCCCGCAATGCGATGGAGGACAATCGCTGAAGCTTGGAAGTCGATTCAAGAAGCTTTGGAAGGTTTAAGGAAGGCCCGAACAAAAAGAACAAGAAATTTGGAGTTATGAGCCTCGAGAAAATATGACCAACTGATAGAAAAAGACTCATTACTTTCAAGATACAAAAGCTATGAATATGAAGTTAATTGGGTTAGAAAGTAGACTCATAGATCTTTCCAACGGTTCAAGAATCGCCTCATTCTGAGTTCGGACAAAGTCGGGGCGTGCCCACGAAGTTGGATAAAAATCTGCCTTGAATAGACACTTCTGGATCGATCCAGAGTGAATGTGGATCGATCCACATACGTGAAAAATTCTCCAGACTCATCTAGATCGATCCATGATGAAGTTGGATCAATCCACACTTCAACAAATTGTTCCAACGCCATATGGATCGATCCAGACCTATAGTGGATCGATCCACTTCACAGCAAACGTCCAACAGATCAGTTTGGATCGATCCAGATCCCTAGTGGATCGATCCAAAGTACCTCGGGCAGCCAATTTAGTGCACTTTATGTACATTCTATTAATGGCAAGTTTTTGTTAATGTGAGAGCTTTATTGGATATTTGTAAGAGAGAGAAGTGGAAGACTATATTGGGCTCTCTCCTCTCTCCTTCTCTCACACTTTCTCTTTTATTTCTTAGTTAGTTTTTGCTCTCACCTCTCCTCTCCATTGGAGAGAGTTTAAGGTTTCTCTCTCTAGAATACTCAAGTAAGTTTTCATTTCCTGTTTATTTATCATGTATTAAACTTGTTCCTCTCGTTGTGATTGTTCTATAAATCTAGTTTATTTGTATCTTCATTAAGTAATTAGTTTTTGTGTTGTTCTAGCTAAATCTCTTAAAAACCTTAGTTTCTATTTGTTGTTTGTGATTTTCTCTAGAGTTATTGTTGTAGGTATGCTTGAGATCTTCGTTAAAAATCAGTTTTTAAGTTTATAAATCATGTTTTGTGTTTCCTTCAAAGTTCTAGTCTTATTTCTTGCTATGGTTTGTGAGTAGTTTACGTAGGCTTAGTCATGGGGTGATTAACACACCATGACTCGAGTTTAATCCGTTCATCTCATAAAAAAATCTTTCATTTCTTGTTTATCAATGATTTAATGTTTCATTTTATGTACCAAAGTTTGATTTTGTTAATCTCTTTGATCACACGTAGCCAAGAGCTTGACTACTTGACACGTGTGATGCTTATGGCGATGTCAACTTAATCGTTTGCCAAATGAACCGAAAAACCCTAATCTTTGGCAAACACATTTTCTTGTAAATGGTTTTAAAATCTATATCTTCCGTTCGGGGGCATTTAAAGATGCCCCAAGCCGGTAATCAAGAGAGGAATGGATTAGCTTTGGTCATGGTTGTTAAAATTCCCTAGACTTTGCCTTAGTTTAATTAGTTGATTTTAAATTCCGAGTCGTTCTCGAAGTTGTGAGAATACTACCAAACAAATCACAAACTAAGTTTGCCACTTCAAGGTCGAAAACCTACACTTGCAAGACAACTCTCACGCCGGGTGCGTTCAGTCCCTGTGGATTCGACCCGGTCTTACCGGTTATTATGCTACCGCCGACCTAGCCCTATGCTTGGGGTGACACAATCTACGATACAATCTAAGGTCGCAAGCAAGCACAAAAATAAAAATTATGTCATTTACTCCTACCCTCTAAATGGTTATTATTGAATTTATATACATTGGGATTGACATATGTCAGCTACATTTTATTTTTGTAACAAACAAAAGTATATGTCATTACCACAAGCTAAAGCATACATTTGACACAACCGGTCTGACAAAAATACAAAATTAAAAAAAAACAAAACCTAAAACCAAAAAACAGCTCAACTAATTTATAAGCATACATTTGACACTACCGGTCTGACAAAAATACATTGGGAATGACATATGTTAGCTACACTTTAAAAAAAGGTATATGTCATTACCACAAACTAAAGCATACATTCGACACTACCGGTCTGACAAAAATACAAAACAATAAAAAAAAACAAAACCCAAAACCAAAACCAAAAAACTGCTCAACTTCGATGTCAGACCCAGTACTCTGCTCGTGGAGATTGGTCGATGGAGGATCATCAGATTGTGCTCCCGCCACAATATCACAACTGGATTTTCCTTTTGACACCTTCATCGTCGCCGCTGGAGAGCTCAAGAAACCATTATCTAATTAATCTACAAATTGCAAATTTAAGCTAACCATTTTATCATTTGACTCTTTTGGATTAAAAATTGCGATTTCCATCAATAGTAAATCCAAGTTTATATTTATTCCTAATGAAATTAAAATAACTTGTCACACTAGGAAGATCCTCACAAAAAGTATTTTCGTGTTAGTATAAGTATGCGGATATATTTTAAAAGAAATTCACAAAAACTTCAAATAAGGAGAAAACCCATACATTTAATCTTAAATATGATTTTGAGAAGCAAATTAAAAACTAAAAGATACTCCCTTCGTCCCTTTTTAAATGTCCACTATAGGAATACGTGCAATTTCAAACCCCAAAAAATATATTTCTCTATATAATTTTTAAATTTATTTTAAAAAATTTGAAAACATTATACAGAAGTATATTTTTTTACGTCCACAAAATACATGTTTTCCAAAGGAGACGTTTAAAAAAGAACGAAGGGAGTATAAAAAAGCAAAAAAGAATAAGAGGATGACATACCCACTTTGAAAACTTTTTCTTTCTCTTTTGTAATCTACCTATATATAACATGTACACAAATCATGGAGGAGGAGTTGTCCCTTCGGAGAGGATTAGCGCACCCATATCCAAATGATCATCTTGTAAAGTAATCTTTTCTAAATATGATGATCCTGCAACAACAAAAAAGAAAAAGATGATGAGAAATCATAGAAGAAATTTAGAGAATGGACTTCTTTTTATATACGAATGTGAAAATTCAATACTTCGAATTCTAAGTATGGTATGCTGCTACTTTTGCAAATATATTACGGTAAAACATAGGAACTGAATAAAGAAGGGATTAAAATAATATGAAAATTGTAATTAGGGTAATATAAGCTAATGTAATTACACAATATTTTGAAAATGCATAAATCATGGATTCAAGCAATTGTTAGTTTCCAAAATCACAACCAAATTATAAACGTGATTAATGAAATATGGAAAATTAAAGATTACACCTACAATAATTGGCTTAATTTATCCTACAATTATTTTTATTATGAATAGTTTACAATTTAATTTTCATCTCAAGAGGTGTTGTTTTATCCACAAACATTCCTTCCTTCTTCTATTTTTTTTTTTGATTTGTCGTTGACTGTTTGTAAAAAAAAATGTGTTGCTTCCATAAAATATGAACTCACTCAACAAATCATTCCTATTAGGAGAAAATAATTTCTTTTTTTTTTTGAAATTTAGAAGATGGAAATAAAACTAAAAATTGAAGGTACTATATGTTAATATTATTAACCGAGTAATCATTCCTTTTAGGATAAACTCATGATTTTTAAGATTAAAATTTTTTGCAATACTATGGTATATAACTCCATGTTCCTTAAAAATAATCCCAAAATAAAAATAAATATAAAAAAACATAATGACTCCTTTATCCGGTAGAAAGTGATTATGGACCGTTGATCAAATTGGTTAATGTGGGTTTTGGCCAAAATGGCGCAGGTAATCTTTTCAATTTGGAATCTAATACGTTTGGAAGATTTTAAATCTACCAATAAGGAAAAAAAATTAGCAAAGAAGGGGTAATTTGCTTAGTTTAATAACGGATCTTCAAAACTTGCATGTGAGATTCGAAATTGAATCTTCCTGTACGATTTTCCCAATCTACTATCAATTGGAATGAAACAATTAAGGTAAATACTTGAATTCTGCTACCCTTTTCTGAATTATATTACCTATTTATGAATAAAGATTAGGAGTGCTAATATGATTGTGTCACATACTCCACTAAAAATCTTATACGACAAACCAATCACTACACACGCCACTTGGCGCATCCATGTTCCTCTTCACGAAAATCCATCCAGCAATACTATATTAGATTACAACTCTCAAAAGTTATCCAAATATAGGTTACGTTATATTAAAAAATTCCTATATATTAAAAAATTTACCTTATTAAATTGGTCAAGATTTGTAGAGAAGATTATCAATCAGATCATCTTACATTTTAAATTATTTTTCAATCAATTAGTCATGAAAAAGAGATCATTTACTAGGTACATTCAAGTTTCGAAAAATCCAATAATTCAAGGAATCTGTCAAGATTTTTTAATTTAAATTCAAAATGTATCCATGCATTTCTGGAAATTAAAAAGCTCTCACTATAAAATGTGTTCTCCTTTTGATTTGACGGTACGGTCAAACACCTCAACCTTTCAATCCAATCATGGAGACACTCTGAGTTATTTTTTTGATTCACATCCAATATAAGTCTTATTGCATCCTTTTTTCTTCCAAGACTTAGATGTTTAAAATCTTTGTTGTCAAAACATTCAATGCATGTTGTTTCATTTTTCTTCCTACTTACTTAAATTTGTGTACCCTGTCGTTCTATATAGATCAGGTGTGTATTGACCAAGGCCACATTAAACTTGGCAACTAATGGTATCAAAACTTTCAAAAATGGTTTGACTTCCTTTCCTATTTACCTAATTTGTTTTCACATTCATATTATAAGTTTTTTAAAATGCAACCGACTTTAAAATGTTTTAATGCCGAACACATTCATTCGTTAGATGCATTTTTGGACGACCCAAATTTACTCGAAGTGTACCACATCAACCATACTCTATTTGCACCCAAAATCTTCTCAAATCCTTTGCATGCGTATAATTTATAGTAACGAAAAATAAAAACTAATGACAAACAAATTAGCTTTTATGGCAATGATATTTACAAGGTGCATTATATGGGAGTTATGCTTAAAGTTAAAAGGAACATTATTCTCTCAATATCTTTAAAACATGGAAGAAGTGGCAGATTCATTTGTAAAGAAAACTTCATAATGAGAATTCTATAATCTCTCTACCAACTTGCTCACTGCTGGAAGACTCAAACATCTTTTCACGATTAGTTAATTAATTGTATTGTGTCTGTCCATTTTGCAGGATGAATTATGAGATGTTGATCCTATTATTTTTCATCAATATATATATTTAATGGATTGCTCATTCAATTGAAAAGATGGTTACCTAAATGGCGCGCCAGTAATAACGGTCCCTATAGAAAAGCATGCAATGGATTATGGAATGTCAAAAACCAAAAAAAATAAAAGCACATCGTGTTAGGTTGGCATCATTACATTGGCTAAACTTGATGAGAGAAATTTAATTACTGCTACTGCTAGGATGTATGTAGACAAAGATATGTAGATTTTGTCAAGAGGATCATGGGCACCCTTAAGAGTTCATTGGTATTAAGCCATTGATAGTTCAAACTATCTTTTGAATAGTATAGGCTTCCTGGGAAACATGTACAACCATTTCTACAAATATTTTTAGATTGTGCACTTTACATTTTGTTCTAAAAATGACACAAATTTTTATAAACATGAAAGTGATTTATTTTTTAAAATAAGAATGTCATATTTATAAAAAAAAAAAAACCAAAAAGACCAACACTTGGGAGACGGAGTGAGTATTTTTGTTTTTGACAATTTAATCAAACTTATATATCTTTCGCTTTTGCATTTGCATTAACCCATTGTAATTGAATTCGTCTCGTGCATGGCACGGGTTTTAATTTCGTTTCTTCATTTGCTTTTCTTCTATAAACACTAACAATGCATTAAAAATTAAATGATAATTCCATTGCGTTACACCCTTCACGTTTGTCTTTGTAGAATGAAATTAATTTGACTTTTACCTATTATTTCAAGGAGCAGGAGTTAGAGCAGCCGATCGAAGATATGAGGATCACAACTATAAGGAGGACCTATGGTTCATGTCTCCATGTATAGCATGGGTTCATGCTAGTAATGAATCAATGTCAAATAAGTTTTAATTGAGCAAACCTTGAGTAGGTTAGTTTTTTAAAACGCTGACAACCTAATAGTGAGTCGAACACGCCCCAATTTAATTTCTTAAATAAGTTGAAAAACTCTATTTTGCTTGGTTTTTTCTAGAAAAGTTGATTTCGAACGAACTGGCAGTATGTCAAGTTTTCATAATAATGTCCTTGGACCACTACCAGCTCCTCTTTTTTTTTTTTTTTTTTTTTTTTTCCCTGTATTCACCAACTACTCCTACCTTAATACTTCATTGGATGGCAATATTTTATTACAGCTTTGTTGAACACATGTTTTTTTGTTTTTTGTTGAACACATGTTTTTTCATTACGTAATTATGTTTGATTCCATTTACTTTTATTGTCTCAGTCTGTTCTTTTGTGGGCAAGACCATAAAAAATGTTGTACATGACTTCAATTTATTATCCCGCTAATGGAAGGTGGAATGGATCAATGAGATTACTTTGATGTGCTCATAAACTGTCAAACACCTTTGAGTTATAAAAAAAAAAACCCACTCTCATTAATTTCTTCCACGGGCCTGTGCCTTTGTTGAAGCTCTTTCTGTATATCCTTAATTATTTGTCAAAGGTTTGAAAAACCCAAGAAGAAAGGGCTATAAAATTACCATCTCCCCATTCTCTCTTGACTCAAACTTACTAAGACAATTTGAATTTGATGAGACATCTTTTTAACTTTGAAGTTTTCAAAGTGAGATGACTATACCCTCTAATAAGATGAACTTTCCAAATTAGATACATAAATTGGAACGAATAAAGTATCATATACCCGTGATCATTGGGATTCATATTTAAGATGTCTGTATTTTTGTCTCAACCACCAATTTTCTTCTTTGTGTTTTGTATTTCTCCAAATCAATTAGGACTCCAACAAGTAACTTTGCGTTTTGTATTTCATTGCGCTCTGTTTTTACCACAGAGCGCGGTAGGAAATTAAGGAAAATAACTTTCACACTCTTCAAATTTCTTCATACATAAAATTGTATTATTGTAAATTCAAATGTAGAAAGACAAAAAGGTGAGTGTGGATTTAAATTTGGGGAGTGTGAAAAACAATTATCAATAATATTTTTAAAAACAATATAAGTAGATAATGTGGAAAACCATATCTCATCAACCCCGTTAAAATGGGTAATGTGGGAAACCGTACGGCCTCATTAAACGTGTTAGAATGGGAAGAAAGTTACTGCTTTTAGTCACACTATCATTGCTCTACACTACGCTGATAATCATCATTCTCACGAATTTTTATAGTTTTGAATGTTTTTGGATATCGATTTGGCAATTGTACTTTCGCTTTCATCTCACTAAGAACATTCTTATGTGGCTCTCTACTTTAATTTTTGAGTTAAAGTAGAGAGCAAAGTCTCCAAGGCTCCTCAAATGCCTCCCTAATTTACTACATTTTGTAACTTTGCTACAGTAACCCCCAAATTTTAGGGAGGCATTGTTTACGCACCAAAAGAGGTGGAGGGAGGAAGAGTAAAATTTTGAATAGAGAGCCTGATTTTGTGAGTTTTTTATAAAGTGACTTGTTGAAGTTTGAATAGAGAGTTTGATTCTGTGATTTTTTGATAAGGTGACTTGCTAAATTATAAAAGGTATTTTTGAGATTCAATTTAGTGTTTTTTTTGGGTGAGGTTGATAAGGATGCTCTAAGTAACTAACCGGCTCCTATACACTAGTAACAAACATGCATTAGGCCAACTCAATCTAGTTAAGCAACGTCTTGACACAGGAAGTGGCAAGTGGGGTTAGAATTCTCGTATTCAAAGTGGGGGTTCTTCCAGGCCGGCCTTCTTTTGAGAGGGTGTTTGCATCTAGAACCCGCGTCACACACTTTCATTTAAGCCCTTTTTTCATGCACGAGTAAGGTGTCCCGTAGCTTTTTAATGCGCGCGTCAGGTGCACCAATAAACACTCTTTCTCTTTGGACTTTGTCAAAGTCTACTTTTTTCTTTGACACGCAAAAGGTCTGCCAAATAAGAATGGTGGCGCCAGTCAAGTGTCTGAATCAATAAACAACTCTCTCTCTCTCTCTCTAACTTTTATTTTAGATTTCAAAATAAAATAACTTTTTTTTATACACATCCATTTTTTCTAAAAATTATATATTTAAAAATTATTCGACGAGATCTTTAAAATAAGATCCACATTGAATATGAAAATGTGTACACAATAAAAAAAAGTTATTGACACCCTTTATCTCAGAATTCACACCCTTCATAACGGAGAATTCATAGGTTTAATTTACACAAATACACAATTCACACCCAGAAAATAAAAGAATTCACATCCCTCAAAATACACAATTCACACTTTAAAATGAAAGAATTCACACCCTTGAATATAGAATTCACACATTCTAAAATGAAAGAATTCACACCTGTCAAATGCAGAATTCACACCCTATAAAAGAAAAAAATTCACTGTATTTCTAAACAATTCACACCCTCTAAAAATGAACACACATGCCAAATGCAGATTTTACATATCATTTACACAAACTCACTTCCCAAAATGAAAAATTCACACCCATTAAATGCAGATTTCACACCCTCTAAAATGAAATAATTAACATCTTCCAAAAGGAGGAGTCTACACCCCCATTTTTCTTTTTTACAAACATAATTTCATATTCAATATGGGTCTTGTTTAGCATATGCCGTCGAGTACATTCTAAAAAAATAAATTTTATTAAAAATAAATATGTAAAATAAAAGTTATAAACATTTAAAGTTTAAAAAAAATAAAAAGGGGGAGAGAGAGTAAAAAAAGTTGAAGAGAGAGAGAGAGAGAGAGAGAGAGAGAGAGAGAGAGAGAGAGAGAGTCAGAGTGGGTGGTTGCCCGTGAGTTTTTTTGGGAATTGGAACAAATTAGGCGGTTGCGCATGGGTTTTTTGGGAATTGGAACACATTAAAGTGCTTGGATGAGACAAAACAGTAAAAATAGGACCGGCTTGGAATTTCCCAATCAAACTTCTGTTAATTATTGCAAGTGGTAGTTAACTCATGCGGTAGAGTTATTGAATGTCCCACACTACATCCCGGGATCGAGTCTCATTCCCCTTTCTCCCATGTAATAGATTAGGAATGATAAAGGACCAGAAAAAAAAAAACTTCTGCTAATTATTGCCGCGACCACATAATTCACGATAAGGATATACTCCTAGATTTTTCGTTATGATCTGCAATTGATTTCACTAGTCGAGCGACACTAGCCAGGCTCCCTATGACCGACACTAGGTCTCATGCCAAGTAATTTCGGGTTTCAAGTGGGGTTGAATTACAGACTTGCGCTTGTAATGAATTTTCCTCTGCCCTTTTTTATTACCTGAGCTGAACTTTTCACTACTACAAAAAGGTCTAAAGATCACGCTTAAAAAATAAAAAAGATCTCAGTTTTTGTAAAAACGTGATAAAAAAGTAAGAACTAGATTTTTTATCACGGTTAAGTTTATAAACCGAGATGAAAAACACTTTTAATCTCAGTCATCTAAAAAACGTGATTAAAAATAAAAATGAAATTAAGCTTTAATCTCGGTCCTTTAAAAAGTGTGATTGTAAGTAAGAGAATATATCTCGCTTTTAACAAGGACCGAGATGGATTTTTTTTGTTTGAAAAAGCGAGATGGAAAGAAGTATTTTGACATATAAAGTGTGATTGTAAATAGGAGAATATATCTCGTTTTTAACAAGAAATGAGATGGAAAAGTTTTGATGAAAAACCAAGATGGAAAGAAGTATTTTGGCATACAATATACCCAGATCTCGCGCCCAATTTAACGCCTTCGCGCCCAATTTAAAGCCTTCGCGCCCAATTTAAAGCCTTCCCTCCACGACTCAAAAATTTCGGCCTTCCCTCCAGGACCAAAAAACTCGAACTCGTCTCTCTCTCTCTCTCTCTCTCTCTCGCCCAAACTGAAGCCTTACCTCCACGACCAAAACATTTCAGCCTTCCCTCCAGAACCAAAAAACTCCAACTCGTCTCTCTCTCTCTCTCTCTCTCTCTCTCTCTCTCTCTCTCTCCAAAAGTGCTGAATCAAACGGTTGATGATCCAGGTTTGAAGGCCTAATCCAAATTAGGTTGGAACTCATATTGTATACCAAGCCTGCTGCCCTTTCAGATTGAAATGACGAATTTCTCTTGCTTGTAGATCGAGTTTGGTTGCTAATTCATCTGAATTCTGAGGTACGTACTTAATTATTGCAATCTTTGGTTGTGAACCGTTTATTGGATTGACCTAATGGCCGGGGTTGGAAACTTGGAATTGATGCTTGGTTCTATTCCAATATGAAGCTGGAAAGGTCTTTTCATATTATTGAATTGGTGTAGATTAACATTTGGATATTGGCTCAGTGCCGAATCATGTAATTCTTGTTTGCATTATTTAACGACTTCTACGTGTTTGTTGATTTGCCTCTTAGACTCCTCCAGTTTTAAGTTGATTAATATTGGTCAAGACCTCGTGGAGTGGCAAATAAATGTTGCAAATGGAGAGCCTCTTCCCATGAGCCAATCACAATTGCCACTATCAGGTTTGGTTTTTAACCACTTTCTGTTTAATCTTTTTCCCATATTGAATTCTGCTCTTATATTATGAAAAATGATCCTTTAAAGTGTTCCAATTGTGTATTATTGACAACTGACAACTTTATATACAAGTATGTTCCAATTGTGTATTATTGACAACTGATAACTGTATATACTAGCCATATGACAGTTGTTTCAAGCTATTTTAATGTTTTTTCCTAGTATCATATACTAACACGACGGACTAGCAAAGTTCATCTGATATAAAATGTTTCATCTCCTCAACAGAATCAGAGTTTGCAGCATAATTTCCTTCGTGTTAGTAAATGATACTGGGAAAGAACATTAAAATAGCTTGATTGAAGACGAACAAAATAGGAAGAGGAAAATATTTAAGTCAAACTAAGGATCAACAGGTTCATGTTATTACCATCACAAACTCCAAAAGTTCTGGCTAACACTAATTATAAGAATTATGTGCTTCAAAGCTGAGAATTGTATCTTTGGCTAGGAGATATATAGCTAAACCAACTTTTTGGCAGAAATAAGCATTATGGAAGAACAAAAATCTTTCAGCAGAGGAAACTAACCAATACAAAAATTATACTACAAGCAATTATGTTCTTCCTAATGTAAACAAAACCAATTACATAAATACCTGTGGAACTTGAGGTGCTTGGGATGGAAGAAACATTTGAGACTGTAGTGCTGGGTGATGAGGGGCAGCAGTAGCAACACCATAACCTCCTTTGACGGTTGGTAATTTTCTGCATAAGGATTCGTTGGAATGCCTTGTTGCTGTTGCGATGGTACTCTTTCCCATGGGATAAAGAAGGAATAAACTATATAAAGAGGGAACATATAACTACAAGAAATTTAGCACAATTCTAAGAGTAGCACAATTCTGAAGTTAGAAAGTTCTTGAAACCTTACTATATTGGTAGCACAAATCTGTCATGATAGTGACACAAAATCATGAGCTAGAACAGACATTGCAGAAACGTAGCCCTACTTGGGTCAAATAGTAGAAGTGAAATAATCCCTTCGAAGATTAATGTAGAAATTTGATCTAAACAAACTATCCCTCAAACACCCCACCATGAAACTAATAAGCTTCCGCTTCAAGGGGGGCATCATCAAATAACCATCTTCTTATGGCATAAGAAAGTTCCAGGAAATGTTGAGGCATTTGTCTATAGACACTGTGACATGTCTCACCTGGATGCTTTACTGTAGGGTTATTTTTTTTTACTGCTCCGCTCTTTCTCCTTCCTCTAAATTGATTGTTCTCTCCTGTCTGCATCTCATGGGTATAGAAAATATAAATTTCTGAGGGTTTTTTATGTTTATGCTGTCGCTTTTATGGAGAAATATGATGAGTGTACTAAATTGACAATATGTTGGGGTTGAGATGAATTTCTGGCTGTGTATCTTGCTAGATTTGTCAAATGGACACTTTTATGGATGTTATATTCTATCTCTGACTCTGAGTGATATGTTGCACAATATTTGCTGTCACTCCGTCATCTGTAATTAGGTTGTCATATTGTCATGTACTCTATTGTCCATCCCCTGTCATTTTTTTTCCATTTTTTCAAAATTTCTTGTCCAAGTAATTGCTTCAGTCTGTGTATGTCTACGCTTTGATGAAGGGAGAGGAACACAGTTGGAATGTTAGCTACCCTTGCCTCCTTGAAATATTATCATATTGAAGAACTGCTAGAACAGGTTCATTGGGTTAAAGTTGTTAACACTCCCAAAACTTTTCAGGTTCTTGTCTGAACCATAATGCTGGGTCAGGATATAGCGCACCTGAGGTTGCCATGTCTAGACACTACACAATAAACAATGACGTTTACAGTTATGGATTGGTCATGTTGGAACTTCTTACTAGACGAAAACCATTTGATAGGTAAGCTTACTCCCTTGGTGTTAGAAGACAAGTAAGATATACAGCTGTCTCTCGGATTCTTGCTAGTAATTTTGGCACAGGTCAAGACCAAGAACTGAGCAATCATTGGTTCGATGGGCAACGCCTCAGCTCCATGACATTTATCCCAAGACCAAGAACTTTTCTGTTTACTTGGTTATAAAATAAGATGTGTTTCTGGCAACCATAGCATCTCAAGGTCAGTAGGTGATGTTTGGTACTGTCAATTTTGCCGCAATTTTGCTACTGTCTGATATTCTACTTTTTCATAGTGTTGGCTTGGAAATTTCATCATTTACTACCTTTTAGCAGCTGCTATGAATTGGATTTTTGTTGGTTTGCTGAGGTGTTATTAGTTTGGTCTCTTTATGTGGAATGTTGCTGGTTGCTGATACAGCTATGACATTTCGAACAGGATCTCCTTTCATTGTCCACAAAGCTATCTTTTGTTTGTCTTGTATAAATTATAAGAAAGTGGAAAAAGAGAATAATTTTTTCATCTCACTGTGAGATACATTTTTCTTGGATCTAGAATCTGGTGGTTTCTTTTATGGGCCAAGGGAATGAATTACCTTCATCAGCTCAAACCTCCCATCGTCCATTGAGATTTGAAGTCTCCGAATCTTTTGGTGGACAACAAATATACTGTAAAGGTAAAATTTTGATTCTACTTGTTTGCTGTTGTCTTCTTTCCCTCTTCTTTATTGCATTCCACTAAATATACCATTAGCCAGGGAGATCAGTGTGTTTGTTTTGTGGGATTTGGTATCTAAACTAAATTTGTTAAGAAAGACCTTTTGGCTTAGTAAAATTCTGTTTATCAACCGCTCTAGCAGTTAATTGGGTCCCCAACTGATCTAAAGTAATGCATGTCCTTTTTATATCTATGATTGCATCCTTCTTTCTTCTTCGTAAGAATACCATTGCTCCATTTCTTTCCTTTTTGGTTGATGAAATTTGTGGTTTTGCAGATCTGTGACTTTGGCCTCTCCCGCTCAAAAGCCAAGTAGCCAACACATTTCTTTCATCTAAAACGGCTGCATAATCTATATTGGGCTCATTATGTTCGGTTATCTAATAGGAGCCCAATCTGGGATATTTTGGTTTTCTTGACTTCACATCTTGTCAATGGTTTGTTTCCCTTTAGGTCATGGACGGCATATGATTGTCGCGTGGTTGGGTCCCAACTTTGTTGGGTTTTTAATTCCATGTGTATGATGTCTCTTGCCTCGGTCCCTTTAAACTTTGTAATCCTTTTTCAAATATTAACAAAATCTTCTTTGTGTTGCGGGCTTCAAACTTTCAAGGAATATCCTCCGTGTTGAGATGATTTGCTTTGTGGTGTTGTATGTGTAGCATTTTAAGAAGTGTTATGATGGCAGGATCTAAACGCTTCGGTTTGATTTTTTTAAAACCGAATCAATTATATCGGTTTTGTAATTCTTTTTTACAATGCAATGACTAAGTTAACTAATCAAACACACCACGTGCAATGCACGTGCACAACTATTAGTTAATAAAATTTGTTGCCTTGTAAAAAAAATGAAAAAAGACATTTCTGTAGTAGCTAGGTTATTTTTTGAATCTTGACTTCGTCAACCCCAATTAAAATATAAAAAAGGATGCAAGTTACTAGCAAGTTTCAACCTTTTCAGATTCCTAATTAAACAAACGAAAGAGACAGGGCGGATTTGCTCTTTTGGGGAATTTGGGGGGAGTTTTTGATTTTCACTTTGAAAATTTTTGGGGAAGGTTTTAAGGCTGAAAAAATTTGGGAGGATTTTGGATTTTCATGTGAAGAAATTTGGGATATAAAAAAACATTAACTTAAAGAAATTACATACAGATTCTCCTTTGGCAAAAAACAAAGAAATAAAAAAACTATTTTTTTGGTTTATTCGTTTTGTTTTTATTAAAACAAAATTACATTTGTTAGTTTTGCGCCAAGTTTTTTTGTGGTTTATTGGCTCCTCTCGACGAGACAAATATAAAAAGTATAGAATTGGGGTAAAAATAATTCCTCTCGTTGAGAGGAACCAATAAACCACGAAAACATGACGCAAAACTAACAAATGTGAAATTTTTTTTCTGAACAAAGACAATGAATAAACCAAAACTAGTTTAAGTTTTTTGCCAAAGGACTACCTTTCCAAACCCGATTAAGCCAAATTTTTACGATATTGGTTTAATTAATGTGCACAACAAAATCAACGGTCTTGATCATCTTCCCTGTGCCGCGATCACATGACTGCCAAACATTCAGCTACAACACAAGATTTAGTTTGTGTCCCAATCAAGAACCTTTTCAAACCCGATTCAGCCAAAATCTTATGGTATTCATTTAATTAATAGGCACAACAAAATCAACGGTCTCGGTTATCTTAATTGTGTCGCCATCATGTGGCCGATGTTCATTCAACTACATCACAATAGTATTTACTTTGTAATATCACGATGTTATATATAGGCAGTTCTAATCGCAAAAAAAAAAAACTTTCTTCCGTAATTGCACTCTTTTATCATTTTGTAATATGAATTTACAATATACAATATTAACCTTCTAAGTATCAGTGTCTAACAATAATATGCGTACGTACGAATAACTGAATCATCCCTATGTTATATATAGGCAGTTCTAATCGCCAAAAAAACCTTTCTTCCGTAATTGCACTCTTTTCTCATATTGTAATATGAATTTACAATATACAATATTAACCTTCTAAGTATCAGTGTCCAACAATAATATGCGTACGTACGAATAACTGAATCATCCCTATGTTATATAGAATCCTGATCTCTTAAGGGATCCCTCATACAAAATTTGGTGCGGACCAAGGCATTTTTCAACTTTCCGGATCAAATATTGAAGATCCGAACCGCTCAATGTTTTTAAAATGCATTTTCCAAGGTCCACTCAGAAAATCTTCAAAAAAAAAAAACCCAGAAGGGCTTGATCCAAATAGTTTTCGATAAAACTGTACATTTTATCGAAAACTCTTTGGATCAAGCCCTTTCGGGTATTTTTTTTGAAGATTTTCAACGTGCACCCTTAAAAATGCATTTTAAAAACATTGAGCGGTTCGGCTCGTTAAAATTTGATCCAGAAAGGCCAAGTCCGCACACGCACCAAAATTCTATGTGGGATCCCTTAAGAGAACATTTTCGATGTTATATATAGGCAGTTCTAATCGCCAAAAAAACCTATTTTCCATAATTGCACTTTTTCTCATATTGTAATATGAATTTACTATATACAATATTAACCTTCTAAGTATGAGTGTCTAACAATAATATGCGTACGTATGAATAATTGAATCATCCCTATGTTATATATAGGCAATTCTAATTGCCAAAAAAACCTTTCTTCCGTAATTGCACTTTTTTCTCATATTGTAATATGAATTTACAATATACAATATTAACCTTCTAAGTGTAAGAAATTTCACTCATAAAAGGCAAATTATGTAATTTTGCATATGTGAATATAAACCAAAAAAGGAGTATGGGTATGAAGGGAAAAAAAGTCACTATCCAAAAAAGTGCTCTAATTAAGATCAAACTGAAAGAATAGAATTCAAACTGAAAGAATAGAAAACTTAAGGGGGTAATGTGTAGGGTTTTTATCAATATCAACCCTCCAGATCTATCTCCTACGTAGGCTATCCAGTCTTTCTTCTCCTCCACGGTTCAAAATTTGGGATAACAAAGAATGGCGCCGTTTCTGAAAGTTTTGGCCCCAAAGGTGCGGGTCATTCAAATTTTCCCATCAAAACCATATTACACTTCTCCTTGGGCACCAAAACAGCGAAAAAGAAAACAACCCTAGCCCTCTTCTCCTGGATCGACACTCATTACGTACCTACAACTGGCTGAAGAGCTTCCTTCGATCCAATCTTCTTTTTCTTGGTAAGTTAACTTGTTTGCCTTGTTTGTGGTTAAAGCAACTCACAGTTTGTTTGTTGAATTGATCTAGGTTTTATTTGTGGATTGTTGAATGAATCAATCATGTATTAGTTTCAAAAGGCTGACCCAAAAGTCTAGCAATTTGGTTGAGATTTTGTTTAGATTCAGTTAAATTAAAAACATGATGGTCTTTTTTTTGGGGGTAAATATCATATTTTTCCTTCTCATTTCGCACTTCTGGAATTTTAGAGTTTGAAATCCAGACTGCAAAAATTTTAGTATGATTGTTTGTAAATGATTGGTTCTTGTTTTTTTGTCCAATAACTGTTTGATAAGAAACTCCAAAGAGATACTTGATTTCTTATAATGTTCTGGTTTGTCGGAACTGGAAAATTTCCAATATACCTGTTTGCAAATTCTTGGTTCTTATTTGTTTGTCCCGAAGCTGTTTGATAAAGTGCCCGACTAAGACTTTTGGCTTGAACAAGGATGTTTCTTTCGAGCTTGTGATAATGGCAACCAATCGTAAGTTCCTAGTCCTCTGTTATCCCTTCGATTGTTAGGCCCTTGAAATTCTTCCTTTGATTCTTAAAGCTGTAGTGTAGTCAAGGTTTGTCTTGAATTGCTGCTATCTGATCAAATGAAAAGATCTTATTTAATTGAAAGAATTTGAGTATTTCACTATTTTTGATGGGTAGTGTAGACTCCGATAATTCCTCGTGAAAAATATGATGGTCTTTTGTTCCTCTCTTGTTCCTAAAACTGCTCTTTTGAGTACGTTTTCTGAAGATGGTGAAAGATTAATTTATCAACTACTTTATCCCTTTTTTTTTCTGACGCGTTAGCCGTTTCTCCAACCACTTCTTGTGACCTTTCAAAGGCTTAGTGCAGATTGGTACAGGACATAGTTTTACAAAAAAAAATTTTTTGCTTAGCGGGGAAAAAAAGGCGGCTTTTTCAATTAAATGAAGCAGGGGGTGGATGGTTTTGCACTAATTTAACATTGGGCTCGGGTTAACACTTTACACCAAACCAGTCCAAGCATCTGTATAGACATTTCCATGGAAACAATGTAGTAACCCATCAAGAAAAAGTTCACTTGTTTGCCTTTGTTTTGCCTTTTTTGTGTTTGACAAAATGCTTCACTAAATTTTGATTATCATTTCGGTACTAAACGCACGTGTGAAAACCATATATAGGCTGCACACCAATAATCCATACGGCTGCTCCAATCATTGGACGAAAACAAATTCTTAAAAACAAAAATGGCATATCAAGTTAGAAGTAATGATTAAGGAGCTATGCCGGTGTCTAGTTTCACTTCCCCATGGAGTATTGTTACCATTATCTAACCCGCTATGTCCACAATTTACATGCTTGAAAAGGAGAGTAAATGTCTAGTTTGTCTAAATAGGGAATTACTATGGCTTTTTATGAACAATTCTTCACATCCAAATTTATATAGAGCCTTTAGTCTCTAAAAAAATACAACATATCTGATACATAGAAAAAAAGAGCAAGTCGGTGTTTTGTGATATTTTCCTTAACTTTGCATTGTGGAAGCTCTATGTACAATGTTTTAGTACTATTGTTCACTATAATTTTCCATCTCATACAGGATGGGCTCACCTCAGGATTTACCAAATAATGGCGACAATGCAAATACGTAATTTGCCATCTTCAACAATTCACTATCTTGATTCACTTCGCTGATCAAATCGATCCAAACATTCAAGTCATATTTGGCGTAAGTTCATTGAATTGAGATTGAATTAGAGCTTTTTATTCATTGTATTGACTTTTTAATCTTTCATATGAAGTGCTATGAGAATTTATGATTCTTCGAAAAGTAACCCGAGGAAGAGGAGTCTTACCTGGATGAATGTTAAGGTATAAAGGTGTGTACTACTTGTTTCTTGCTTCAAAGTTTGTTATTGATGATTTTTGTAATAAGTATCAAAATGTTTGTGTAGTGCCCACGACAACCCACAAACGTTGAATGTGGGTTCTATGTTATGAGATACATGAAAGACTTGATTGCCGCACAAAGAGCATCCCGAGCAAAAAAAAATGTGAGATAACTTTTCTTACATTTTCTTATTGTTTTCATTGGTTGCCTTAACATTAATATTTTGTTCAAATTTTGTCTTGCACATAGTTCAATGGGAAGATGACTTACACAAAAGCCAAATCGATGAAGTACGAAGTTGAGTGGATGAATTGTGTTCTAGAATATGATATTTGAGGTATGCAATTTCCTTTGCTGTTTGGATGTGGTGCTATCATCTTTGTGGTTCTTCTATTTCCATGTACTCATCAAAAGTAGTGTCTAGTGTAGCATGCTATTACTCGCTTTCGGTAATATCTTGGCATCTAGATATAGAATTACATTGATGTTAACTAAGAATCATTATTCTGGGTGGTTGGACAATGTAATTTGGGTGATTGGTGGTTGGAGGAAGAAATCTAGGAGGTATTCATGGATTATGTTGCAGCTGTAATGGATGATTATGGTGTATATTGCACTGTTTGTTGATTAATCTTACCAAGTCTGATTGCTCCATGGGGTATCGAGGTAATATGGAAGGCTAGACATTTTCTTGCTGCCCAAGATGCAGTCCCTAACCCATGCGGCGATACATTAGGCTTGCTTTAGTTTATTTTTCATATGCTTTACAGTGCTAATTTATCTCTTGGTAGGTTGGGGTACCCTGTATTGCTCTTGTTTGGGTTGATTACTCTATACATTTTCGCGGATTTCAAGCACCTGTAAAACTTGTCCCCAGATTTCAAGAACATGGAAAAATGGCTTAAGAAGATAGTTTTAGAAAGTAAACTTGATTCGTACTTCATGTTTTACTTGGAGTTTGTTGCATTTTGATTCATCACAGGTTTCAAATTTTTGCTACGACTTTTGTTTTTTCTATGGATGGTTGATTGTTATTACTTTTTTTTTTTCCTTACAGATTGATGCTTTTGTGGAGTACATACTTTTTTTTTATGGACCATGAAGATCAAAGACGTTGGATTTTGGTTGTGCACACAATAGAGCAACGGCTGTGATGGATTTAGAGCCTCGATCATCAGCACACATGACAGTTTTATGATTACCACGAGTTTTTTTTTTCATGTTCGAACAGTGCATTTTCAGCACCTAGTTTGCACTTAGTTTGCTTGGTTTCACCTAGTATATAGGTGGTAAACTATGTCAATGTTTTTTGGTTTTAGCACGTACATTTGCTTGATTGAATTGGGTTTATGTATATATACTTGTAAATTTGGATATTGGTTAAATTGATTTTATATATGATATTGTTTTGATATGTTTTGTAGCCTTATTTCTAAAGGTGGCAATTGTATATGTACACAATTGAAATGACATAAATTTTAGAAATTTTATTGGAAAAAAATGTTGTATATATATATATATATATATATATACACACACAAAAAAATACCAATAGTTATGATCACGGTTTCACCAAAAAGCGAGTTCTTAACTACCTAAAAAACTGTGATGTGATATAGTGAAAGATCACGGTTTTATCCTTTTCCATCACGGTTTTTCTCAGTTTTTAATCATGGTTTTACTAAAAACTGAGATGATTTCTCTGAAAACAATCACGGTTTTTAGGTAAAACCAAGATGCTATGTTGTCAAAGATCACAGTTTTTTGTTTTGTTTTAATCACTGTTTTTTATGAGTTTTCATCACGGTCAAAAACCGTGATTGAAAGATGCGAACTTTTAATCACACTAGATTAGATCACGGTTTTTCAACCGAGATTAAAAGTAAAAGATCACACCAAAAGACCGTGATCTTTGTACCTTTTTGTAGTAGTGTTTGGATTATATCGATATGGCATGTTTGTATGGCCGCGTATGAGCATTAGATTGGATTCTGTATCCAAGAGAACATATATCCGCTATTTGACTTTAGTGCTTCAATGTTTGTGATCCAAATTACATGACTCTTGAATTTCGTATTCCTTTTCTTTTTCGCTAGAGGCCTCCAAACCCACAGTGAGTCCCCTGGGGATTGAAACTGAAAGGTGCGAACTTCTCCATTTGGGGCAAGAGTGATACAAAAGGGGAGTTAGAGGGGGCCAAAGATCTAAGTTTAAAGCCATCGCCCTATGGTTCAAGGGGACGTCAATAGCACCGCACTTGGAACCCGAAATTACTTGGCATGAGACCTAAAAAAAATGAAAAATTGAAACTGAGGTTCCAAACACCCCTAAATGCAAATTGCTTTGTGTCCCCCCCCACCCCCCCTCTGACTCGTGCCCCCCCACCCGGCCCCACCACTATTTACCATTTTACCCTCTTCCTTCCTTTTAATTACATTAACTTTATTATTAATATTTATTTATTTATTTCTTTTATTTAGTTTTTTTATTTAATTCATTTCTTTTAGTATTTAAATATTTATTTAAATATTTTATTAATATATATTTTTTATTATTAATATTAATTTATTTCTTTATTTCTTTTATTTAGTTAACTCCTTTTTTTATATTAATTCATTTAATTATTTAATTCATTTATTTTGTTTTATATAGTTTTTTATTTAAATATTTATTTATATCTTTTATTAATATATTTTTTCTCTTCTATCTTTTTAGAATTCTCTAATATGTTATTTCTCTTTTTGAATTATTTAATATCTTTGTTTTTCTAATATGTAATAAATCTTCTCGTTCTTTATATATATTTTTATAATATGGTCTAATATCTTTTTTTTTCTCTTTTATTTATTAAATATTGTTTATTTACTTCATTTTTTAATTACTTTATTTTTTAATTACTTTTTTTTTTGTTTTACTTGATTACATTGATCCTGGCCCCCCAATGCCTTGCCACGTGTTCGTTATCAGACATTTCTTTGATCCTGCCCCCCCCAATGCCTTGCCACGTGTTCGTTATCAGACATTTCTTTGATCGTTATCGACATTTCTTTGATCCCGCCCCCAATGCCTTGCCACGCGTGTTAGTTTTCAAACATTTCTTTGATCCCCGCCCCCAATGCCTTGCCACTTGTTCGCTATCAGACATTTCTTTGATCCTAGCCCCTCCTCAATGCCTTGCCACGTGTTCGTTTTCAGACATTTCTTTGATCCCGCCCCCAATGCCTTGCCACTTGTTCGCCATCGCACATTTTCGATCCCTATTCCCAATGCGTTATCTATTTATATTACTCATTCTTCTACTACTTCACACATTGTTTTCTTAATTCTCCCACTACTTCATACATACAATCACAGAACATCTCCCAATATTTTTCTTTCTTTTTTCGTAATTCATCAAAGAACATTATGGATGGCTACTACGATACAGATGGTTGGTCATTTAAGAATGATGTGCCAAGTCAGGAGAGCATGAACTACAGCAGTCGCGACTATACACCCGAATTTACCACTGACCAAGTTAGTTATTTTCGTTGTTGTTATGCATATTCGTCGGTTTTACTTATAATGTTTTACTTATACATTTTCATTTTTTTTTTATAGATTTTTGAAAGTAGAGAAGATATGTTAGCTTGGGCGAAGAGAGTTGGTCTCGAAAACGGTATTGTGGTAGTTTTTAATAAATCTGCTAATTTAAAAGGCGGCAAGCTGCCGAAGTGTATTTTTGGTTGTGAGAGAGAAGGAAAGTATAGACCGCACCGTGGGGTAGAAGGGCAAATCTTGAATAGAAATACTCGGACTAAAAAATGTGATTGTCCATTTGCGTTACGAGGTATACCAATACCTCCAGACGGTGCAATGTGGGGTTTAAGGGTTTCTTGTGGTCTCCACAACCATGAACCAGTAAAAAATATTGAGGGTCACGAGTACCCATCAAGGCTAAAACCAATGGAGAAACAATTTGTGGTCGAGATAGCCAACAGCACCTCACCTCGTGAAATTCTTAGTATTTTGAAGAAAAAAGATCCGTCAAACACTACAGGAATTAAAAGCATTTACAATGCTATTTTCACAAACAAGGAAGCCAAACGGGGCGGTCTAACTGAAACTAAATATGTCTTAGACCAATTATTTGGGAAAGGATACCTCCATGACTTTAGGACAAATCAAGAGACCAACAAAATCATAGATATTGTTTGGGTTCATCCTACAAGTCTAGAGCTATCTGTCAACTTTTCATCCGTGTTGGTAATTGATGCTACATACAAAACGAATGAGTATCGAAAACCACTATTGGAGGTTGTGGGTATGACATCCACAAATCTAACCTACTCGCTTATGTTTGTATATCTTAATAATGAGAGGGAAGATACATGTACTTGGGCCTTGAATACCTTAAAGAAGTGGATGGTTGGAAAGGGGGCATTCGTTGCCATTGGTGTTTGTTACAGATCAGGACTTGACACTTATTAACGCCATTGGAGCATGTTTCCCCATGGCACACCACATTCTTTGCATTTGACACATAAATCAATGTGTAATGAATAACTGCAGCGCTGTGCTTGGTGACAAGTATCCAAAGTTTCACATTTCATGGCAGTCCCTTATTCATTCATCAAGCACTTCGTCTTACCAACAAAGGTGGGTTGCCATGTGCGACGAGTATAGCCAATATTCGCGTGTCATATCTTATCTCGCGGATACATGGTTAAGGCCATACAAAGAGCGATTTATTACAGCATGGACAGATACATGTATGCACCTCGAAAGCAACTCAAGTCAAAGGTATATAGACTTTATAACTTTACGAGTTAAATTTTCTGCATTATATTGTACTACACTAGTTAACTTTTTATATTTTAAACTAAATGTATTATTGTATTACAGGGCCGAGTCTGCACATGCAAGGCTAAAGAAATATTTGGGGGGTACGACCATGTCATCGCTGCAAACATCTTTTGAGGGCATAGAGAATATGTTGGTAAATCAATTCGGGAAAATTAAGAAGTCCTTCCAGAAATCCCTCAACATTCCACGCCACATACATTTACGTGACGCCATTTTCGATGAAATAAGGTGTCGCATTTCATTGTATGCATTGGAGTTGATCGGGTTGCAGCTAGAATCCGCCGCAGACGCCTACCCTCTCCCAAGCGGCAGTTGCGGTTGTTCGATCAAAATGTCACACGGGTTGCCATGCATGCACGATCTGAGGGATTTCATTGCCATGGGCATTCCAATTCCGCTATCCAAAGATCCACGCTCATTGGGTAGGCTCTCTTATGCACGCGGGCCGGGTTTAATGCCGAGGAGAACAATCCGGCGAGACATCTCGTGTGGTTGACATATTGCAAGGATGGATCCGTGTATGCGAAAGCTTATGATAGGGAGGTTTGTCGATATGGCGGATCCATCTAACTTGGCCAGGTGTTAGGGGCCATCGATAATATCTGAGAACACAAAGGTCGACCCAGTAGGAAAAGTTGAGCGAGTGGGCGACGCATACCTTACTTTGCGCGAAAAAATCCACTTCATCATCTAGAAGAAGCATCTACATTGAGAGGCGAGGAAAGGGATGAATGTAGGAAGAAGGCGTGAGATAGGGAGAGGGATCCCAACCACTTCATTCCAGCATTTATCTTACCAATTTCGGCGAAATATGTCCCACCTTTGTAGGCGTCAAAGCCGTGGTCATTGTGGATTGAGCTATAGCCGCCCAATTCTATGGTAGGAGGCTTTTGGGCATGCTATGCGACATGATCTTATCGAAGAAATTATTCAGAATAGATATCTCTATGATGCGGTTTATCGAGAACAAAATAGAGGGGAGCCCGAGATACTAGAGTCGAGATGTTGGATCCCTCTGACTCCATATACAAAAATGGATGGTATGTATATGAGTTTGGGGGTAGTCATCGCGTCATGGTAGAACATTTACCTACACACATTTGTAGCGAATCACGGAGGTTGTTTTACTCACTTGCCCTTGAGTTCCCGTCCAGTTCCAGTCCAACATCGCAAAGAAATAGCTATATGCCTGTATTAATGATCACTTTGTACAACTTTTTTTGCGCCCGATCACTCCCTTGCACCACCCATCCCAATGGGGTGGTGGGAGAATGCATCGGATGAAGTTAAAGGATGGGCTTTAAGTTATGACACACGTCTTGATTTGTGGTTCCAGCGTCTTGGAGTGTCACAAATCTTTGGGATGACAATTTTGGAATATCGGCAATATTGATTAGTACTTAATTTCTCTTGTCAACGCTGATTGTAATATTTATTCATTTTAAATCGTGATTGTAATATTATTATTTCACTTTTAGAAGTTTTATTTATTTATTATTCATTTTTTAAGACAACTTAATTAACTAATTAAAATAATTAGTTAATAATAATATTACAATAATTAGTTAATAATAATAGAAGTTTTTTATTTATCATAAAGTTTCTAAATACAAAGTGAAATTTAAATGCAAATTTAAGAAAAGAAAATAATTTACTTGCAAATGTAATTTGAATAAACCAAATTAAATGAGTAATTAATTAAATAAATGAAATGAGAAAACTAAATTATTAAAATTAGAGTAATTAAATAAATAAAGTTAAAAAAAAAAGAGTGGCCTGAAATAAAAAATGAAAAAAGAAACCCGGAAAGGGGTGTGGGGTGCAAAGCACCTCTCAGGTAAATAATACTCCTCCGTCCAAATTTTTTGGTCATTTTTTCTATTTTGGAATGTCCCAAAATATTTGTCCCACTTCTAAAAATATCCATCAAAATTGGGCCACTTTTCAATTTTACCTTTAAAAAGTATTTTTCCCATTTTAACTGGCTAGTCTATTATCTTTTATTTTATAACGGTTTTTATGATTTTGAAAATTTTGTATAATTAAACTAATTGATATCTATCAAACAAGATCCATATTGAATATGTTTTGACTTTCATATAATAAATTAGTCTCATAAATTTGGTCATAGTAATATTGACTGTATTTAGGAGCAAAATAGAAAAGTCAATACAAAATTTTCACATCTCTTAAAAACCCGCTTCCCCAAAAGAGACCAAGAAATTAGTACTGAGGTCCTTCTTTCCATTTTGGGATGTTCCAAAATATTTGTCCCACTTCTAAAAATATCCATCAAAATTGGATCACTTTCCAATTTTACCCTTAAAAAGTAATTTTCTCATCTTAATTGGCTAGTCTATAATCTTTTATTTTATAACGGTTTTTATGATTTTGAAAATTTTGTATAATAAAACTAATTGATATCTATCAAACAAGATCCATATTGAATATGTTTTGACTTTCATATAATAAACTAGCCTCACAAATTTGGTCATAGTAATATTGACTAGATTTAGGGACAAAATAAAAAAATTAATACAAAATTTTCACATTCCTTAAAAACTCGTTTCCCCAAAAGGGACCAAGAAATTAGTACTGAGGTCCTTCTTTCTATTTTGGGATGTTCCAAAATATTTGTCCCACTTCTAAAAATATCCATCAAAATTGGGTCACTTTCCAATTTTACCCTTAAAAAGTAATTTTCTCATCTTAATTGGCTAGTCTATAATCTTTTATTTTATAACGGTTTTTATGATTTTGAAAATTTTGTATAATAAAACTAATTGATATCTATCAAACAAGATTCATATTGAATATGTTTTGACTTTCATATAATAAACTAGCCTCACAAATTTGGTCATAATAATATTGACTAGATTTAGGGACAAAATAAAAAAATTAATACAAAATTTTCACATTCCTTAAAAACTCGTTTCCCCAAAAGAGACCAAGAAATTAGGACGGAGGGATTACATGGCAGGATACTAGGACTATTGCTAGTAAACAAGTTCATAGTTTGTTTTTCAACACTTGCCATTGAGCATCCATGAACTCCACGTCAGTTTCAAGCGCCGCCATTGTTTCCGGCGGGAGGGTGATCTCCAAATCCATGCTTCCGCCGCCTTCATACCCAGGGTAAAACATCACTTTCCCGTCGAACTTGTTCCCATACCCACTCCGAATCGCCACCGCTTTCCCCATTCCAAACTCGTTCTCGTACATCCTAAACCGCGGCGAGCTCCCCAATAATAAACCATACGAGTTATGACCACTAGGCGTGTATATTACTGGATTCTTCATCCACTTTTCCACCCACTCTCGCACCGCTGCGTCGGAGTGGCCCTCCACCGCCTCGTGCAACCGCCACGCCGCCCACCCTAGCCCTTGATCAAGCAGTTCGCCGACGCTGGCTTTCCCCGTCAAATTGAGCACCGTATTCCCGAAATACTCGTTCGGCAATGGTGGGTCCATTCGCCTTCGGTTATTTGCAGCCAGGGTGCAAATGGTTTCCGGGTCGCGTGGAAGGCGACGGGAGCGTATCATGCACCTCCAGACGAGTGCAGAAACGGATTGGAACGAGGAAATCTTGCTTGTTTTGCTTTGAGAATTGGCCTTTGCTTTGAGTTTGGCTATCGATTCTGGCGAGAAGTGGAAGATTCTCTCTCGTAGTGGGGGAGTTTCAAATCTGCTCATAAACTGATCGTGGTGAGTGAAAGGGAGGTTGTGGGGACCGTGCCCATTGGGGAACCAGCGTTTAAGAATTGGGGGCCGTGTTATTACAGGATTCTTTTCCTGTGCATTGAAGGTGTTCGACAAAATTTCCCAAAAATACCAATAAGATGTTCCGTCAACAACTGCGTGGTTGGCTGAACAACCAATGAAGATTCCATCAATTAACTCCGTGACTTGAATTGACAACAACGACATCGAATGCCCATCGTGATCAAATGCCTTGTGGTGATCAAAGAAGGATTGGAAAACTACAGGAACATCAACAGGTGAAAGAATGTCGGAGATAGTTAAATCAGCAGTTGCATAGATAAATTTTGCTCCGGGACTATTGTTGCAATTGATGTACACGGAGTAAAAAGGTGGGTTTTCTTGTTTTAGGGTTGCGAACCTACCGGCGAGGGGGTAAAGATGGACGAGGGTTATAGAGAGGGATTCCTTGAGCCTATTTAGAAGGGATTTGACTGGGTTTTCTTGATCATTTGTTGTTATCTGGGGCTTAATGAACAAAAGACCCTTTTGGATGTAATGCACTGAGAGCATGGCTATGTCCCATGTGGCCAAGTGGATTGGAGGCTTTATCTCTTCTACTGGATATTGTGGTTTTATGAAGCACTCGGAGATAGTTTGAACAATTGGAGAGTTCATTGTAAATGAGATTTTGGAGATCGAACGCTGTTTTCTGTGCTTACTGAAGGTAACCCTTCACCTTGGTTCAATTGAAACTTAGCAGTTTTGTACTGAGCTTTATGTCGAGCTTGTGTAGTTAAAAAATAAAGGGTATCAAGAATTCAAGAGATCACATGGCCCAAAACTCTGCCAATAGGATTTTTTCAACAAAATATTAGGATACCGGAACAGTTTTCCCGAAAACGTCCAAGTAAGAGAAATGAACGGTTTAAATTTTCTTCCCCAGTTATTTTGTGGGGACCTCTTCCTCTATCTTATCATCCTCTTTTTTCACAAGCAATTTCGGAGAAGGGAGGATGAGTAGGGTCATTTTGCAAATTAATTTGTATCCATTTTTTTGTTTGAGTGGGTAGGTGATTGGTCCATTTCGTGAGTGTTTTAATATATGATAATCGAAATTCTTATTCAACTGCGCAATTGTATTTATATGTTAGGAATTCTTATTCTGTACGTATGTGTTAGGAGTTTTTTATTGTTCATTAATGTGTCACTGCTTGCGTAAGGCTCCCTAATGAGAGTTAGAGCAGAGTCCACATTAACACTAATTGGGCCAAATATAAATTAAATAGGCTTCCACACGCGATTAACTATCCAATATTGTAAGAGGACCCAACTATCTAATTCTATGAAGCACGGATTTGGATATGTGGATATGTGATTTTTCCAAAAAGTAGGCTACGATACGTTGGGGATACGTCGAATATAAAAGTAAATAAAATATGTATTTTATATATACAATTTTTAATTCCTAAAAAATGAAATATACGTCATATAAAAGTAAATAAAAATATATCATAGATATATAGATATTATAGTTTGAACATGCTTCATTAGATATAAAAAATAAAATATACAAAAGCTGGGGTCTTAAATTGATATAATAACAAATAATGCAACATATAAAATGATAGGAACTTAAATTGGGGGGCCTCGAGTGTAATTTAGCTTATTAGAGGTGCAAAACAACAACAACAACAATAACATAACCCATTTAGTTCCCAATAATTGGGGGTATGGGCGGGGGATGGATAGTAGACAGACCTAATCTTTGGCAATAAATGCACAAAGTGGCTACTCCCAGAATACCACTGAAACAGATGGATTTAAGACAGACCTAACTTTTGGCAATAAATGCACAAAGTGGTTGCTCACAAAATACCACTGAAACAGTAGTTGCTCACAACACAACACTAAATCTAATTGCAATTTTACCCCATATATTTCAAGTAATAACATATATACCCCCGCGCGTATCCGAAACGTATCCTAGTGTATCCAAAACGTATGCAAGCGTATCCATAACGTATCCAAATACCAAAAAATAAATTTAAATTCTGGATACTTTAAAAAAACGTATCGGATATGTATCTGAGCGTATCCGATACGCATACGATACGTGATACGGAGGCCAAAATAGAGTATCCATGCTTTATAGATCTAATTGTCTCCGACTAAACTCGTCCAGTAAGTTTTAAAAAGCTGAATGGACGTCAAATGAGTTTCAATCGTGCGAAACTAAAAGCCTTGTTTCACTTAATTAGCTTTTTGGCCTTTTTGAGTTGATAAATGTGAGGAGAATAATCAGCCTCAAAAAGCATGAAAAGCTAAAAAGCGAAGTTAGTGAAACAAGCTAATTAGTCTTGCAAGCTAAATTTAATAACTTAATGACTTCAGCAAATCTTTTCAAAACTTAATTTTCACCTTTTAAAACATGATTGTATCTTGGGTTTTTATGATATCCCCATTGAACTACGCCTAGCGTTTTTTAATCAACAACTACTGTTGCTACCTGTAATGCTTTGCATAAAAAATTACAAATAAGTCGTCACTTTTGGTTGGAATTATTTCTGTTACTGTATCTATACGAATCTCAAAATGGATCTTAATGGTAAAATTGTTTTTATTCCTTTTGGATTGTAGTTTTGTGTGTGTTTTATTTAGTCACTCATCGTTTCACTGCTTCTCTGCATTTTTGTTGGGTTGATCGAGTGGTCAAAACCTAGGATTATGAGTTTGTTTCCTTTAAAAGTTTCAAGCACTCTAGCATATACTGTAAAGCAGATAAAAAACAATAACAATAGTACATGACAAAGACGAAGGCTGTTTGATAAGAGGTTATTAGCTAGAGTTTTATTGGGGAAGTAACGTAGTAAAAAGGACATTTTGGAGGTTCAACCATTATCGAATTGTTCGTAGGGATGGTGTAGTATTTTATGGGGTCGTAACCTATTGGTTAAAGGTCTTAAATGGGAGGTGGGTAGTGGATTGGATGTTAAAGTTTTTAAAGACGAATGGATTAATGGTGCTAGGAATCCCTTTGTTGGTAAGGAAGTCGTGAACTCTTTGGGAGACATGAAGGTTGGGGCTTTGATTGATTGGAGCTCTTACTCTTGGCATGAGCCTTTAGTTGGGGCGTTTTTCCCCTCAAGATATAGCTAAAAAAATTAAGGCTATATACATTCCGTGTCAGGGTAGAAGTGATCGTAGATATTGGGCGGGAACGAGGGATGGCGTTTTTTCGGTTAAGTCTGCCTATTTCCAAGCAATTTTTGATAAGTACCCGGGAGGGGTGGGTAATACTTCCTCTATTTTTTGGAAAAAGCTGTGGGCATTGCATTTACCACCGAAATACAGTCTCTTTCTTTGAAAAGTTATGCATTGTATTATTGCGGTTAAGGATGGTCTAAGGAGGAGAAGAATTGCTTGTGATAGTCTATGTGCTACTCTATGTGGTGGTGATGCTGAGACTGTAGATCATGTTTTTTGCCGGTGTATTTTTGCTAGGAAACTTTGGAAAGCTTCCCCTATAAGTCTGGATTTTGAGTCCGAGGGGGTGAGTTGTTTTGCAAATTGGTTTGATAATTGGGGGAGGGAAGCTTCAGGTGTTAAGAGTTTTTTGTGTTGCAGTGTGTTTTGTGGGAGTTGTGGTGTGCTCGCAATCATGCGCATTTTAATTCCGCTGTTCCATCCTTTAACAAATGCCTCTCTAATATTGATCTTAATCTTTCTTTGTTACTCAAGTCAATGGAGGTGATGGTTAGAAATCAATCTGCGAAGAGAGGTCCTTTAACAAATGCCTCTCTAATATTGATCTTAATCTTTCTTTGTTACTCAAGTCAATGGAGGTGATGGTTAGAAATCAATCTGCGAAGAGAGGTAATCATGCTATGGGGGCTGCATTCTGCTGTGGTGTCATGCAGGAGGATGCTCGGCTTACAAGGGTTGTGGTGGATGGTGCGTGGAGGAAAGAGTTATCCGTGGGAGTAGCGGCATGGTGCGTAGATGGTGCTACATCTAGTAATATGTGGCAGTGGTACACAAAGGTTTATGCATTATCTTTGGCCGAAGTGGAAGCTTTGGCTATTTTGCAGGCGTTGAGATGGGCTAAAGTTGTTGGGTCGAAGAACATGCAAGTTTTGACAGATAGCGTTGAAATAATTCATGCGTTATTTAAAAGTTGTTGGGTTGAAGAACATGCAAGTTTTGACAGATAGCCTCGAAATAATTCATGCGTTATGTAAAAGTTGTTGGGTTGAAGAACATGTAAGTTTTGACAGATATCTTTGAAATAATTCATGTGTTGTGTTGTTGTAGTAATGCTTGCATAAGTAATAGAAATATTGTGTTGGACATTCTAGACATTATGAAAGCTTTTGAGTCTAGAATGTCATAATCTTGCGTAGGGTCGCCTTTGTAACCTTATGGCTAATTAATGTGATAAGTTTTCTTGGTGAAAAAAAAGATGAAGATCATCAAAAGTAGCCAAGTGTCCCCTAGATTCAGATCAAAGTAATAAGAAGGCACTGTGAAACCCCATCAAGTTTAGAAACTCTATCATATTTGTAAATTCCTCATGCAAAAAATTATATTAATAAGCAAAAGCATGATGCAAAGGAGATCAAACTCAATTTCAGATTCAGATTAGGATAAAAGAAGTGAAACGATTGAAACCCAAATTCAGATTCAGATTAGGATAAAAAATAAAACGACTCATATTAAGATTGGAAAAATAAATCCAAGTCAGTATTTATTAATTTAAGTTGCTGCCTTGCTGGTAGACTTATGACATGATCAATATTACCAGCTTGGCACGGGAAAAAAAGGATGGTTGATCAAATTAAGATGCCTGAAATAACTATTGATTATGAAGCACATTCGGTAACACAAAATCATGATGTATGAAAGAAATTATCAGCCAAACGACCAAAGAAATAGGAGTAATCTAATTTAAATTATAGAGATATACAAATGTCATCATTAGTCTTTTCAATGTTGACGTTGTTACCGGAGATGGGATGAGAAGGGATCACGAATAGAATGTGGTGGTTTGTGAGACTTCATTGTTGCTTCTTTTTTTACCTTGTCGAAAGATAGAAAATATTAGGATAGAGCAACAAACTTTAATTTAGAATAATATTTGGTGAGGGGGATGTAGGGGGAGGGCTTGCTAGTTCAACAAGAGGGGTTAGAGAGTACAAAACGAGCATTTCCTTGGCCACAATATAATTGTACACTTAGAGGTGTTTGACTAACAAAAAATAAATTTTTTTTTTAAAATCAAAACAAATTATTATTTTATAATACATCACAAGAACAATTAATTTATTCTAAAAACAGTATCGGTGGAACACCTCTGCGAATAAATTTGTCCTCCTCCACCATGAAAATGAACAAATGTTAATGATTTGTCCTTCAGCACTTACCATGGAGGCCATCCATAAACTCTCCATCAGATTCAAGCGCCACCATTGTTGTCGGCGGAAGGTTAATCTCCAAATCCATGCTTCCACCGCCTTCGTGCCCCGGGTAAAACATCACTTTCCCGTCGGACTTATTCGCATACCCACTCCGAATCGCCACCGCTTTCCCCATCCCGAACTCGTTCTCGTACATCCTAAACCGCGGCGAGCTGGATATCAATATACCATACGGGTTATACTGTGCTGGCCCAAGTTTGTATATAACTGGATCCTCAATCCACTTCTTCACCCACTCACGCACCGCCGAGTCAGAGTGGTCAGCCACCGCCTCGTGTAGCTTCCATGCCGCCCACCCTAACCCGCGGTCGAGCAGTTCGCCGACGGTGGCTTTTCCTACAAGTCTGGACACCGCATTACCGAAATACTCGTTCGGCAATGGCGGGTCCATTCGGCTTCGGTTGTTTGCAGCCATGGTGCAAGTGGTTTCTGGGTCACGTGGAAGATGACGGCAGCGTATGATGCACCTCCATACGAGCGCCGATACGGCTTGGAACGACGAAATTTTGTTGGATTTGCACTCCCTATTGGCCTTTGCTTTGAGCTTGGATATGGATTCCGATGAGAAGTGGAAGATTCTTTCCCTTAATGGGGGAGCTTCATATCTGCTACTAAACTGGTCCGGGTGAGAGACAGGTAGGTAATGAATTGGACCGTACCCGCTTGGGAACCAGCGTGCAAGAACTGGGGGTCGAGAAATTTCGATGTTCTTTCCCTCTGCACGGAAGGTGTTTGACAAATTCTCGAAGAAATACCAGTAAGATGTTCCGTCAACAACAGCGTGGTTGGCTGAACAACCGATGAATATCCCATCGATTAACTCCGTGACTTGAATCGACAGCAACGGCATCGAATGCCCATCGTGATTAATCGCCCTGTCGTGATCAAAGAAGGATTGAACAACCACAGGAACATCAACAGGTGAAAGAATGTCAGCGATGGTTAAGTCAGCAGTTGCGTAGATAAATTTCGCACCCGGACTGTTGTTGCAATCGATGTACACAGAGTAAGAAGGAGGGTTTTCTTGTTTTAGGGTTGCGAGCCGGCCGGCAAGGGGATAGAAATGAACAAGGGTTAGAGAGAGCGTGTCCTTGAGCCTAGTTAGGAGGGTTGTGACAGTGTTTTCTTGATCTGTTGTTGTTTGGGGCTTGATGAACAAATACCCCTTTTGGATATAGTGCACTGAGAGCTTAGGTAGATCCCATGCAGCCAAGTAGATTGGAGGCTTTACCTCTTCTACTGGATATTTTGGTTTTATGAAGCACTCAGAAATTGTTTGAACAATTGGAGGGTTCATTGTAAATGAGATTTTGGAGATCGAACACCGTTTTCTGTGCTTAATGAGAAGTTCAACCTTCACCTTTGGTTCAATTGAAATTTATCTGTGTTGTGCTGTGTTTCAGGTCAATCTAGTGTACTAAAAAAAAATTAAGGGTATCCATCAAGAAAAGAGATCACTTGAGGTAAAACTCTGCCAATAGGATTTTCTTAAAGCAATTTCGGAGAAGGGAGGATGAGAATTTGATATGCATCTTTCTTTCTAGTTTGAATGGTTGGTGAGGAGTCTATTTCGTGATTAGTTTAAGAAAAATGTTAAACCTCAGCTTTTAAGAGCAACAACACCAGTTTCGGTAAAGCCCTCTTTGATATCAAAACAGAAAAACAGAAGTGCAGCATATTCGGTAGACGGTTGGTGTGCCAAAAAATGAAGCAAAACGATGTACATTTGCCGCACAACATGGCGCAGAACACCTACCTCACAACACCCATTGTGCGGTAGGTGTTGTGCGGCAAAACTACATCGTTTTGCTTCATTTTTGGGCACACTTTTGAAGTTTCCATTGCCTTTTTTGGAGGAAAAAAAACCAACAAAAAAGTGCCTAAACCCTAAACCCAAACTGCCCAAATCGGAAGTGTCTACATCCGAAGCCTATACCCACTATGTCCTACTCTAAGGAGCTTAAATTTTCTAAAATTGAATCCCAAAATTAACTCTCTAAACATGACCATTGGAAGCTTCAGAGGTGTGCCCAAAAATCAAATAAAATAACGTAGTTTCGCCACATAACATGGCGCACAACACCCACCCTAAATCCCAGTATTTGTGATACAAATTACATATCTCTTGAATTTTGTATTCCTTTTCTTTTTTGCTAGAGCCTCCAAACCCGCAGTGCCTCCCCTAGCGATTGAAACTCAAAGGTGCACACATGCTCCCCTTGGGGCAAGAGTGATCAAAGGGGGAGTCAGAGGGGGGCAAATATCCAAGTTTTAGGCCACCACCCCAGTGTTCAAGGGGACGTCGATAGCACGTCTTGAGCCCGCTACCTCTTATTCCATCAGAGACGAAGCTAGGATTTGCATAGAAGGGAGGATGAAACTTAAAACTTCAAATTCCACATATTCATGTGATTGTTGAAGGTTTTTAAGTTATTCTTTATATTGTTTGAAATTGAGGCATGAAATTTAAGGAACAATATTCTACAAGAAAAACATATAGCAACTTTATCTTCATAGTACTCAGCAAAACATACACATAAATGGAAGTAATTGTTTTTCACTACATCTTAACCCACTATTTTATTTTTTGAAGTTTGGACAGGTTGATATGGGATCCGGGGATCCTACATTTCCCTCCCTACATTTCTCCCTACTTTTCTCCCCAAAACGACGTAGTTTTGGGGACCAAAAAAAGCACTAGCAATATTACTCAAAACGACGTCGTTTTGAGCCTTAAAAAACCCCTTCTCCTTATCAAAACTCACGGAAAAAATTGACAACTTCCTCAAACCCTTTTGCGCCTAAACTGAAGTCTGAAGAGCTAGGGATTGGCTTTACTTGGACGATCGAAGGATGGCTCATCTTCCTCCATTTGCAACTAATCTCGCCTATCATTCACCGAATCACCGCTGGAATCGAACGATTTCTCGGAATCATCATCTCCCACCAAGTATTTGTTTGAATTTTACTGAAAAATTAGAGAAACTAAAAGTGAGTATAGAGAGGAATGATTGACACACTTGGTTTTTTGTTGCCATGAAGCTAATCCAGTAGATGAGATTTTCGAAAAGATAAAAAAGAACAAACATTTTAGTGTCTATGTGGACTTAGAATAAACAATGCATATTGATACGAGGACTAGCATTTGCATCAAGTTATTGTTATTTGTTAGTTTCAATGAGCTATTTCCCGTTTATCCATTTTTTAATGGAGCTTTGGGTTTGCGCTGTTAGACATTAATCTATGATTTTGTATTATAATAAGTGGTATTTTGGTTTTTGTGCACTATTAGACATTTGTTAATTTATTCAGTACCCACAACGCTAGTACTAATTTTGATGAATGTTAGAATGGATGATGATGGATGTGAGGAGAAGTCTGTCCAGAAAGTGGTGTTCTGACTGCTAGTTGGTCTTTGTTGATGGGGTTTCTTTGAAGTTTTCTATGTTGCTGATTGAAAATTTATAAATTTGAAAGTGTTGTTCAGCCTTTTTTTGGGCCAATTCTTTTATTTGTGTCAATAAATTGAATTGCCTTTTTTTTTCTTTTCTGGAATTCAGGGTAAAAAATAGTTTTTTTTTTTTGTTGCAGTTTATTAAGGCTCAAAACGACGTCATTTTGAGTGATATTGCTGGTGCTTTTTTTGGTTCCTAAAACAACGTTGTCTTGGGAGAAAAGTAGGGAGGACAAGGGGTTTTTTAAGGCTCAAAACGACGTTGATTTGAGTAATATTGCTGATGCTTTTTTTGGTCCCTAAAACTACGTCATTTTAGGGAGAAAAAGTAGAGAGAAATGAAGGGAGGAAAATGTAGGGTCCCCGGATCCGGTTGGTATATTATCATGACAATCAATTGTTTATTCAGTTTCATTGACTTATCTTATATAGTATAGCAGAATGACTTTTTGCGAGAAGGGCTGTGGTTGCGACAAGTGGCATAATTTAATTGGTTTGTCATAGAATTTTCAAGCAACACATGTGACATTACTCTTATTCTCATTCTTCAAAATTATCCATAAATAGGTTAGATGTTATTCGAAAATTTACCTTAATTATCTCCAGCATATCCATATTTGAATATTGAAGAAGAGATTGTGATGCCGTGATTGCATGATAGATTTTGAAATTATCTACACTTTGCTGAATAGAATAATTTTTTTTTGTTACTATCAATACTTTCCTGAATAGAAGATCTCTTCCTATGCATTTCTTTTTTACAATATAGATTAGTTCTCCGATGAAGCTATAAAAGGTTCATTGATCTAGAAAAAAATAAAACAAAAAATAAGCGAGGTATTTTTCTTGGTCTTTATCATTGTGCATGTACTCTTTATCGATTATGAATATGTGTTTGCATATATCACAAAACCAAATGTAATACAAGATACCCATATACATGATACAATAAGGAAATTTTTTATGCCTCCTAATGAGAATAAATTTAGAACATGTATTCTGAAAAAAAAATTACAATATAATGTGTTTGCTTTCAATAAATTTTGTCAGATTTTGCTTTCTAATTTTTTTTTTTTAGAATTTTGTGTGAACAAATCCAAAGCAACTTGCAACTTTTGATCTCTGTATGGTGAAGGAGTTCTGTAGGTCTTTGTGCCAGACAATTAGAGCAAAGTGAAAATCAACTCTCCTAAGTGGTAACTTTAATTTAAAATATGAGTACACCCTAAGTTATTGATAATTAGTGATCATCTACTAAAACAAAAATGTTGTTTAAAAAATACACTATAATGAAAAACTAAATATTTTTATGAGAAGCAATTTCCAAAACTATTAGAGAAAAATGAAATTTAATCAAGTTCTATCTAAAATTTAAAAAACCAATGAAATTTTTTAGTTTTCAAGATCTTTAAAAAAATATAAATAATTCTGGACATGTTAAAAATAATTGAAGTCAATTTGTAAAGATTATTTTACTTAGTTTTTTCTTTAATCTTTTCAACCACAGGAACTATTTTTAGGGGAGTAGATGGTAGCATCTTCGATTCTTCATCCATTCTTTAAAAGGTAAATCTTTTGTTTTTCTATTTGGTAAAGATTATTTTACTACAATTTTTTCTTTAATTTTTTCAAGCTCTTCGACGCAAAATTCATTATAGAGACCATTTTGAGGGGAAGATCGGTAAAAAAAAGACGGTAGCATCTTCAATTCTTCATCCATTCTTGGAAAGGCAAATTTTTTGTTTTCAGTTTTGTGAAGATTATTTTACTACAGTTTTTTCTTTAATCTTTTCAAGCTCTTCGACGCAAAAATTCATCCCATTCAAACACTAACGATAAGTGACGAGGGAATTTGTAAAATACTTTCTAATTTTTATTCCACGACAAACTATTTTATTTTATTTTTCCTTTTCTTCTTATTGGGAATATTTGATTGTATTGTATTCCTTCCCAATCTTTTCTTTGACATATTCAGTTTATTTGTAGTAACTTCAAATATACATTTCACATTTGTGTAGTTTAATGGAAAAAAAGAAACTTATATTTTCTCATTCTACACGATTTGAGAAAAAGAAGATGCCCAGGCTTTCGAGACAATCATTATGTTGACACCAAATTTGATGGAACCAGGGCGGCATAGATTTTGTATGACATGAACAGGAACATGAGCAACTGTTTAGAAAGAATTGAGCTATGCTACATATTAAAGTTAATTTGGATGTGTCATGGATTAAGCTACGGTGACTGAAACTTCAATTTGCTTGATTGAGGTATGTTAACGAACACCACAAATAGTCTTAGGAAATAAATAGAATCAATGAAAGGAGTTCGGGCGGATTCAGTTGCGTATCCATCAAATGTTGTTCATATGTAGTAGATAAAGATCAAATGGTACTTTAAGAGATCTAATTTGATTATAATTTTATTTCTGTGCATAGCACGGGCAATTGAACCAATTTTATACTTGAAATGGTACTCAAATTATGTGTGCAAACATTTAATTGTGTAGATTGAATTCAGTCCGTGCATAGCACGGGTTTTTTGCCAGTCTATTATAGTATTACAGAATGGGTTTTCGCGAGAAGGGCTACGGTTGCGACAAGTGGCACAAAGTGATTGGTTTGTGATGAAAAAATTAACGAAGCAATGTATTATGATAAAGTGTCATAATTTTTTTTTGAATTTCAAATTTTGAATTTTGAAACTCTATATTCCTATATATTGAATCCTATATATGTTAACACAGCCAAAATTTTAAATGGAAATATTTTTAAAAAACTCTCTCCGATTATTTTCCATGATGATTCAAACTTTGTAGCTGATCCTAAAAGGTAAATTCGGTAATACACAAACTCTAAAATATTATCCCTCGATTTGCTCTCATCCACAAATACCCTACCTTCTTTCCCCATATCCAACAAATGCAATCACTCATTTTTTTTGTACAGTGTAAATTTTCTCTCCCCAAAAGAAATGAATTATGCTTTCATGCAAAACGCAAAAACATGGATAGAAAAATATAGAAAAGTTAGATACATTTTTACTACGTACCGAAGTAAAGTTGAGATCTATCTCATGTATGTACAAATCTTTTGTCGTTCTAGGAATCCTAATGACGTTTGGCTATTATGCAGGTAATTTTGAGCAGGTGCATGAAAAATGGAATGGAAGAATGGGTTTGTAGAGAATATCATTCTATCAGCCACAGTGTAGACTACACCTATAAAGTCAAGAAAAGTGGATCTACCATTATCACTAGCAACAACGATAAGTATCTTTCTGTTACTCTCTCAATTCGTTACTCTCTCAACGATAAGTATCTACCAAAGCTAGATGTGCTTGGCACTAGAGTTGTTGAGTCCACACATTCTTTGTGGAAGAGTTGAAGAAACTTCATCACTAGGATGCTATAAAGCTGTAAAAAAATTGTGACGGCATTCTCGAATAGGTTACCTTAGATACTTCGACAGTTTTTTTGGAGGGCTTGTGGTATAACTTTCCAAATATAGCACTTGGAAGCTTTGGGGTTGTACAAAGAAAATACCCAAAACAACGTCGTATGGGGTGAAAAGCAGGGACAAAAAGCAAGGTTCCTGGACCCGTGAATATTATTGAGCACAAGAAACAACTTATTGATTGCTTTTTTAAAGGGGTTGATCTCCATATGTTTGGATATATAAATTTTTTTGGCATAATATCATTCTATGCAAATTTTGTTTCCACTATTAATCCAATTATATGTAGATACAAAAAAAAATTGGTGACTTTGTTAATAGTTGTGAACGTTTGAAGCCTTAAATTGCCTATTCATGTTAATCAAGTCCATTTTTAGGAGTGCGTTAACGGTATTCTAATTTATTTATGTTTTTTTAAAATTTGGAATCTCCCAAAAAAACATATTTCCTATTGGGACACCATATTGTATATCGTGGATCAAATTCACATTGCATATACAGTGTTCATGCTACTCTCCACGTACTTGAATTTCAGCAAAAAGCAAAGTTCAACTCATAATATTGAGACTTGAATTTCATTATTTTGAAATTTTTTAAATTCTTTTGGGTAGTAAGATAAAATATAGCTCAATTATATTTTATATTCTAATTCTTTTCAGTAATATGTATAACACAACTTATAGGAATTCGATTTCGCTGCTTTGGTTCTTAAGAATGTGTTGAGGGAAAAAAAAAGGAAGGGGAGATTGTGTCTTAACTTATAGATAACATGAGAGAAAAAAAGGAACGGGGCAAGATTGTTGGAGAGAAGAAATAAATGCGAAAAAAAATTATGGGGGAAAGAGTAAAAATTCTGATGAAGTTATGAATCCTACTAAAACCAATGGCTTTTGGCTTTATTAGGGGTACATTGATCAATCCTTTGTTTTATTTTGTGGATATATTTTTGAGTTACTTCCGGGTTTTTTTTTTTGGTATTTCATGTTTCGGATCACTTAAATTATGGCATGCATCAGTTTTTCTTTTTTATGGAGTTTTTTTGCATTTAGTCAGAGCGGGTGTGAAACTGATTTTCTTGAAGCTTAAGACATACTCATACATAAGAATGTATGTTGACCATTTGAGAGTGTTGAAATGTTTTGAAATACAAATGAAGTTAACAAGAGGTGTCGGGTTTATTATGTGGACTAAGCAACATGTATTGTCTGTCAATTCATAATACCGATCTTCTTTTACTAATTTCAAAAGTAACAACAGAAAGCAATTGGTCGTAGTTGAGGAGTTAAGTACTCCAAGGTGCTACTATTGGAAGATATCGTAATGATATTAATTTAAAGTTTTTGGATTCAATTCTTTAGGATTATGAATTACTGTCAATTACTTTATTTCTTTAAGTTATGTATGCTTATGTAATTTAATTAGGATTAAGTTCATCGCACTAAGTTATTTAATTGAATCACCAAATTAATCTCCCTGTGTATAGCATGGGTTTTATGCTAGTCTTATATATTATTGCAGAATGACTTTTCGTGAGAAGAGTTATGGTTACGACAAGTGGCACAATTTCATTGGGTTGTCATAAATTTTTTAAGTAACACATGTGGTACTCTGTTATTACCACTCTCAAAAGTTATCAAAATATAGGTTACGTTATATTAAAAAAATTACCTTATTAAATTGGTCAAGATTTGTAGAGAAGATTATCAATCAGATCATCTTAGATTTCAAATTATTTTTAAATCAATAATTTGAGAGATGCTAAAGATGCTTTTAATTTCTGTAATTGTAGTTTAAGTAATTTATCTTATGCTCTTTTTTTAATTTTTTATATTGATCCAACTTCATGATGATGCTATAGTGGTTAAATACCCTAGATTTTTCTTAATTTGCTTAGTAGTTTATAAATTCTCCGTTTCACAAAGGGGAAAAAAACTGTTGTCCTCTATTTGTGGGGAGATGGAAGTGGTTTGGGTTTTTTCAAAAAAAAAAAAAAAAAAAACAGAGTCTATTAGTGCCATGAGTATCACTCGTGGCACTAAAACAAGAAGTCTTGGCATTGTCTCGCTTTAATTTTATTCTGCAAAATTTTAAGATTTCTATATTTTTTATATGTATATTGAGCAAGAAATCTAAGGTTATCACCGAGTAGGGAAGGGAGATCAGAATAACAATGTGACTCCTTATTAAAAAGAACATCATGAATTACATTTTTATTATAGTCTATTCGCCTGTAGAAATAGGGAATTCGGGGGAGGCGTTGTGCAGTAGGTGTTGTGCGGCAAAACTACGTTGTTTTGCTCATTTTCTTAGTATATCCAAGGGCCCTATTTGGAGAGTTAAGTGTGGGTTTAATTTTAGGGGATTTAGGCTACTTGGGGTAGGGTATTGTGGGTTTATGCACTTGGATTTTAAACACTTGGGTTTAGGCACTTTGAGTTTAGGCAGTATGTAATGGTTTTTTCTTCCTTCAAACAAGGCCCTTGGAAGCTTTGGAAGTGTGCACAAAAATCAAGCAAAATGACGTAATTTTGCGGCACAACACCTACCGCATAGCACCCACCCCAGATCTAGAAATAGGGCACGTATGGCTAGATTTTTCTTCCGGCCTATACGATGCAGAAACAGTCCCTAAAGGATCATTTTACGTGATAGATATCTCGTGTGAAGCAAAATAAAATTGAGGTAGATCACATGTTACACTTGGTCGTGTCATACTTCTTTTCGTAGCAATTCAGTGGTTAGACTTTGCAAGATCATTACTCTTAGAAGAAAATATAATTCGTTCTATTGGAAAACATATCGTATGGATCTAGTTTTTTCCGTGGATAATGTATACATAATCATTGAATGTTTCCATATTTGGTCTCATCACGCAAAAGATCAAGTTTCATTTTAAAAATAAATAAATACATATCTTGAGGAGTAAGAAAACTATTTCTATTATTTGGTCCACGAGAAAGAGATCTTCACATTCCATACGATCTTGATTCTAAATAGATGAATACATTTTTTTTTTGTACATCTTATATATTATTGCAGAATGATTTTTTGTGAGAAAAGCTATGGTTGCGACAAGTGGCACAATTTCATTGGGTTGTCATAAATTTTTTAAGTAACACATGTGGTACTCTAGTATTACCACTCTCAAAAGTTATCTAAATATAGGTTACGTTATATTAAAAAATTTACCTTATTAAATTGGTCAAGATTTGTAGAGAATATTATCAATCAGATGATCTTAGATTTCAAATTATTTTTCAATCAATTAGTCGTGAAAAAGAGATCATTTACTAGGTACATTCAAGTGAAAAAAAATCTAATAATTCAAGGAATCTGTCAAGATTTGTTAATTTAAATTCAAAATGTATTAATTTTTTTTAGATAAATAGTTGGGTCTATGATTTTAACCTTAATCTGTTTTGGGTTTGGAGAGGAGGATGTGGTTGGGAGGAGAGAGAGAGAGAGAGAGAGAGAGAGAGAGAGATTTTAGGCGTTTTTTTTAGAGTCCCCCCCCCCATCCTCTGGGCCACCCAAAAACTACGTTGTTTTGGGGCGTTTGTGCCCCCACTAATGGTTTTTTACTCTCCGTTAGCGTCCACCTCATCATTTTCCATTAGTGAGGTAACAGATTGGGATGGAAGGAGTTGTTTTGAATAACGGAGTTTAAGTTTGGGAGGTAAATTGAAATAAGTCGAAGTTTGGGATGCGATATTGTGAACACCCTGCGGAGTGGGGCCACGAAAACGATTACGGTTTGAAAAATGATTTGATTGGTTGAATGGAGTCACCACCCGGGTTTGAGGACCGTACTCGAGAAACCAATTGAAAAATGACTCTTTTGCCCTTGATATGAAAAATATTTTATTGGTCTACATTTATTGAGATTTATTGGGTCCGGGAGCTAGGTTACAAGAGGGGAAGGAATTTAAAGCACTCCACTCGCCCGGGGTGACCACCGGTCTTTACTAAATGTTTGAGGGATTTTGAAAACATCATTTGAATGGACTTTGATCACGAAACTATACAAGTGTACGTGAATGCATCGAATGACGTGTGTGGATACATGTTCCATGTGTTATGTATGCATAATAATATGATGACATACAATGTATTAAACAACTCAGAATGATACTAATTAACATTAGAAACCCCCAAAACAGATCCACAAACTACCCATGATTGCACCCGCATTACATTTCTCAGACCCATACTGAACAAGTCTAGACTCCTAGATTGGGTGTGGGCACACCCTGATAAGGTATGGGTGCACCCGGATCAGGTGTGGGTGCACCTAGATTAGGTGGATCCAGGCGCTTGAATTAGGTGTAAGCGCCCAGAATGATGAAACCTAGGTGCCTGGACCCAATGTGGGTGCATGTGATGAGATCCTTTTTGCTGCATTTTTAACCCTCTCAAAGCCTCAACCTGGTATTGTGAACCAGGAAAGGATGGGTGGTTCCCCTCAGGGCCCTTGAGCATTATTTTGGTAAAAATTCTACCTTTTGGAGCTTGATTAAGTTGTGGAAGCTAACTTGGAGCAAGTTTGGCTATTATTTGATGGTTAATTAAGCTACGATTCTGTTTTCTGGAAAGCTAAAGATCTGATTGCTTTGGTTTTTGATTAAGTTTGATGGTGGATGGTTGAAATATGAAGATTTTGGTGATGAAAGATGGGTTTGTAGGTTAGAAATGAGTGAAACTATAGAGGATCAGTTTGGGGATGAAGTTTCTCAGTGGTTTTCAGCAAAGTAATAGTATAGGATGGGGGAGAATTTGAGCCTCTTAAAATGGAGAAGAGGACGGTTTTTTTATAGGCATGAAAGGTCCAAAATGGACCCTTTGGATGGCTTAGGGGTGCACCTAGACTTTCCCTATTTTCCCTCCACTCTCTCTCTCTAAAACTTCTTGCAGAAAATCCTCAAAAAATCCTCCAAGATGCTCCTCCCCACTCAGTTCACCTTGGGGACCAAGTATCTGGAGTGATTCCAGGCGCCCATATTGATCAAATCCAGGCACTTGGATTCAATGTGGGCGCATGAAATCATCCAATCCAGGTGTCTGGACTTGAATACAACACAAAATTTCAAACTTCACGAGGCCAATCCGAGTGCTACCGAACTCTGTTTTATGCATGGTTTGAAGCGTTAGAAAGCTTATCAAGTCTACTTTCTAACCCAAGTAGTTTGAACCCAATATGATTTGTACATCAAAATCTGTGACCATTTTACTCTTAGAAGGTCGGGAAAATAAATTGTTCTAGTAAAATGTGCACATCTCCCTCATTTCAAGACGGATTGGGACATATTATATATCAAAAAAGAAAATTTTAAATGTACTAGAAGGTGGTGTAGGCTTGGATTTATTTTGGAGGGGTTTTCAAGTTCACAATCAAGCCTCGCGTGCTCTTATCGGACATTTTCATCATCGGGGATGCTTGATAAGTTTCTCGAGTCAAAATCGGAGTGTCTACAGATATGTAATTGAGTGTAAAGTGTGGAGGGCATTTTGTAATTTTCCCTATAAAAAAAAAACCAAAAAGACCAACACTGGGGAGACGGAGTGAATATTTTTATTTTTGACAATTAAATCAAACTTATATATCTTTTGTTTTTGCATTTGCATTAAACCGATGTAATTGAATTCGTCTCATGCATAGCACGGGTTTTAATATCATTTCTTCCTTTGCTTTTTCTTCAACAAACACTAACAATTCATTAAAAATTAAATGATAATTTCATTGCGTTACACCCCTTCACGTTTGTCTTTGTAGAATAAAATTAATTTGACTTTTACCCATTATTTCAAGGACTAGGAGTTAGACCAGCCGATCGAAGATATGAGGATCACAACTATAAGGAGGACCTATAATTCATGTCTCTATGCATAGCACGGGTTCATGCTAGTTCAATTTAACTCACAGTTTAATGGACACTTAACATTTGTTTAGAGACATAATTTGCTTCATTATTATAATGAAGCAATGTCAAATAAGTTTTAATCAAGCAAACCTTGAGTATGTTAATTTTTTAGAACGCTGACAACCTAACAATGAGTCGAACACTCCCCAAATCAATATCTTAATAAGTTGAAAAACTCTATTTTGCTTGGTTTTTTCTTGAATGAGTTGATTTCGAACGCACTTGTAGTATGTCAAGTTTTCATAATAATGTCCTTGGACTACAATCAGCTCCTTTCTTCCCCGGTATTCATCAACTACTCCTACCTTAATACTTAATTGAATGGCAATATTTTATTACACCTTTGTTGAACACATGTTTTTTTGTTTTTGGTTGAACACTGTTTTTTTGTTTTTTGTTGAACACATGTTTGTTCATTGCGTCATTATGTTCGATTCCATTTACTTTTATTTTCTCGGTCTATATTCTTTTGTGGGCAAGACCATAAAACATGTTGTCATGACTTTAATTTAGGTCTGATTTGGCTAAATTGAAAAACTGATTTTTTAGTTTTTTTTTTATTTTGTCCTTATTCAAATTTTTTTTGCTTATTATCCCGCTAATGGAAGGTGGAATGGATCAACGAGATTACTTTGATGTGCTCATAAACGGACACCTTTGAGCTATAAAAAAAAACCCACTCTCGTTAATTTCTTCCACGTGCGTGTGCCTCTGTTGAAGTTCTTTCTGTATTCCCTTAATTATTTATCAAAGTTTGAAAAACCCAAGAAGAAAGGTCTATAAAATTACGATCTCCCCATAAACTTACTAATACAATTTGAATGTGATTATGACATTTTTTAAACTATGAAGTTTTGAAAGTGGTATGATTATACCCCTCATAAGATGAATTTTCTAAATTAGATAAATAAATTGGGACGGATGGAGTATCATATAGTCTCGTTCTCATTGGACTTCTTGTTTAAGATGCTTGTATTTTTGTCTCAACCACCAATTTTCTCCTTTGCGTTTTGTATTTCTCCAAATCAACTGGGACTCAAACAAGTATCTTTTTTGTAAAGACCCGTAAAATAATGTTGTTTTTTGTAAATTAATATTAAAAATAAAAAATAAAAAAAAATTAAAGTGATTAAATGAGGAGTAATTATGTGTTATTTGTGATTGGGGTTTGTTTGATTTACACATGTGAATTGTGGACTTGTTGTGTAATTATTGGAAAGTGTATAAGGGAGTGGGTGTAGGGGGATTAGAGCAAAATCTGCCCCTTTCTCCCTCTTTGACAGCCAAACTCCCTCTCTCTCTCTACTCCTCCATTGCTCTCTCACTCAAAGCTTCAAACCACTTCATCCCAACTAAAAACATTCATAACCCTTCACTAAAATCAGTCCCTCTACGCTGCTTTCCAAGCTTGGTTTGTGCTCGCTTTGCTCTGAGGTGAACATTTGCTTGAGCTTGGAGTAGGAGAAGCTAGGGTTTTGAAATCTTCCATTGGGAGCCCAATCACTCTTGAGGTAGGGGATTTCTATCTTCTCTAAGTGTTTGAGATGTTTAATGTGAGTGGTGTAACCACATTTGATCATTTACTTCAATTCTTGCAAGAAAAACCCATTTTTCATGTTTCTTGTTTTGGTTGGGTTTGATTCACAATTTTGATGTTGTGCTAATTTAATTGTGTTGTTGTTTCATTACCTTGGATGCCTTTGAGTCTAATTTTTGCCTTGGAAGTAATTGGGTCGAGCCCCATTGTGATCTAAGTGAGAAAACCGCTTTGAATTCTACTCAGAACACCTCGTATCAATACCACGCTCATGTGTATCAATACCCAAACGCTCGTCCATTGTTTGTTGCTCAGATCAATACCACGCTCATGGGTATCAATACCCAAATACTCGTCCATTGTTTGTTGCTCAGACAATACCACGCTCATGGGTATCAATACCCAGCCGTTCGGCCCATTGTTTGGTGATCAGATCAATACCACTTTCATGGGTATCAATACCCAGCGTTCTCGTCCAATGTTTGGCGATCCAGATTGATACCACTTTCATGGGTATCAATACCCAAATTGCCCCAGAAGGCAGATTTTTTACCCAACTTCTGGCACGCCCCGCTTCGTCCGAACTCCGATTGAGGTGATTCTTGAACCGTTGGAAAGCTCTATGAGTCTACTTTCAAACCCAATTGGTCTCATATTCATAGCCTTTGTATTTTGAGAGAAATGTGCTTTTTCCTATCAAGGCGTTAGATTTTTTCTCGAGGTTCATAACTCCATTCTTATGTTCCTATGCTCCGAGCCTTATTTGGTCATTTCTAAGCTTCTCAACTTGACCTTTATTCATTTTGGTAATCTATCATGGTATGAATGATATTTTGTCACGATTTCACGCGTTCTTGGACACATATTAACTTCGGCATAACCGATACACTACGAGCTTTCGAACTAAACGAGTCACATGGTATGAACGTAAGGTGTAAATGAAAGAGTGTAAGATGTGACACCTGGTCCTACTGGAAGGATATGCCCGAATGACACGGGGCCCTCACAAGGGGTATGCCCGGAATGACACGGGGCCTTATGTAAGGGTATGCCCTGAATGACACGGGGCCCTATGTAAGGGGTATGCCCGAATGAATGACACGGGCCTATATGGCATGCCCTAATCTTAGTAAATGATGAAACTAAATGAAACAAGGGGTGTGTGAGTGAGTTGGATACCTACGGAATATCGAGTATGTATTGGACATAACGGCACACCGGTTGATCTTGGTCGAACATATAGGATTCCAATTGTTTATATCTAAAATTGGGGTTTCCGTGAGTATATTGTGAGATCTCATTTTTGTTGCATGCACTCCATTAGCATTTCATCATATTTAGATTTGATAGACGTTTCCTACTGGGCTAGTGAGCTCAACCTAAAAATTTTCAGGTAATCAACCCGGAGGAGCATGATGTGGTGCATGCATGACATGTTTTGGAAGCGACAATGGAGTTACCTCATCATCTTTGAGTTCATTATTTTTGTTAAGATGATTTTGTAACTTAATCTTTGTTTATTTTTTGACAAGGAGATTTGTAATAACTCTTATATTTACTCATTTCATTTGGGGTATGGGTACCCGTAGCTCGTTGTAGTATTTGACTTTGACCCAGTAAAATTATTTTTGACTTTGACTTGACCGTGTGAAGTGTGGACTTCCACGTGGAATTTATGATTATTATGTTTCACAAATGTGGGGGCGTGACATTTTTTCCCACAGAGTGCGGCAAGAAATGCCAGTCAAATAGGTCGAATAATAAGGAAAATAACTTTCACACTCTTCAAATTTATATCCACGCTCACTTTTTCTTGTCTTTATTCATTTGAATTTACAGCAATACCCTTTTTTGTATGAAGAGATAACCAAAATGAAGGGACAATGATGTAGCTTTAAAAGAATAAAGACAAAAAAAGAAGTGTGCATTTAAATTTGAAAAGTGTGAAAATCAATTATCAATTGTAATTTTAAAAACAATATAATTACATGATTGTGGCAAATCGGACTCTGGGGATGGCATCTTGTGCCTACCATGCGGTAATGTGTCTTGATCTTTGTCTTGACTTCCTTCTACCGGATTGGATTGAGTTTTGGGCCGGCTTCGGATGCGTTTGGCACTTTTTCTTTAATTCTCGAGTTTTTTAACCGAACGATCCGGAAATTGGCCCAAAACTCGATCCTACATGGTAGAGAAGTACAAAGCATGGCTGTGCACAGCATGCCCAATGGGGAACCATACCTCATCAACCTTGTTAGAATGGGAAGAAGTTAATATTCTATCTTTACAACTGCTTTTAGATCTAAGTCACACTATCATTGCTCTACACTACGCTGATAATCATCGTTCTCACGAATTTTTATAGTTTTGAATGTTTCTGGATATCGATTTGACAATTGTATTTTCGCTTTCATCGCACTAAGTGACTAACCAGCTCCTATACACTAGTAACAAACAGTGCGTTAGACCCTTTGCCCAACTCAATCTAGTTAAGCAACGTCTTGACACAGGAAGTGGCAGGTGGCCGGGGTTAGAATTCTCGTAATCAAACTTCTGCTGATTATTGCAAGTGGTAGCTAGCTCATGTAGTAGAGCTCTGGAATGTCCCACACTGCATCCCGGGATCGAGTCTCATTCCCCCCTCCCCCATGTAATAGATTAGGAATGATAAAGGACCAAAAAAAAAAACTTATGCTAATTATTATTCGCCACCACATAATTCACAATAAGGATATACTCCTAGATTTTTCGTTATGATCTGCAGTCGATTTCACTAGTTGAGCGACACTAGGTCTCAAGCCAGGCTCCCTATGACAGTCATTTTGCACAAGTTTTTGTTTACAAGAAGGATGGCCAAATAATTTCTGCTGCCGAGTGTAGTCGAATTACAGACTTGTGCTTGTAATGAACTTTCCTTTGCCCTTTTTTATTACTTGAGCTAAACTTTTGGATTCTATAGATATGGCATTTTTGTATGGCCACGTAAGAGCATTGGATTGGATTCTTTATCCAAGAGAACATATATCCGCTATTTGACTTCAATGTTTCAATGTTTGTGATCCAAATTACATGTCTCTTGAATTTCGTATTCCTTTTCTTTTTTGCTAGAGCTTCCAAACCCACAGCGAGTCCCCTGGGAATTGAAACTGAAAGGTGCACAATGCTTGACTTGGGGCAAGAGTGATCCGAAGTGGGCGTCAGAGGGGGCCAAAGATCTAAGTTTAACGCCACCTCCCCATATGGCTCAAGAGGACGTCAATACTCAATAGCACGCCTTGAACTTACGACCTCTGGTCCTACCAGAGACAGACGATACTTAGAACTGAAATTCCACATATTCACGTGATTGTTGAATTTTTATCTGTTAAAAGTTTTTCTTATTTTATTGATTGAAATTGAGGCACGAAACATACACATACACATAAAAGGAAGTAATTGCCTTTCATTACATCTTAACCCTGTACTTTATTTTTTGAAATTTGGAGAGGCCGATAGCATATAATGACCATTTATTGTTCATTTTGGGTGTAGGCCGGGGGTGACGCCACGAAATGAAAAAAATAAGTAGGCGACGCCTTTTTATAGAATTTACAAAGAAAGTATGCCTTTACTCAATAGCGACATTAACTTTTTAACGCCAAAAAGACAAATCACTTACACATTTTCAAAAATGCCCCACTAGCCAAATCTTGTCACTAAACCCCCAAACTTAATGGTAGGTGCCTAAACTTAAACCCTAGGGCATCTCTATAAAACGCCAAGACCCAGGCATTCCTACGAAAGTCGCTTAAAACACTAGGGCATTCTATGAAAAGTGCCTAAAACCGTAGTAAGATTCTATGAAAGTGCCTAAACCACTAAAAACTATAATCGGAAAAGTTGCACCCTAAACCTAAACCTTGTGATACCCTCTATGAAAGCCGCTTAAAAATACTAAAGTGCAGACTCTACGAAAAGTCAGCTTCTAAACAGCTTAAAAACCCTATAAATTTAAAAGCCGACCCCAAGACCTCTAAACCCAAAATGTCTAAACTCTATAATGGAAACCTTAATCTTGTCCCACCGCACACACATGAGAGAGAGAGACGGTTGACAACGACACATGAGAGAGAGAGAGAGAGAAAGGACAGTGAGAGAGAGAGAAAGGGCGGTAGTGTTTCTGGAAACCAAGACTTTCATGTTCATGACCTGTCGCTTTCATGACCCATGCACCTAGACCTATGCGTGTGGGCAAAATCCCTTTCCCACCGAGACCCAAAATTCGGCAGCTTTTTGTCCGCGGGAAGTGCGCGTGAGTGTGGATTTCATTAAGGGTATTTTTGTCTAATAATGTCCTTGAGCCCTCAAAATTTTTCTATTAATGTATTAGAAGCATTAAAATAAATTAAGTTGGACTAAACACTATTTAAAGTCCTAAATTTGTCCTTTAGACCAATTTTCTGAAGAAAAAAAACCTCTAGTATTACATAGAAAAAAATAATTTTTTCTATGAATTATATAGGCTCGCCCCTGCAAAATATTTTGGATAAAACATTCGCCCCTGTGTAATGAAATTCCTAGCTCCGTCTCTAGTTGGTGTTGTGTGGTGGTTACAGGGCCCAACCAGGGTCTTGTTATTTGATCCAAACCGTTCATTTGTCCATCTTGTTGAGGACATAGTCCTCATAAAAATTTAGGTTGATTAGACATTTGTAACTATGTTTTGGGACTGCATTTTTCAAGGAAACGAAATAGTTCAAGAACCTATTGTAGGTAATTTTTACCACAAAACAGTAATTTAAATGGCGATTGATCAAATCGTTACTGTTGTCCGATCAACCTAAATTTTTATACAGACTACATACTTGACGAAACGAACAAATGAAAGGTTCAGATCAAACAACGGGACCTTAGGTATGCCCGTAACTACCGTGCAGTACGGGACCAACCCCGCTCCCGGCCATTTTATAGTTCCATACACTCTAGATAGTACATAGCCGGATACGTGGACCATTGCTAGTAAATTTGTTAATACAATGCAGCCTCCTTTTATTGAATTATTTGCAAGAAATAAACACAAACAATGTTTGAACCAAAGGTACTCCCTCTTTGAACAAACAATGATGAGATAAATCTCATTTATCTTTATTCATAAACATCCACCTTTCTAAAGCCACCCTACAACCCATTTTATACTAGAAAACTACGACTAAAAAGAATCAGCAAAACAGTAAGCTGGATACCAGTAAATCGCTAATTGACTCAATAATTACCAAAATCATAAGATTTGAGATATTGTCAAATTTCAATATTAGAAAATAAAAGAAATCTTACCAAAAACAAGTGGCAATTCAAGAAACCAACTAAATGCATCTTAACCAAGCAAACTATAAAATAGAAATACTAGGTTAAAACTAACTACGAAATTAAACGTTTTAATTTTTTTTGATTAAAATAAAACGTTCTTACTACTCCCTCTGTTCTTATTTGTTTGTTCTCTACGAAAAGTCGTGTCACTTTTCAAATGAAAAAATAAAGTGTTTTTGTGTATCATTTTTCAAATTTTTTTACACAGAATTGAAGTATTCATCGTGTACTTTAACTTGGTGCGAAAAAATTTGAAAAACGATATACAAAAGCACTTAATTTTTTTATTTAAAAAAAGACAAGAGAGAGTGTGAGACAAACAAATAAGAACAGAGGGAGTAATAAAATATAATTACTATATTTAGAATAATAAATATTAGCATGCATCATTTGTCCTTAACCATAACGATGAACGAGTTCATAGTCTGTTTTTCAACCCTTGCCATTGAGCCCATCCATGAACTCCACATCAGATTCAAGCGCTGCCATTGTTTCCGGCGGGAGGGTGATCTCCAAATCCATGCTTCCGCCGCCTTCATACCCAGGGTAAAACATCACTTTCCCGTCGAACTTGTTTCCATACCCACTCCGAATCGCCACCGCTTTCCCCATTCCAAACTCATTCTCGTACATCCTAAACCGCGGCGAGCTCCCCAGTAATAAACCATACGGGTTATGACCACTACGCGTGTATATTACTGGATTCTCCATCCACTTTTCCACCCACTCTCGCACTGCTGCGTCGGAGTGGCCCTCCACCGCCTCGTGCAACCGCCACGCCGCCCACCCTAGCCCTTGATCAAGCAGTTCGCCGACGGTGGCTTTTCCGTTCAATGGGAGCACCGTATTCCCGAAATACTCGTTCGGCAATGGTGGGTCCATTCGCCTTCGGTTATTTGCAGCCAGGGTGCAAATGGTTTCCGGGTCGCGTGGAAGGCGACGGGAGCGTATGATGCACCTCCAGACGAGCGCAGAAACGGATTGGAACGAGGAAATCTTGCTTGTTTTGCTTTGAGAATTGGCCTTTGCTTTGAGTTTGGCTATCGATTCTGGCGAGAAGTGGAAGACTCTCTCTCTTAGTGGGGGAGTTTCAAATCTGCTAATAAACTGATCGTGGTGAGTGAAAGGGAGGTTGTGGGGACCGTGCCCATTGGGAAACCAGCGTTTAAGAATTGGGGGCCGAGTTATTACAGGATTCTTTTCCTGTGCATTGAAGGTGTTCGACAAAATTTCCCAAAAATACCAATAAGATGTTCCGTCAACAACTGCGTGGTTGGCTGAACAACCAATGAAGATTCCATCAATTAACTCCGTGACTTGAATTGACAACAGCGACATCGAATGCCCATCGTGATCAAATGCCTTGTGGTGATCAAAGAAGGATTGGAAAACTACAGGAACATCAACAGGTGAAAGAATGTCGGAGATAGTTAAATCAGCAGTGGCATAGATAAATTTTGCTCCGGGACTATTGTTGCAATCGATGTACACGGAGTAAAAAGGTGGGTTTTCTTGTTTTAGGGTTGCAAACCTACCGGCGAGGGGGTAGAGATGGACGAGGGTTATAGAGAGGGATTCCTTGAGCCTATTTAGAAGGGATTTGACTGGGTTTTCTTGATCATTTGTTGTTATTTGGGGCTTAATGAACAAAAGACCCTTTTGGATGTAATGCACTGAGAGCATGGCTATGTCCCATGTGGCCAAGTGGATTGGAGGCTTTATCTCTTCTACTGGATAATGTGGTTTTATGAAGCATTCTGAGATGATTTGCACAGTTGGAGGGTTCATTGTGAATGGGATTGTGGGGAACACTGTTTTCTGTGCTTGAAGAAGCTAATCCTTCACCTTGGTTGAAGTGAAAATTAGCTGTGTTGTATTGAGTTTTATACCTTGATTGTGTGTTAAAAAATTGACTGTACCAAGAAAAGTAATTTCTTTACCAAAGCAAATAGTAGTATTGTTTTTCTTGGTACTTCGGAAATTTTAAACCATTAAAGCGAAATGGAGGAAAGGTTCAAATATAGACATTGTTCAACGAAAAAGAAATAAACTAGTCCCTAAAATGACTAATTCCCAAGCCATCTTCAAGCACAAAATAACGCACCGATTGGGGAGATTCTTCAGTAACCACCAAAACTTTTACTTGTTCTGCCTATTTTCCCAAGCAATTTCGGGGAAGGGTGGATGAGTGGGTTGGTGAGGGTCGACTTTACAAAATAGTTAATATATTTATCTGTAAATATGCATCACTTGTCTATTTACTAGATAGATTAGTCGAAATTTATGATACAATACTAGTCTCCACCTACTGGAGAAATCTATGGACAATTGTAATGTTACTCTGTTACACACGTTTTTTTAACTTTATGTTATGACTTTTTCTAGAACTCCCTTCTCCCTTTTTAATTGTTTGGTATTTCAATTTTGGGTTCTCTCTTAATAAATCTGTGTTTTAAAAAGTTAATAGGTAAAAATTTGTACAATTATTGTTTTGCTCTTTTGAAAAGTGAATTGGAAAAGAGTTAATGGGTAAAAATCAAGAATAATTTTGAAAAGTTGAGGTAAATATTAATGTGAAAAGTGTAAAGTGGAGGTAAAAATTAATTTGAAAAGTGTAAAGTGGAGGTAAAAATTAATTTGAAAAGTGTAAAGATGATATTTATTTAATAAGTTAGATTTATGAAAAACAAACTTAAAAGGGGATGAAGGGATATGTTAGGCATTTTATTTGGTTAGTTACGTGCGGCGTTCATTTGGTTGTTGGAGAAATGGAGTGGCAATCACGATTCCAAAAAAACAATATCCATTGAATAATATAAATGATGAACAAATTACAAAGTAAATATATAAACGAACTAGAAATTACAAAAACTGTAAACAGAAATACAAACAGTGCCGAGTCGTGTGAACTCTTTCCTTAACAAAGATGTGTTGTAGGATGAACCGATGTCTTTATCCCAGGACAAAACGGCTAGTACCACCACCACCGGAACACCACCGTTGGTAACCTTGGCGAACTGATTGACGTCTGCCTCTCTCTCTCTCAGACAAATTTCGGGGCTTGTAGTGATAAACGAATATGATGAAACCAAAGGCCAAAGCTGCCTTTATATAGTTGAAGAGGGAGCTGAAAACTTCAATACGTGATTAATGGAGGAGCCTACCCATTCAATAACGAAACTAAAATCTATAATTCAATTCCATATTCTGCGACTTCCACCTTCAACAAGAATTTGAATAGGTTTGAAATCTGCCATAATCTCCACTTTCATGAGGGGAGTTGCCCAACGTTTATTAGATAACGTTTAGAATCAGTGGGGTGGACTCAGTTGCCTCGGGAGACCCTCTGAGTGCCCCGGTTTCATTCACATATTTCCAACGTTGGTTAGTTACATAAAGGGTGTAATTTTGAAGTATATGACAAGAATAATTTATACACATACTTTTGATGTCTAAGTATGTATCTTTTTAGTGTATTCGCATATTTTTTGGCTCACTACTTATGCATTTTATGGTATCAGTTAGTACGTATTTGTTTTTGATGAATTTCGAAATAGGGACTTGTGATAAACCCCCAAAAAAGTTACGCATGTTTTGTTTAGTTGCAATTTGCAAATATCTTTTGTACTCATTAGTTAGGCATTTTGTGGATGTTGCGTATTTTTTGAGAAGCATAATATTCATTGACATGCCTAACTTGTTCCAAAACGATTAAAGCACACACTGAGAGAGACCAAAAGGTCCAAAAAGTTGGTCCAGTATTATTGCTCTTTTTGTTTTAAAAAAAGTTGGTCAAGTATTTCATTTTGAGAGAGACCAATAAGCGAAATAAGAATTACTCTCTCCATGCCAAAAATTAGTCCAATGTACAGAAATCAATGTATCTGAATAAGAAACTCTGCTGTCATATGTTAAAGTATGCTACCACCGTACCTAACACAAACTCAAAGTCGGTCTCTGAGTTAAAGCTCGATTTGTGATTTGCGGCCTCTTTAGGCCCTTTGAATTTACGAATTTTAGAGTGAATTGATCTGCGTGAAATTATAAAATGCAACTCGAATTTGTCTACTCATCAGCCGATTGAGTTGATCAATGAGTGGACGAGTTCAATCGACATTTTAATACGAGCAACGTATATACGGTTTGAATAATTACTACTATTTAATTAGTTCAATCGGGAAGAGAAACGAAAAATACCTTTTGAAGATCGTAATTAGTTCATTGATATACCGCGAAGGAATTTTAAAAAATTAGGCTAAGATATACTTCATTTTTTATTCGAAAACTTCACATCTGTGAAAACTTTATATCCATTTCAAAACTAATTGGTTGTGGGATTGTATTTTCCTTAACATTCCCCTTAGGTGTAGCTGTCTTTGGGGTTTATCACGTGTATTTTATTTTTGGCTCTATCATTGTGCAATCTTTTGGCTGATCTGTCGTTGTGGAGTGTGGATTGTATATTTTTTTAAATGTGGGATGGAATACTCTATTTTTGGCTCTATTATCATGTAGTCTTTTGGTTGGTCTGTCATCGTAGGAATGTGAATTGTATTTTTTGTTTGAAAAAAAAAAGAGAATGGAATAGGGGGCTCTGATATCATTTGAAAATTTTACATCCATCTTAAAATCAATTGACTGGGGATTGTATTTTCCTTAACAACATCTGTTCACGATAAACCTTAATTTTGGACCGGAGGGAACTATTTCATCCCTTAATCATGGTCATTGGCGATGCCAGCCTTATACCTGTGGGTTCGGGCGACGAACCTTAATTTTGGACCGGAGGGAACTATTTCGTCCCTTAATGATGGTCATTGGCGATGCTAGTCGTATACATGTGGGTTCGGGCGACCCGATGAAAGAATATAAATTATTACTATAGTGGATTTTTTTAGAAATTTTCAAAGGGGAATTTGCAGTAAAATGACGGTAGAAGTAAATTATTGCGTTTCAATTGTGTACTTTTTTGAAATCACATACAGTATCAATGAAAAAAGCAATAATAGTTTCCATAACATGGTATGAGAAAATATTATTGGAGCTTGAAAGAAATTTTGTTGCACCCTACATGGAAAACGATTGCACTCTTTAACAAATTCATTGCACCCACACTCATCAACAAATGTGGTCACAATGTGGTCATGTCACAATTTCCGGAAAGATTTTTTAACCATTACACCATTCATTCACTTTTGTTGCACTCTACATGGAAAAACGATTGCACTTTTCAACAAATTCATTACATCCACATTGGTCCAAATGTGATTGAAGTGTGTGGTCAAGTCATACTTTTTGGGAAGATTTTCTAATCATTGCACCTTTTGTCCATTTTTTTTTGCACTCTACATGGACAACGGTCACACTCCTCAACAAATTCATTGCACCCACGTTAGTCCAAATTCTAGAAGGGTGTGTTCAAGTCACACTTTTTGGGAAGATTTTCTAACCGTTGCAACCTTCGTCCACTTTTGTTGCACTCTACATGGACAACGGTTGCACTCCTCAACAAATTCAATGCACCCACGTTGTCCAAATTCAAGAAGGGGTCTTTCGGTCAACATAGGTACCATGTATATGCAATTAAAATTACGCGTTTCATGTTGGGAGCAATTTCTAAAAAGTGGTCCATAGAATGACAAATATTTTTTCCAACTGCCATTTTACGGCAATTCTCCCTTATAAATAACCTCATATGAATTTTATGGTGACACCACACCGGATAATTCCCCTACCTTCACTCCTTTTGTTCTTTTGATATAGGAGAGGTTGGTGAGTCTTGCCAAGTTTTATCATCCTGATTGTTCTCCACTACAACTTGTCATGCTTGATGAACAACTTGAAAACTACATTGTTGATATGCACTCAAAGAATGATTTTATGGAATTAATCGGAGTTGGTGACCTTTATAGAGAGATTATAGAGACTTAATGTCATATATCCAAAATTTGGCATTGCTTTTGCTTGTCACGAATGCAATAATAGAAAGAGCTTTTTTGACAATAAAACATGTGAAGAGCAGGTTGTGTAATCCAATGGAAGACCAATGGTTGAATGATGGCTTGGTGGCATGTATTGAAAAGAAAGTATTTGACGATATCGAATTAGAGACTATAATGCAATGATTCTAAAATATGTGATTGCATTGAATGCAATTGTAGGAGCTTGTTTTTTATGTGGTGAAAACTAAAAAGAAAAAATATTAGTATATGCCTTTTGATATCTTTTTTTTTATTAGATGAGACGCTTGTTGATCTTTAAAAGTGATTTTTGTTGGAACAAGATTTTTAATTGACATGATGTTTTTCTTCAATTTATAGTTGATAAAAATATTTGATATTTATAAATAAACCCCATGGTCTCTAAAGTCGCCCTCCCTTGGCTCAAAATTGTGGCTTCGTTACTGACAACTACTCAAGGGATTTTCATTTTGTATAGACTTGCACTAGGGTTTTTGTTGCAAGCTTTGTACAAAGTTATAGACCGTAATCTCTCATTTTATAAGAACATATAGACCTTAAACTCCTTTTGAGTTAATATGGGTCTATTTGGTAACATTGTCAGTTTTCTATTTTCAGTTAATATAGGTCTCCTTGAAGAGTTGTTCAACTAGATCGAGAGAGAATACCTTCAATGACTTCTTAGATCTCGACAATATTGGTGAACATTTGAACTTTAGAAGATAAGGTTTGAAGGAGTATACATTCGTCGTTGCTTCTGTGTCAAGTACCATTGAATATGACTTAAATGCCCGTGACAATAAAAAGAGGATTGCTCTCTCAAGATTCAAGTATAGTGAATTGGGAAGTCGATTTGGGGCTTTTAAGAAAAGTGAAAGTACGGTTTTTCAACTTCCACAAATTGTAAAAATTGTGGAATTGAATTATAGAATTTGCAAGTGAAAGTACTACACGAAACAAGCTTCCTTAGTTTCTATAAATTTTGAAAACAAAACAGAATACTGAAAGTGAAATTGTTACTAATTATGACTTATAAATTAGATTGTTTGGTTTAAAAAAGAGAATAAGTTATTTCCAAAGAAGGCGGAAACCCCACCCATTGTGGTCCCCTGTACTTTTATTGGGGTAATATGAACTATTTATCTCGTAGAGACCACAAAGAAAGATATTCCACGCAACTGTAGTTTGGCTTATAACATAGACGATTATGGATGGTTTAACTTAAAAGGTATTGACAAAATCTCGCCCATTTGTTGTATAAATTAAATTTTGATTATTGATATTTCTGTTGATGCTCGATCAAATTGATTTTTGAAAGTAATACACTACTTTAAGGGTCTACAAGATGAATGATTCAGATTACCATAATAAATGCATGGTGGGACCACAAATGGTGTGTCACACCCCGTCTCGGATTAACCCTCCAATGTGTTTAATCGATAACGAAGATGTAACCTCAACCGATAAACAACATAATCCTTCAATGGACAATACAAAGTTAATGTTCTTAACATACCACAGCGGAAGTTTTAAAGGAAATTAAGAAAATATTTTACACATAAAGCTACATATAACCAAAAAGCCTTGCCCGACACCCCTGACAGACAACCATCGCGAGTCTAGCAGTGGACATCTATAAAACCTGCAAAACGGGAACTCAAACGAGTTCCGAAAGTGTAATGAGACATAGATGTAGTCCAAATAACCTGTACGATTAGTTGAAAGAAATGCATAAACAGTTCGGCACGAAGCCAACATGGCATGAAGCCACAATTCGACACAAAGTCTTTTAGGCACAAAGCCACAGAACGACACAAAGTCTATTCGGCACAAAGCCACAGTTCAATTCCAAGAAAAACATCTGTGAATCAAACACTCACCTTTGTCTTCCAAAAAGAAAGACACGACTACAGTTTCAGAACCTCGGATGTGCCCGCTTCAGTCTCTGTAATACGCATCCACAATTAGTACAATATCATTCATGTTCTAAAGGGGAAAATTCAATTTAACCGAAGACAACATGGCATTCAAGCCCAAATGTTAATAAAATGCATAAATACACATTGAACAATCCAACACCCCTGCAGTCAACGAATTAACAGAATTAATCTACTCATCCGAATGTCCCAATATTTTTACCACTGCTTGCGTCCTTGGATTGCTTATCAATGTGATTACCCCAAGCGTAGGGTTCAGGTGACGCGCGGCATAGTAACCGGAAGTCCGGGTCGAGTCCTCGTGGACCTAATCTTGGCGAGAGTGTGAGTATTTGTTTACATGAAATGAAGGTTTAGCCTTAAAGCGGCAAACTTGGCGTTTGGAGTTTGGGGGTTAAATTCTCTTAACTACGTGAATGACTCAAGGATTAAAAAAAAACTAATTAAAGGAAGGCAAGGTTTAGGGGTTCTCAACATCCATGGCTTAGGCCGATTCATTCTCCTCTAAAATAACCGGCTCGGGGCGTCGTTAAACGACCCCGAACGGAAGATTTGGTACTTAAAACTCGTTTAACTAGAAATGGTGTTTCTCAAAGAGTAGGATTCTTGTGCCATTTATACAAACATTTGAGTCGCCCTATCCCTAAGCATCGCACGTACCAAGTGGTCATGCCCCGGCGACGTCGCATCAAAAGGGGTTTACGTAACCAATTTTGATACATAAAATTAATTCTAACTCTTTGATTAACATGCAAAGTTTGCAATATTGGCGAGGAGAGTGAATTTACCTAAGTCACGGAGTGCTAATCACCCCATGACCGAGCCTATAGCGACTACTCAATCATAACTACGTAAAACATGACTATCATTATAAGGAAAATAAAGAACATAACAAATGAGTCTAAAAACTGATTTTTATGGAAGATTAGAGTTCTACCTACAACATTAATTCATGAGAGAATTCCCAAAACATACTAAGAACATGAGTTTTCTAAGACAATAGCTAGGAAATGAGAGATAAGATTTAACCGGTAAAAACGGAAATAAACTAGATTTATAAGAAGGTGTTAACGAGTACTACAACATTAATGAAGGTGGTTTACCTTGGAACAAAGTGCAAAGGCTTGAAAATGTAGAGAGAAGTTAGAGCTAATAGGTGTACATTAATGGAGGTAGAAAGAGAAGGTGAAGTAGTAACTAATGACCTAAAGTCTGGTGTTAAAGACCTTATAAAGGCCCCAAAAGTCGTGCCAAATAATTACAAAAATGCCACAAGATATTTTAGATCGGGCACAAAAAGTTGCAGAAAATTTGCAGGGCGACCGGTATCTCCAAAATCAAGCTACCGGTATCTCCCCAAATTTTCTTACTGTCCCCGGGATACCGGTATCTCCAATATCCAGCTACCGGTATCTCCAGCCCAGGTGTGAGATCCTTAGGGATACCGGTATCTCCATTAATCAGCTACCGGTATCCTTCTTCAAAAAGGGCAAAATTCTTCCCCTTGTTCATCCCGGCCGTTTGGTCTCCCCAAGCTTTGTATGGTGCTTCACCCTTTGCTCTCGGGTTTGGGCGGCAAAGTGCCACGTGGCCTTTTGGTACTCGGGTACCCCTTTAGTCAAACCATGGCGTCAAAAATCCCCATTTGCGCTCATTTTCTCTGAAACTAAGAAAATACACCCATGCGCAATATCAAATGTATAAAAGCTATGAATCGCGTGCATGAGTGACAAAAATAAGGGAGATAAGTCCCTTTATTAACAATACAGGGGACTTATCACGCCCCCCAACTTGAACTTTACTCGTCCCGAGTAAACCTACCCAAAATAACCTATTAGCTATGCTTAAGTAAACTTCCCAAAAACTAAGGATACGTTCCCTATGCTCAATAGACAAAGATTAACCAAGATTCGAACACACCCCGTTAGAACCGATCACATGCAACCCACACAGATGCATGCCATGAACTAAAGTGAACAATTATGCCAAAACAGTTATTTACATGCACCATATCGAGTGGCAATTCCAAAAACTCACAAAGGTATGCTCAAATCGAATTTTGTCCACTCATTAACATATTATCACACCCCATGATAGGCGCCAGCGAGAAAGCCATAGCGAAATATCAACAAGCTATGCATGCTAACAAAAGAGCGCCGAAAGACGAAAGTAACTATCTATTCACAACTAAGCAACTACAATGGAAATCATGCTTAGATAAATAAAAATATCAAACATGAATCATGCGGAGTCAATTGGCGTTCCTAGAATCAACTAAGGTCTTTCATAGCTTGCAATGACCGTGGTTTTCAAAAGGAAGGGACACAAAAAGGGTGGTGGCCATATACTTGCTCGGTCAACTACCCTTGGCCACCACCAAATCACACCAAAAAGATGTCAAGGCCACGTGCCGGCCACAGCAAAAACCACATGATAAAAATTCTAAAAGAAAGTCAAGAGTTTTATAACACACGAAAAAAATAAACCCTACCACCAAACTAAACATCATCATCCTCATCATCCTCCTCATTTGGTTCAACCTCCAGACGTTTGCCCGAATCTTGAGATGGCCCCTTGCTCGAACCAGAGCCGTCCTTTGGTTGCCCGCTAAAACTAGTTTTCTTGGTGGCTATGTGCTTTCTCTTAACCATGATTGTCGTTGTACAGGGATAGACACAAAAAGTACAAGCAGCGCTTAGTAGCCCCAAAGCAGTGAAACAATTTCAACCCCAATCCGACAAACGAACAGACCTCTGAACAACGTCCAACCAACCCCTACTTGCCAATAGAGAAAACCCAGATCTTTGTCAAGAACCCCCTTGAATCCTCTGAAATTGCAACTCCCAAAACCCGAAATTTGTGTGAACCCTTGAAGCTTCACGTATCCTCAGGTACCCTGGTGAAATCGGCAGAAGAAAGAGAGAGATAGTGGTGATTTCGGTTATGGGGGGTTAGGGTTTCTTGGTGGTGGTGGATTGCGGTGAGAGAGAGAGATATCAATAGTGGTGAGGAAGAAGAAGAAGAAGATTTGAGAGAGAGAGAGAGAGTGGGTTTTGAAATTTCGGTTGGCTATGGAGGTTTTGAGGGGTGAGAATTCTTTTCTTTTGATCCGTGGGGAAAAAAGAGAGATTAGGGCTTGAAATTTGGTCGTGGGGGAGAAGATTAAAGGTGAGGGAAAGGTTTTATAGTGGAGAGAGAGAGTGCTCCACGTGTAACTTTTTTTTCCCGAAAATTCCCCCTAGCTACTGGTAGCTTCAAAACCCTACTACCGGTATCTTAGCCTTATGGACATTCTGTTCTGTGAATACCGGTAACTCAAAAATCAAGCTACCGGTAGCTCCTTTCCTGTCCCGTTTTGTCATCAAGATACCGGTATCTCTGTTTATCAAATACCGGTAGTTTCCTCTCTGAACCTTCTGTTCCTGGGATACCGGTAGCCACAAAATAAAGGTACCGGTAACTCCTGTCTAATATTTAGTTCCACATTTCAGCTTCATCCCGTCAACTTCCAACCTTTCACACCTCATTCACACACCTCCAAAACACCTTTTGCACATTAAAACAATTCCCCCAACCCTCCGAACATCCGATTTCCAAAGTTTGATCAATTAAATGGGGACACGGACTATGGTTCAAAGTAAGGTTCAAGGTGACACTTTTGTGGTAAGATCATGCAAAAATGCCTTGAATCATTTCCTAAGTACGCCAACCAACTCCAATATGATGCATACGTGATATTTACACTATTCAAGCATGAACAAAAGAGTATTTTGTACGCAAATGCGAGAAATGAGAGCAAGGAGCATGGGATGCTTTGAAATGAATTTCAACTCTAAACAGTGCACAGTACTCAACCAACAAGGGCTCGAATTGTTCAATGAAGTTTATGTATATGCAATCGACGTAGGTTCAAACACACAAGTGATTTCACCGGGTGCCGACTCTTTGCCAATATGAACAATTTGAGCATACTTAATGTATCTTTCATGTATACGGGAAGTTTAACTTCAAAAATTTTGAAATTTTGACGGAATTGAAACACATAAATGAACTAAACTGGAATATGTATGCTACGCTACACTATTCCCTCCCCCCAACTTAAAAGTTGCAGTGTCCTCAATGCAAGAGAATAAAAGTAAGGAGAGATAGGGAACAAAAATTGTACCGACGGGGAGGCATGTCAACCTCCAAGACCTCGACCAAGTGTGAGGAATTTTTCTACCACTTACTCCGTTCGTCATCGGCAATGCTTCCAAGGCTTCCTCCTTCGGCCCCACCCCGGGACCACAGCTAGTCGTACAGGACCATCATCAACGACTTTATAGGTCTTATAACCGCGACGTTTCATCGCACTCATGCTTAGAGCTCTTGAATGCCGCACTCGCCGCCAAATTAGGCCCAAACTACCAAGGCTGGTACGGTAGCATGGTCATCCTGCAAAAGACTTAATTGCCGACTACCTACTAAGAGAAACGATATGAGAACCGCTCGGCTCGTGTTATCCGGGCTCCACAATAAGCAATATTTACAATATGTACAAGGAAAAAGGAAAACCACCATGATCTTCACGCGATCGCACAAGTACTACTTTTCTTCCCAAGCTCAAGACTGTGGCGAGGCCATACGTAGCTCAAGCTCAGGTGGCTATACCAAACCGTCGAACAGCCATTAGCCCTTTTTTTTTTTTTTTTTAAAACGGCTAACACTGGAACTTACACGAAACAAGTGGACGGGTCGTCCGGAGGATGATATTTGAACAAATAAGGAACATCAAAGAAAACCCTTTCCACCGCAACTAAGAATTTTTCCCTCTCTTGGGGATTCCATTGGTTCGAAAGCTCACCCGTGGCACAATAATTATCAATGTCGGTTAACCATGGGCAACACGGCACCTCAAACACTTGCTCACCCCAAGGAATATCTAGAATTGGGAGATTCGAAGGGAGAATCTCAGTTTCCATAGGTGGAAACTTCTCATGAGTAGTAGACATATACCCGGGCCCATACTTGTCTTGTCTGTCAAGCAAAGAGTATAAGTAATCAACCTCTGCATCCATCTCTTTGGCAGTGAGAGATTTTTCTAACGTTTTCTCGCACAATGGAGAAAACACTTGGTCCTCTCCCAACTTGTCTATCACACTCACCTCTTGAACATCCTCATTGTCCCCCATTTGACTCCCCACATTAAAGATGTTAAGTTCCATTTTCATATTTCCAAAGGTCATATTCAACAACCCATTTCTACAATGAATGATCGCATCGGAAGTTGCCAAGAAAGGGCGCCCGAGAATGATGGGTGTTTGTGCCTGTGAAGTATTGGCGATGGGACACGTGTCTAAAACCACAAAGTCCACGGGGTAGACAAAGTTGTCCACCTGGACTAAAACGTCCTCCACTAGACCCTTAGGAATCCGGATACTACGATCCGCCAATTGCAACGTCACTCTCGTGGGTTTCATCTCTCCCAAGCCTAATTGCTCATACACCGAAAAAGGAAGCAAATTCACACTCGCACCCAAATCAAGTAACGCTCGCTCAACTCGCTTACCCCCTATAACAATGGAAATCGTAGGACAATCGGGGTCTTTGTACTTGGGAGCTATGTTGGTTTGGATGATTGAACTCACTTGCTCAGTTAAAAACACTTTCTTTTGGACATTCAACTTGCGTTTAACAGTGCACAAGTCCTTAAGAAATTTGGCATAGGAGGGTATGGTTCTAATGGCATCCAAAAGAGGGATGTTGATCTTAACTTGCTCTAGAACCTCATACACACCATTGTTCAAAGAAGGCTTGGCCGGCATTTTCAACCTTTGGGGGTAAGGTGCCGGAAACGGACAAACGGGAGGCTCTTGCTCCATGACCTTAGGTGGCTCAACCGTGCTACTCGAAGAAGGTTCCTCAACAACCGGAGGAGAGGGGACCACGGGTGGAGTGGGTTTCGGAGGGATAGTCTTATCAATCTCCTTACCACTCCTCAAGACAGAAATCGACTTAGCTTGTTCAAGATTATTCGGGTCTTGGCCCGATGTGGTGGATGCTAAATGGACTCCTTGGGGGTTTGCTTGAGGTTGAGATGGGAACTTTCCCTTCTCTTGTTGAAGCTGCCCCACAGACGTGGTTAACCGAGTCACTTGACTCTGGATCTCTCTCAATGCATGAGCATTTTGCTCATTGGTAACTGTTTGACTTTGCATGAAAAATTGTAAGTTGTCTTCCAATGAGCGCCTTTGAGGTGGTTGATAAAGATTAGACCCATGGTGTTGTTAATTTGGGGGGTACCGGCCTTGACCTTGGCCTTGATTTTGACCTTGGGGTGGTCGGTAGCCTTGGTTGTAGGCCGGGGGTGGTCTTTGAACTTGCCCTTGGTTGGTGCCTCCCCAACCAAAATTAGGATGGTCCTTGGTACCGGGGTTATAGGTGTTCGAGAAAGGGTCGTACCGTTGGCCAACGGCGTTGACCTCCATTTGTTCCGCTACCCCACCATGAAGGATTTCCTTCAAACCCGGAAGAGTCGGGCAATCATCGGTTGAATGCCCTTGGGTTACGCACAACACACATTCCTTCACACTTTTGATTTCCAAATTTTCCAACTTTTTAGTGAGCTGGGAGATTTTAAAATTTAAATCATCTTGTTCCTTAAGCACAAACTTCCCTCTCTCACCCGAACCTTGATTCATTCCCCCACTTTCGCACTTTCGCCCGGTTGATAGATTTTGTCCGGGGATCCAATAATCCCAATTTGGTTGTTCTCGGCTAGTTGGTCTAGGAAATCATAACAGCCCTGAGGACTCTTGTTTAAAAATTCACCATTACACATGGTGTCAATGAATTGTCGAGTGCCTTGTGAAATGCCCTCATAGAAAAAAGTGACCTTGTCTTTCACCGAAAAACCATGATGTGGGACAGCGGCTAAAAGATTTTTAAACCTCTCCCATACAGCGAAAAATGGTTCGTTTGGCTTCTCGGCAAAATTCGAAACACGCTTTTTCATTTCCACCGTTTTATGCAAGGGGTAATACTTTTTGAAAAACTCATCATGCATTTCTTCCCATGTGGTGATGGAGCCCGATTTTAAAGTTGAAAGCCAAGTTCGGGCTTGGTCCTTAAGAGAAAATGGAAACAATTTCATGCGTGCGGACTCAAGCTCAGCCGGGACCGTGACAAGCGTGTTCACAAGATCCTCAAATTCCCTCACATGTGCATAAGGACATTGGGATTTCATCCCATAGAAAACAGGCAACATGGAGATGGTGTTGGGCTTAATCGTATAAACCGCATGGTTGGCAGTAGGCCTGGGATGAACTATGGGTGATGGTGGTACTTGGCGCGTGGGGTTAAGATGCTGTCGCATGGACTGCTCTGGTGGTGGCTGTGGTGGTGGTTGTTCATGCTCGTCCATGTCAGCGAATGGATTATCAAAATCAATGATTCTACGATGACGATCTCTCACGTAGACTTGCATAAACCAACAACAGCAGACTGGAGGGGTTATACCACCGCCTCACCACAAACAATTCCGAGGGGCTATTCTGCCGCCTCGCTATATGTAGGACAAAAATTAAAAACTAATACACTTCCTCGAGCTTCGTTAAACCTCAATTTAAACAATCAACTGTTTGGTTAGAGGTGTCCGCTCTTAGAACTATACTAGTTGAACAAAATTAAACTAAGCGATATGTACTGATGAAACGGGATACTCACAGTGGCGTGGCACGAGGCAAACTCACGCGGAGCGGACCATTTGGAGTCCCGGCAGAATCGGCGCCAAAAATGCTTGCGTCCTTGGATTGCTTATCAATGTGATTACCCCAAGCGTAGGGTTCAGGTGACGCGCGACATAGTAACCGGAAGTCCGGGTCGAGTCCTCAGGGACCGAATGCGCTGAGCGTGAGTATTTGTTTCGCAAATGAAGGTTTAGCCTTAAAGCGGCAAACTTGGCGTTTGGAGTTTGGGGGTTAAATTCTCTTAACTACGTGAATGACTCAAGGATTAAAAAAAAACTAATTAAAGGAAGGCAAGGTTTAGGGGTTCTCAACATCCATGGCTTAGGCCGATTCATTCTCCTCTAAAATAACCGGCTCGGGGCGTCGTTAAACGACCCCGAACGGAAGATTTGGTACTTAAAACTCGTTTAACTAGAAATGGTGTTTCTCAAAGAGTAGGATTCTTGTGCCATTTATACAAACATTTGAGTCGCCCTATCCCTAAGCATCGCACGTACCAAGTGGTCATGCCCCGGGTGACGTGCGATCAAAGGGGTTTACAAACCCGAATTTTGATACATAAAATTAATTCTAACTCTTTGATTAACATGCAAAGTTTGCAATATTGGCGAGGAGAGTGAATTTACCTAAGTCACGGAGTGCTAATCACCCCATGACCGAGCCTATAGCGACTACTCAATCATAACTACGCAAAACATGACTATCATTATAAGGAAAATAAAGAACATAACAAATGAGTCTAAAAACTGATTTTTATGGAAGATTAGAGTTCTACCTACAACATTAATTCATGAGAGAATTCCCAAAACATACTAAGAACATGAGTTTTCTAAGACAATAGCTAGGAAATGAGAGATAAGATTTAACCGGTAAAAACGGAAATAAACTAGATTTATAAGAAGGTGTTAACGAGTACTACAACATTAATGAAGGTGGTTTACCTTGGAACAAAGTGCAAAGGCTTGAAAATGTAGAGAGAAGTTAGAGCTAATAGGTGTACATTAATGGAGGTAGAAAGAGAAGGTGAAGTAGTAACTAATGACCTAAAGTCTGGTGTTAAAGACCTTATAAAGGCCCCAAAAGTCGTGCCAAATAATTACAAAAATGCCACAAGATATTTTAGATCGGGCACAAAAAGTTGCAGAAAATTTGCAGGGCTACTGGTATCTCCAAAATCAAGCTACCGGTATCTCCCCAAATTTTCTTACTGTCCCCGGGATACCTGGTGATCTCCAATATCCAAATTTCTGGGATCTCCAAACCGGTGTGTGAGATCCTTAGGGATACCGGTATCTCCATTAATCAGCTACCGGTATCCTTCTTCAAAAAGGGCAAAATTCTTCCCCTTGTTCATCCCGGCCTTTTGGTCTCCCCAAGCTTTGTATGGTGCTTCACCCTTTGCTCACGGGTCTGGGCGGCAAAGTGCCACGTGGCCTTTTGGTACTCGGGTACCCCTTTAGTCAAACCATGGCGTCAAAAATCCCCATTTGCGCTCATTTTCTCTGAAACTAAGAAAATACACCCACGCGCAATATCAAATGTATAAAAGCTATGAATCGCGTGCATGAGTGACAAAAATAAGGGAGATAAGTCCCTTTATTAACAATATAGGGGACTTATCAACCACTCTCTCTAAACACATCCACGAACACCATATTAAAACCTCAGAATTTCCTGAGCTATGCGACTATTTTAAAATTGACAACAAACGAATGAACAGCTTGCAGCAAATTTTGCAAAATAAATGCCACGTCAACTTCAAATTAAAAAATGCTATCACTGGAAAATAATTAAGCCACACAGCCTACCAATTTTGAAAGCCTCTCAAGTCTTCTTTCTAATGCATCAAGCGGATTGAAATTTCAAGCTTCCTAGACAAAGTTATAGCCATTCCCGTAAGATGCAACAGTGCAGTCTACCCAGACACGAACCCGACAACAGCTTGGTTCACGAATTTTCATATTTTCTGTGCTCACCTAAAATTCTGAAAATTTAACACCACACAGACGACTGGTATGGGTAGCTACAGTAAAATTTTCGGAAAATTTAGAGTAGAGAAACTATGTCTAAAAATTCAACCAAAATCATGGCAGATACAACTTGTTCAAGCACAGTTTCACATAAACACGAGAGATATGATTTCACTCACGTAGAAACCCAAAACCAACATTCAAAATCCATTCTCATGGACACAATCAGTTGCAATCAAGATGTAAAAGAAGAAATTGAGCACTTAAATCATGAAATTAGAACATAAGAAAGTTCAAACTCACCAAAACTACAAGATTCTAGATTAATTAGGGCTCCCTCTTAGTTATCCCCAATTTTTCCCTCTTCTTTTTCTTGTGGACTTCTCTTTCTCTCTCTCTCTCTCTCCCTCTCTCACCTCATTAGAAACAGCCACATATAGGAAAAGAAAGAAAATACATTGGTAAAATTACACTTCACCCCCCTCTAACTTCATTGCTATTAATTTTTAACTCAAACCCCGTAATCAATTTTAGAAAATGTGAATTAAAACCTAAATACCTGGAACGGGTATTACATGGTGGGTTTCAGACACCTCTAAATAGAAAACTCTTATTCTCTCAAATAGAAAAAAGTAGATACTTGGACAGTTGGACCATTGTGAGTATGAATCTGGGTGTGTTGTTTACATCCTAACTGTTCATTGCTCGGATTAACTGTCTAGATTCATTTCATCTCCTTTACATCCGAGCCGTTCATTGCCATGCATGATGAGATGAAATCTGGACTGTTTATTTGAGCATTAGATGGTAAGGATGTGCACAACATGGTTTGCTGAGCAACTCCCAAATCCAGCGATTATATTGTCCTCCTTTACCACAGAGATCAACGACTAGTGATAAATTGTTCTTCAAAAGTTACCATTGAGGCCATCCATAAACTCTCCATCAGATTCAAGCGCTGCCATTGTTTCTGGCGGGAGGGTAACCTCCAAATCCATGCTTCCTCCGCCTTCACACCCAGGATAGAACGTCACTTTCCCGTCGAACTTATTCGCATACCCACTCCGAATCGCAACCGCTTTCCCCATCCCAAACTCATTCTCATAAATCCCGAAACGCAGCAAACTCCCCATCAACAAACCGTAGGGATTGTACAGTGCTGGCCCACGCGTGTATATAACTGGATCCTCCATCCACTTCTCTACCCACTCTCGCACCGCCGCATCAGAGTGGCCCTCCACCGCCTCGTGCAACCGCCACGCCGCCCACCCTAATTCGTGATCGAGCAGTTGGCCGACGGGGGCTTTTCCAATCAATCTGATCACCGAATTACCGAAATACTCATTCGGCAATGGCGGGTCCATTCGGCTTCGGTTATTTGCAGTTATGATGCAAGTGGTTTCCGGGTCCCGCGGAAGACGACGGGCCCGGATCATGCACCTCCAAACGAGCGCGGATATGGATTGGAACGAGGAGATCTTGCTTGATTTACTTTGAGAATTGGCTTTTGCTTTGAGTTTGGCTATGGATTCCGACGAGAAGTGGAAGATTCTCTCTCTAAGCGGTGGCGGTTCAAATCTGCTAATAAATTGATCGTGGTGAGAGAAAGGAAGGTTGTGGATAGGACTATGACTGTTGGGGAACCAGCGTTTAATAATTGGTGGTCGAGGAATTCCAGGATTCTTTTCTTGTGCACAGAAGGTGTTCGACAAAATTCTGAAGAAATGCCAATAAGAGAATCCGTCAATAACCGCATGGTTGGCTGAACAACCGATGAATATCCCATCGATTAACTCCGTGACTTGAATTGACAACAACGACTTCGAATGCCCATCGTGATTAATTGCCCTGTCATGATCAAAGAAGGATTGGACAACCACGGGAACATCAACAGGTGAAAGAATGTCGGAGATAGTTAAATCAGCAGTTGCATAAATAAATTTTGCTCCGGGACTATTGTTGCAATTAATGTACACGGAGTAAGAAGGTGGGTTTTCTTGTTTTAGGGTTGCAAGTCGACCGGCGAGTGGGTAAAAATGAACAAGGGTAAGAGAGAGGGAATCCTTGAGCTTATTTATGAGGGATTGTACTGGGTTTTCTTGATCATTTGCTGTTGTTTTGGGCTTAATGAAGAGAAGACCCTTTTGGATGTAATGCACTGATAGCATGCATAAGTCCCATGCGGCCAACTGGATTGGAGGCTTTATCTCTTCTGTTTGAAATTGCGGTTTGATGAAGCATTCTGAGATGGTTTGAACAATTGGAGGGTTCATTGTAACTGGAATTGTGGCTTAATGCAGGTTACCTTCACCTTGGTTCAATTGGAAATTAGCCCTGTTATGTTGAATTTTATGTCAGGCCTTTGTAGTTGAAAAGTTGAAGGTTCCAAGTAAAGACATCGTGATCAAAATGATGATAACAATAATAATAAAGACATCACTTGGGCAAAAATTTTCTAAAAATAGAAGTTTTCCCAAGCAATTTCTGGGAAGGGAGGGGATGAGGGGGCAGGTGAGGTTCGATTTGACAAATAAATTAATATGCATTTTTTCATTGAGAACTATGCATCAACATATCTATCTATTGGTATTTAAATTTATACTAATTACGGAATTGAGAGATACTCTGTCGTCCCTTGGGGTCGGCAAGGGTGCTAACCCCATCCAACTATCCATTTCGTGCATTAATAGCTCAGATCTCACATTTTTGAAGTGTATCTGAACTGTCAATTATTTGATGCAATCCGAGCCGTTAATTTGCGAAGTAGATGGCATGGATAGGGGTTGGCAGGCCAACCCCCGCAAACAACAGGCCCCTGCGGATCCTTAGGCTCAGTTTTCCAAAAGATTTTAGTAACCAGGTGCTAAAATCTTTTGAAAAACTGGGCCTTAATTACGTGTTTGCAAAACTGAATCTTAAGGCCTTGTTATAATAATTGGCTTAAACTAAAAAACTAACTATTATGCTTTACGAGATACGTCATTCTCTTATAATACATTAAATTAAAATTTGACTTAATCAGAAATTGGGACAACCCCTAATTCATTCTAGAATCTAATTAAATTAGTAAAATCTAGTTTTGAAGCGCAATTTATTGCCACATATAGTAGAACATAGAATCTAGCTCATTAAAGTAAGAGAACCTTTAGAAAACTCTCTTAAGGTTTCAAATTTAATTTTTCTTTACCAACAACTCGGGGGTCGTCTCATTTCATGCTTACGCATATTAATCTTCTGTGGAAGGAGTTGTATGTATTAGTCAAATGTGTGCGCAAGCTCACTAAAGTAGAACATAGAATCTAGCTTATTAAAGTAAGAGAACCTTTAGAAAACTCTCTTAAGGTCTCAGATTTAATTTTTCTTTACCAACAACTTGGGGGTCGTCTCATTTCATGCTTAAGCATATTAATCTTCTGTGGAAGGAGTTGTGTGTATTAGTCCGACTTGTGCACAAGCTCACTAAAGTCGGGATACTCTTTATATATTACATAAAAGAAAAAACTCTTCTATTTTGGGAACTCGATTGATTTCTCTGATCGTTCGAATCTTGCTTCAAATATGACATTCGATCGACGCACTGTTTGGGTTTTTTTTGTTTTTTCTGTCTTGAATAAGAATATTGTTTTTTTCAGAGCTACGATTAATTTAAAGAATTGGTTGCGAGTTTAGGAAGAAAAGTAAAAATTCAAGTTCGCCCTCTCCTTTTCATTCTGACTGAACAGTTGCAGGACAAAAAGATCAAGGTTGAACCATGTGGTGATGGCTGATTATTTGTCTTGATAAAAGAAAAGGAGAGAATGAAACAGAAATGAGAGAATCCATGGTGTAGCTCATGCAGTAACGGAGATGAGTTGTAAACATAGAGATATTTCGAGTTCGAAACTTGGCAAATTAATAACCTTTTGAGGTTAGGCCGCAAGAACTTCTCTTGTGAATTTCTTAGAACTAGAGTAGATGGTCTATTTTTGACCGGGCCGGTAGGAAATTTAGCCGAGGTGCGCGCGTAACCTAACCTAGACACCTTAGCCGCCAAACAAAAAGAAAAACAAAAAAACAGAGACGAGAGAGCGAGCGTATGCCAAAGTTGACGGCTTTAGTTTTGATGGTGTTGACATTTCACTTATGAGTTGTGGGATGCTTACGAAAGCTATAGTGTATCGACCGTAGAAAAATGGATCCAACGTACTTCGGCTCCATTCATTAAGCTTTGATCCTTGCATCCAAACTGTCTTAATTTTTATCATCAACAGTTCTCCGTGCAAGCGCATTTGGGGTGAATTGAGAGTCCGCCGATAAATCATCAATCATCACTTTGTAACACTTATAAGGAGGTTGTACGATGCATTTATCTTTCAGCTGCAAATTCCATCTAAGTCCAATTTGTTGCTGAGTAAACACAGAGCATACACCACATCACTTCAAGTCCAATATAAATTGTTAAACTCCAAAGTTTGTAAGTAATGGAGTCATCATATATTATACTTCTAAGAATCAACCTTTATTCTATTTTATCCGATGAGGTACTCAAGATTCACACATGTTCAATGCTAAGATATGAAGCAAATGATGTGAGTATATTTTTGTTTACACCTAAATTTGGCACAAAATCCTGTCAAGGCCGAGAAGATTAATTTCGGGCCTAGTCGAACCAATTAGGCTAATAAATTAAAAGGCCTGTGTTGTTTTTATTATTTGAACTCCTCCTTAAGGCCCTTCTAGTTCATCTCAAAAGATTAAGCCCGTGAATGTTGGTTGGAGATCACGGCTCAGAATTGAGGAAATAACAGCCAAGGGCCATTCCAAATAAATATAGATGGCCACGAATTGATTAAGTCACATAGGTGAAGATGAAGAAGGAGAACAACCACAAAAATAGGAGACCGGCAGTTGGCATTAAGGCCCTCTTGCCTCCAAAAATGGAGGTAAAACTTCCATCAACCACCATTTGAGAGGGAAATCTGACTTCATGGGACACATGACACTACCAAATTAAAGCGGGAAATGGCTTGGACACTGCTTGGCAGTATCTCGTCACAAAGGAGGTTAGCACCATGAAGCCTATAAATACAAGTTTCAAAGACTGAAAATGAGTTTCCACAGCCATCAACCTCACGGTTATCAATCAAGTCTCTCGACTAACCTATCAAAGACCCTCAATCCGTTGAAGCCTCTGACTCCATTGAGTTTCTTTTACTTCTCGTCATTCAACAAGTCTATCCCAGCCAAGGACTTTGTTTGTGACCCATTGTATCCCTACTTTTGTTAATCTTTATTAATAAAAGTCAGGTTTTATTTTATCTCATTGCTTCTCATTCTCCACAACGGTTTAAGTCTTTGACAACAAGGCAATCCTTGAATCATTTTGCAACTCTACCCTTTGGGGTTGCACGCAATCGCTATGTACGAAGTCAGAAAAAGGCACGAAGGCCTTACAACATCTGGATTAATGGGTCGCACAGCCCTAGCATGTTTGTTACACAAACTGCTCAAGCGCTCGTGGTTTCATTAGGAGTTTCTGCGTGAAAACCTTTTTTTATAAAATAAATTGAAATACCATAATGCACTAAAGATCTTCTAGGGTGTGTTGAATGGGATGACAGTTTAAAAATTAAATCTAATTATGAGGATTGCAATCATCCAAACTCCATTCTAATTATCAAAATTCAAAATGCACAATAAAAAATAATTAACCTAAAGGGATAAGATAAGGAGATTTACATGGAAACTATTTAAGGTCAACACACCCTAAACATAAAACCACGGCTCCTACTTGAATTTCCATAAATCAATAGGGTTTACCGTAGATATCAAATTAGGAATTCCCACAAGCCCGCGCGACACAGAACTCCATATCTTAATGTAGTACCTCATACGTCTTTGATTTCATGGACTCCAACAAACAAACACGTATAAATCTCTTAATTAAACTGGCACTGGAACCATATCCGGCTCATGTAGTGGTGGCAAATGCAACAATGCTTGATATGAATGACATGTAAATTTATGAAGATTTTTTGTGAAAATAATCAATCTGGAATTAATCCATAGAATATATATGAGAATTAATCTAGATTGACAAGTACAATGATCAAACACAAGGTTTAGATCATGTATAATGCATCAAAATCCATAGAATATAAGAGAAAAATGTTCTCTCTCTCAAAATGGGCTGATGCAAGAATTGTACAGTAAAAAGGGCGGAAGTACCTTCATTTCATATACGAGCAAGTACGAAGACCTAAAGTTGACCAGTCAAGTGACAGAACATGCGAGCATAGGTGCTACCAAACCCCACTCGGGCGCCATTCAAGAGGGACGGGGGAGACTAGAGAAATTGCTTAGAGGCGAGCTCACATTGGCGCTGCCGCGGACATGCCCCACGGGCTCATGTTTCTGACCAGCAAAGCTTGGTTCATGCCTCGGCCAAATTTTAAGTCTCTCACAAAGAACGAAGCCCCTAACAACCATGTCTTAAAAATATACCATTGCAAAATACTACTAGATATGAGACATGATAGATAGAACAAAACTCTTAAACAAACATGCAATATGAAAGAGACACTCACAAATAGATGCAACCGTGAAATGCATGTTTATGCCTTCCGTCCGTATGCCGAAATCAAAACAGGGTGCCAACATGCAGTGGCAAAACTAGGAATTCGAGTTGGAGGGGGCTGGATTATGAAATAAATCTTGTTTGATAATTTTTTCAAAACTAAATCTAGCCAATGGAATTTAGCTGTTCTTGTAAGAATGCGTTTCATGTTGCACTTTAAACATTTTAATGACAACCCAACTATGCCATGTCACTTGTCAATTGTCACTCTGAGTGAACTGAAACACTTCCCTGCAAAACTGATAGATGTGGTGGATCCATGACTAAGTCGTGAATCCCACAATAATGTGGAGTGGTGTAGAGTTCTGAAGCAAGCACATAGTAGCCAATACGTAGCGGTTTTCTAGGCCTTTTGACACCATTACACCCCAATGTTCCAGTAGGAGGGGAATTGCATGCTTATTGACTTGGTTCCATTATGTACCAGTCCGTTTCTGATTCATGGCCAATACTCAATTGTTACAAGTGATTTGGACACTTTAAAAAAAAAAATTGTTTCAAAAATCATAACTGCAACACCCGATTCTTGTTATATAGCGTTTGATATTCCCGGTTGTTTCTTCAACAACCTAACCTTCCACCTCGAAAAATTCATATTTATGTACTCCATACTCTTTTTTTTTTTTGTGCCTAGCAAATTGAACCAACGTAACAACCATGATCAACTGGGGATGAAATATTGATCTTCACAACGTAGAATTTTCAGACTTGAGCCATAGCTGACCTAACTGAGGAGGAAATATTGATCTTCACCATGTTGCGGGCCGAAGTGCAAGTTAAATGGGAGCACCCTCTCCCAACCATCCGATCTCAAGTATTGAACCCAAGACTAGTGGGAGATGAGCAACCTTATTGTTAGATGATCTAACCACCTGAACAAACAGCTCAGTAGTTAAGTACTCCCTACTTTTTTATGAAATAATAAGATGATCGAGCTTTCTTAAATCACAAATTAAACTCAATTGGCTAAGATGATTTAAGATCCTACTCATCCACGTTTGAGTGACTTTCTTACCTTTCTGAGAATGATTATGGTCTCCCACCCATACAAGTACGTTGTAGATGTGCTATACCTAAGGATTAATCTGAGATGTGTGCAAGTCAGGGGTGGCTTTAGGATTTTTATCCAGTGCTGACAAAAATACATAGCGTGCCTATGATAAAAAGATTTATGAAAAAATAAAAAAAAATGTTGACTAGGCAAAAGAGATGCTCCATATGCATATATATAAGATTGTTTGACAAAAATAAATTTTTACACTAAGAGAAATGAATTTTTAAGTAGGCTGAATTAAACACCCTTAATCGATTGCCCAATTAAGTCTATTTCTTGTTCTTTTTTGAGTTGTTCATTTTTTTTCCGACACAGTAAAAGAAAAGAAGTCGTCTACTATATATCCTTATGATATATTGGGCTCATCAAGAGTTCTTTGTAGCAAGAGTCTGTGAATAAATAAACAATTGCATTTTAACAGTACTTGTAAGGAGTTTGTACGATGCATTAATCTACCAATAAACACATAAAATCCAATTTATTGCGGAGTAACTACAGAGTTTACACTACATCACTTGTGTCCAATATTATAAAATGAATAAACTCACCCTCCTATAGTCTTAAGCATGTAACTAATAAATCATCAAATACTAATACCCAACATTTATTTTATAGCTAAGATTCACACATGTTTGATGACGAAGACACGAAGCATATGATGCGTATATATACTCCCTCCATCCCAATTTAAATGTTCTCTATGGGAGACCGGACAAGTTTGACCTAAAAAAATAAAATACTTTAAGAATTACTTTTTAAAATATTTTTATACCGTTCAAAAGATCTCAACAAGTATTTTTGAATGATATAAAAAAATTTGAAAAAAAATATCTAGAAATATGTTTTTTTTTAAAGTCAAAATAGTACGATCGCACATATGGTACATTTAAAATGAGACGGAGGGAATATATATTATATATAGGTATGTTACACCTTCAATAGTTGCCATTGACACCATCCATAAACTCCCCATCGGATTCAAGTCCACTCATTGCCTCCGGTGACAGGCACACCTCCACATCCATGCTTCCGCCGCCTTCATACCCAGGGTTAAAGGCCACTATCCCATCAAACCTTGCGCCATACCCATTCCGAATTGCCACCGCTCTTCCCATCCCAAATTCACACTCATACATTTTGAACCGCGGCGACCACGCCATGACCAAATTAAACTGCCCGGAAACCTTCTCAAGACTGAACATAAACGGATGCTCCATCCAGTTGTCCACCCACTCTCGCACCGCCCGGTCGGAGTGGCCCATAACCGCCTCGTGCAGCCGCCATGCTGCCCATCCAAATCTGTGCTCGAGCAGTTCTCCAGCCGAGGCTTTTCCGATCACCGACTGAGCTGCATTGCCGAAATACTCATTAGGCAACGGCGGGTCCATTTGGGTTCGGTTATTTGCCGCCATGCTGCAACTGGTTTCATGGTCGCATGGAACACGACGTGCTCGTGTGACGCACCTCCAGATGAGCGCGCATACGGCTTGGAATGAAGAAATATTAAGGGTTTTGCACTCCGAGTTGGCCTTGCACTTGAGTTTGGCCACGGATTGCGACGAGAAGTGGAAGATTCTCAATCTATGTGGGGGCGCTTCGACTCTTCTGATGAACTGATCGTGGAGAGAGAAAGGGAGGTTGATAGTAGGGCCACATCCATCGGGGAACCATCGAGTGAGAATTGGGAGAGGAGAAATGTCACAACTCTTTTCTTGTGCACGGAAGGTTTTGGACAACGTGTCAAAGAAATGACAATAGGATGTTCCGTCAGCAACCACGTGGTTGATGGAACAACCAATGAATATTCCATCAATTAGCTCCGTCACTTGAATTGACAGCAACGACACCGTATGCCCATCGTGATTAACTTCGTTGTAATGATCAAAAAACGATTGAACAACTAAAGGGACATCAAGGGGTGAAAGAATGTCAGAAATTGTTAAATTCGCAGTTGCGTAGATAAATTTTGCTCCTGGGCTGTTGTTGCAATCGATGTACACCGAATAAGAATGTGGGTTTTCTTGTTTATGGGTTGCGAGTCGACCCTGCGAGGGATAGAAATGGATAAGGGTGAGTGACAGAGCCTCCTTGAGCTTTTCTAGTAGAGTTTTGACAGGGTTTTGTTGGTCATTTGTTGGGGTGGGCTTGATGAAGAGAAGACCCTTTTGCATGTATTGCATTGACAGCATGGCTAGGTCCCATGGGGCCAAGTAGATTGGAGGCTTTATCTCTTCTTCTGCTGGATATTGTGGTTTGATGAAGCACTGTGAGACGGTTTGAACAATTGGAGGGTTCATTGTCAATGGAATTGTGAGCATATTGTCTTGTGTGCTCATTGAAGCCAACTCTTGATCTTAACTATGCTGAAACTCAGCTGTGTTGTATGGCAAAATTTATACCAAGCTGGAGTGGATCCCACAAGGGAAAAGTTATTGATCCAACCCTCACAAAATGAGTATGAATGCATGTTGTGTACAACTTCCGTGAACTACTGTATAATGGTCAAAAAAATCCCCCGCGCCGTGCACTGGGTTGACAGCAAAGCCAGCAGGGACATTGATATTGTTTGTTTTGGATTTCAAGACCGGCTTTCTTCGTTATTTTTCAATCATTACTTATATTTCTCTCCAATCATTAGCTTTGTTTCTAATTGTTATTCTAATTTCTCTCTCATCTCTAGCTCCAATCATTATCCCTTATTTTTAATTATTACCCCAATTTATCCCTCCAATCGTTACCCAAAAAGTAAACGCAAAAAGTAAAACAAATAAGATCCCAATTGTTGAATTTAGGAAATCATGTTTGGTAGCTCAAATTGACAAATTGAGCATAGCTCCTGTCGAGGACTTTGGGAACTTTGAAGATAAAGACTATTAATGAAGAAGAATTCAAATGGGAATTCTCCTCTACAAGGCCAGTCCTGATGTTTGGATTGTTTAAGCTTGACAAAAAATTAAAATATCTTAAATCAAATTTTTTACTAATTAAACTAGCGTTTCCATAAATTAATACCCCTGGTATCTTGTCCTGCATCAGCGCAACCCTAGGTCGCATGCTGGGCTCCCTATGAGAGTCATTTTGCACAATTTTTTGTTTACAAGAAGGGTGGCCAAATAATTTCTCCTCCCGAGTGGAGTCAAATTATAGACTTGTGCTTGTAATGAACTTTCCTCTGCCCTTTTTTATTACTTGAGCTAAACCTTTGTGTTATATAGATATGGCATGTTTGTATGAGCATTGGATTGGATTCTGTATCCAAGATAACATATACCCGTTGTTTGACTTCAGTGTTTATGATCCAAATTTCGTCTCTTGAACTTAGTAGTCCTTTTCCTTTTTGCTAGAGCCTCCATACCTACAGCGGCTCACTTGAATTGACAGCAACGACACCATATGCCCATCGTGATTTAACTTCGTTGTAATGATCAAAAAACGATTGAAAAACTATAGGGGCATCAACGAGAAAAAGAATGTCAGAAATTGTTAAATTCGCAGTTGCGTAGATAAATTTTGCTCCAGGGCTGTGGTTGCAATCGATGTACACTGAATAAGAATTTGGGTTTTCTTGTTTATGGGTCGTGAGTCGATCCACGAGGGGATAGAAATGGATAAGGTGACAGACAGAGATTCCTTGAGCTTTTCTAGTAGAGTTTTGACAGGGTTTCGTTGGTCATTTGTTGGGGTGGGTTTGATGAAGAGAAGACCCTTTTGCATATATTGCATTGAGAGCATGGCTAGGTCCCATGGGGCCAAGTAGATTGGAGGCTTTATCTCTTCAATTGGATATTGTGGTTTGATGAAGCACTGTGAGATAGTTTGAATAATTGGAGGGTTCATTGTTAATGGAATTGTGAGCATATTGTTTTGTGTGCTCATTGAAGCCAACTTTTGATCTTAACTATGTTGAAACTCAGCTGTGTTGCATGGCAAAATTTATACCAAGCTGGAGTGGATTCCCCAAGGGAAAAGTTATTGAACCCCCGCGTGATGAAAGCATGTTGTGTATGATGGTGAAAAGACTCCCCCGCGTGATGCAATGGGTTGATAGCAAAGACAAACAACGACATTGACTTTGAATTTCGAAACCGATTTTCTCCATTATTCCCGAATCATTACTTACAATTTTCTCGCATCGTTACTCTTATTTTTAATTATTATTCTCATATCTCTCGCATCTCTCTAGCTCCGATCATTACCCCCTATTTCTAATTATTATCCCAATTTATCCCTCAAAAACCAAACTTAAAACCAAACCAAACAAGATTTGTATTAATAGTAATTGTTGAATTTACAGACATGAAAATCAAATTTGGTAGCTCAAATTGACAAATTGAGCATAGCTTCCGTCGAGGACTTTGGTAGCTTTGAAGAAAAGACTCCATTAACGAAGACGAATTCATATGGGAATTATCCTCTGCAAGGCCGGCCCAAATGTTTGAGTTACTTAAGTCCGGCCCCGATCTTGGTTGCCCTTACTATTAAATCATAAAAACAAAAGACATTCAAGTTTAAAAAAAAAAAAATCGAGTATTACTCTATGTTTTTAGCTTAAATTATATCGGAAAATCAAAATCAAAATGTAACCTCGGTTATATTACTTTACGATTAGCACTAAATAATTTATGAACTAGTACACTAAAAGTACATGTGAAAACACCACGTTCATGCATGTTACAATAAATGGGTAGGCCTATACACTAAAAAACTTTTACATGCACATTTAAAGCATTTGTTAGTAAACTTTTCCAGTGGGTATTTTGGTGAGATAAAGGGACATGGAGCTTGGTTTATGCATAAATATTATGGTTCCGTACATTAATTAGATGATTCTAATTTGGAAGCTTGTGCTGAGTATTGTATGAGGAAATCCTCCGTCCCTTTTTTAGTGTTAACATTTACTCTCTCCGTTCCTAGTTGTTTGTCCTCCATGAAAAGTCATGTCACTTTTCAAATGAAAAAATAAAGTGTTTTTCGTGTATCATTTTTTATTTTTTTACACCAAATTAAAGTATTCATCGTGTACTTTAATTCGGTGCAAAAAAATTTTAAAAATGATACACGGAAGTATTTAATTTTTTTATTTAAAAAAAGGCAAGAGAGAGAGTGGGGACAAACAAATAGGAAAAGGATGGAGTATATTTTAGTTTATCCCTTAATAAGTGTGTGTCTTGAAAAGTTAATAGGTAAAAGTTTGTACAATTATCATTGTCTTTTTGAAAAGTTAGTGGGTAAAGAGTTAATGAGTAAAAGTACGTAGAGGTAAAAATTGATGTGAAAATTGTAAAATGGAGATAAACATTGATGTGAAAGGTGTAATGATAATATTTCATTAACAAATTGGATTTACGAAGTAACACTTAAAAAGGGATAGAAGGAGTATGAGATTTATGACTTCTTAAATCATGTGAGTCAAACAATAGGAATCCCACAACTATTTGAATTTCCTAAGATGTATTTTTAAGGTAATGTAATATTATCTATTCTATCTAATCTAATCTAATCTAATCTAATATATAAAGGGAGAGTCCCATTTTGGTATGGATTATTTATGAAGTTGGCTCACATTTTTAAATTCCTAAAATATCTTCACTGCAACAAGTTTATTGGATTGGTAGTTTAAATCATAGGGGTAAAATTGAACATTTATATGGCAGTTGCATACTACATAGCTTGATAACTGCTTCCTCATCCAACATGGCAACACATGTCCGTTTGTAACTTCATACCATCAAATCCTAATTCTAAGACACTCTCATACTCTACACCCGTTCAATATTCATGTGCATGCTAAAAAAATCAATCCACGAGCATGAAAATTTTGCCGTATTTTTATGGGATAGTTTGCACACGCATCACATTTGCCCCACTTCTACTTTTTCCTCTAATCGTTAGAGGCCACGGATAAAACTACACTAGAGTCACGCATGCAAAGGGTATAGCCGGCTCTTTGTCTCTCTCCCCATGAGAGTGAATCCTCTTGCTCTTTCCCCGTGAACGTACCTCTAGAGCTTCGTGCTTTGGGGGAAATCACGTAAATCTTTACTTCGCGTTTTGGCATAACAACTGGAATAAGAGCACCTGGTTCAAATCAAGGCTTGTGTTTTTCGATGCGTTTGTGTATTCAGGGTCGTTTTCAATGGCAACTCGATTCGAAGTTGAGAAGTTTGATGGGCATAGCGCTTCTTTCAGTTTATGGCGTATCAAGATGAAGGCTTTGCTGGTGCAACAAAGAACAAACAAGGCTTTGGCGGGGAAATCAAAGAAGTCTGTTGATATGTAGGATTGTGTATTTGAGGATCTTGATGCGAAAGCACTCAGTGCGATTCAATTGTGCTTAGCCGATGATGTGCTTCATGAGGTTGGGGAGGAAGATTCGACAGCCGGGATTCGGTTGAAGTTGGAGAGCATCTATATGACGAGATCGCTAACCAACCGAATGTACTTGAAGCAACGACTTTATACTTTTCGTATGAAGGAAGGTACGCCCATAAAAGACCATTTAGATGAGTTGAACCGAATTATAATGGATTTAAAAAATGTAGATGTTTTGATTGATGATGAAGATCAAGCCCTAATTGTTTTGTGGTCTTTAACTCCATCATATGAGCATTTTTTAACTACCATGTTATATGGGAAGGATACAATTTCCATGGAGGATGTGAAATCTAGTTTATATTCTAAAGAATTAAGGAAGAAAGTATCCGGGGAGAGTAATGTCCATGATGATCAAGCATTGGTGGTGCGAGAAAAGAATGGTGGGAGGGTTTCGGGTAGTAAGGGGATTTCTAGCTTTAAAACCACACATTTGGATGGAGTACAATGTTTTACTTGTAAGAAATTTTGGCACATGGTGAAAAATTGTCCGAAATAGGGACAAGTTTGTAGAGAAGGATGGTTCAGTTGTTGCTGGTATTGCTGAAGAAGATTCTGACGGTTCAGATTTTGCTCTTTTGGTGGGGGTCAATTATGTCTGTTTGGATGCCACGTGGATTTTGGATTCTGGTTGTTCTTATCACATGTGTCCGCCTAGAGATTGGTTTGACACCTATGAGGCAGTTCATAGTGGTACAGTTCTTATAGGGAATAACACTCCTTATAGAATTGTTGGGATTGGAATTGTTAAAGTTGGAATGCATGATGGATTTGTGAGGAGTTTATTTGGTGTTCGGCATGTACCAGAATTGAAGAGGAACCTCATCTCATTGGGTGCTTTTGACTCCGTGGGTTAAAAGCATGCTTGTGAAGGTAGAGTCATGAGTGCGTCGTTGGGTATTTAAGTTTTCTTGAAGGGTCAAAAATTGGTCAACCTCTATGTGCTAGATGGTAGCACGATTGTGAATGCTTCATCATTAGGGTCTTTATCTGTTCTGAATTCTATTTCAACTATTGAAAGTATGCAAGAGCACATACAAGGCTCCGTGGTGGGGTCATGGGGCTCCGCGGTAGAGTCAGTTAACTCAGTGTGGAGTTTAAACACGTTTTCTTTGGCATCAGGGATGGATGCGTTGGGTCAACAATTGGTGGAAGATGGTTGTTTGCCTGATTTTTTTAAATCTGGGAGGAGTTCAAGCAGATCTTCATGGGCATTCTTGGAGGGATGCATTCGGTGAGCGGTACTCGTTAGAATATGGAAGGCTTAATTTGGTGGCACGTCGTTTGGGCTTCCCAAGTCGTGTTCGCAAGGTCAAGTAGTGGTGTTTGAGCCTTGTAAGTTGGTGATGTTGGTGATCACCCCGGGTGGGGCTGCCCCATAAGGGGCATTGGGGGAAAGAGCGAGTGTTGAAAGGATTGCATTATGTTGTTGGCTTTGAAGGGAATTCAAGTCAAGGTGGATATTGTTGGAGATATGCCTTTAATTTAGAAGTTTGAAGAAGCACATAAGTTCATGGCGAATAAATTTCAGTTTTAGGGACTATTTTGAAGTTGCAGAAATTTTAGTTTGGACGTGATTTAAGTCTGTTCGGACAGTCCAGTCTGACTTCTGTACGGAATGTTTTGGGTTGTGCATTTTTATAGGTTTTAACCTAATATTCTATGTTTTCTTATAAATAAGAGCATTGTGGCCTCCTAGGGTTTTGTCTTGTCTTAGGATTTGAGATATTTAGGGTTTGTAGTCGTCTCTTTCGTGTAAGTGAGACTTTAATGCTTTGTTAGGATTTCTAATAAAGATTTGTTCCTAGATATATATTGGATGCTTTCAGCAAAGTATAGCCGGCTCTTTGTATTTCTCTCCATTGATAGTGAATCATCTTGCCCTTTTGCTTGTGACCTTAGGTTGTATCGTAGATGGTGTCGCCTAAAGCGTAGGGCTAGATATCGCGTAATATAATAACTGGTAAGATCGGGTCTATTCCACAGAGACTGAATGCGCTGAGCGTGTTGAATGATTCACGAGTGATGGTTTTAGTCTTAAAGTGGCAAACTTGGCTTTTGGAGTTTGTTTGGTGGAATTCTCTCAAATTCGAGAACGACTCAGAAGATTAAAAACAACAAATTAAACTAAAGCAAGGTCTAGGGAATTTTAACAACCATAACTTACGCTAATTCGTTCCTCTCTTATTGAGATTAGGATTCTTGTAACCATTTGGTAAACATCTAGATTGACATCACTCCAAGCATCACACGTGAAAATGAGAATCAACCCTTAACTATGAGAGATCAAAAAGATTAACAAACCTAGACTTTGATACATAAAATCGATCATAACTCTTTGAAATAGAAATGATGTTCGATAAAGTTTAGGGTTCTTGAGTCAATTAGACAAACATACAGGTTGACATCGCCCAAAGTATCACCCGTACCTAGGTAAATTAACCCTCGGCCACGAGAGATCTATGAGATCAATAAACCCAAATTTGGATACATAAAGATGAACTCATGACTTTATTAAATAAGAAGTGTTTGTAATTTGGCGAGGAGAACTAATTAAACCTAAGTCATGGAGTGTTAATCACCATATGACTGAACCTATTTAGATTGATCACAAAACATACTAAGAGATTTGAATAAAAATTTGAAGGAAATAAAGAACATGACATACATTCTTAAAAGCTAATTTTATATGATGATCTTAACCTTGCCTACAACTTTAAACCTTAAGGAACTAACAAACAACACATAAAAGCTTAAGTTTTCAAAGGAAAAGGCTATGAGAGGAGAGATAAGATTTAACCGGTAAAAACACGAACAAACTAGATTTATCTAAAGATCCGGAGATTACAAACACAATTAATGAATGAGAAAGTGAAATACAACTTAAACTTACTTGAGTTCTTAAGAAATTAAAGCTTCATTCTCCTTCAACAATGGAGGAGAAAGAAGAGAGCAAAATGTGACTAAAAATAAAGCTAAGTAAAAAGTGTAGGAGATATGAGAGAGGAAGAGGGAGGGAGAGATATATACAAATACCATTTCTCTCTCACAAAAATATCCTTAAAACAACTAAAGGTATAAGTTTCTATATAAGTGGAAAGTTCAACAAGTGGGTTAAACAAGTTCGGATTAAATAATAGGATCTGAGATGAACTCCAGTGCTGTACACAGAACGTGTGTTGTGCACCACGCACATGATGTATCCCTAAGCATTCTTAAAAATTACTCCAACCTGGACTCCAGCCCTTTGGGATGATGGTAAAAAATTACCGCTCATGCACTCGGTTGTCCTAACTTGTTCTTGTGATCCACGACAACCACGAGATCTTTGATGAATCCGACAGCATGTTCTTGTGATTGAGAATCTCCAGACCCACGATCGACAGCTTGTTCTTGTGATTTTTTTGTCGCTTGTACTAAAGTTGCATGGGATCTTTCTTTTCTTTTTTGTATAGACAAAAGAAAAAATCTATAAAAACTCGATAAGGGTGTTTTAAGGATTGAAGAAACAGAAGGAACTCAAAACAGGGTGCAAGCATGTAGTGACGGAGCTTGGAATCAAAGTTGGAGGAGGCCGGATTATAAAGAAATCTTGTTCGATGATTTTTTCAAGACTAAATCTAGTCATTCGAGTATTAATAAGACGGTTTTGATAATAAAAAAAAATTAAAAATCTATTATTATCATATGACTCGACGAACACAGTATTATCATTACAAGGAATCATTTACCAAACCTACCGTTTTGCCCCTGCCAACATGGCACCCAAGAATGAAACCAAACAAACAAAAAAGGAGAGAAGAGAACAAGGGGTCCAAACAAGAGTTGGAAGCCAAAGCAAAGACTAACAGTTGTGAAAGAAATAAACAAATAAAAGATCGAGAAGGAAACTTGACATATAGTCAAATCCTTGTACCATCCAAGCATCGTTTAAAATCCTCCAATGAGTACTTCGTGATGTTATTTATGCCTTTCACCCCTAATTAAAACTTTAAAAAGTCAGTACTAGGAAAGAAAAGAATTAATTTTTACATGTAAAATACACTCCTATTTAATTTGTCATTGTTGTAATTTTTATCACATACATGTGGTAGTAGTGGTATCCAAGTAAAGTAACTAGGACATGGAGGGGAATAGTCAGGATTCGCGTAAGCTCCCTAATCATTAAACAAAAGTAATTAACGTGGGACATACATGAGAGTTGATTTATACCATTTGACTTGGTCACCTATTTTCACTTGAACAAATTAAAGTGTTGGAACTTATGACTCATATGGAGAGGTACCAAAAAGTTCTAATGAAGGTCAGCTACCGAGCGGAGCGGTACGATACAGAATATTAGGGTTGTAATAGAATATCCCTAGTTTGTGTAATAGTTGTTTCACTAATTAGTGCAGGTAGCATCGAATATTCTCTTCAGAGTATAATAAACCTAATCCCTTAGAGATTATTTCCTTAAGAGTACTTTATATAGCTACCCACTTACAAAATATCCCTAAATTGTAGCTAATAGACTAATCAAAACGTGAATAACTATGATATGATGCCCAACACTCTTTTCCACCACATATTTTTGTGGAGTCGATGCTTAATACCGGACTCCACTGACATATGTGTTGGACAGGGAGTGTTTGTTTCTATAAGCCAAGCTTCCACCTCGAACTTTCATGCAAATCTCACTTGCCATATGTGGGAGTCATAAATCTAGAAATACTCATGAGTTGAATGGTAGCCCTCTCTCTCTCTCCAAAGTCTCAAGTGACGAATTCTTGACGGAAAAAAATTTGTTCACCCTCAGCACAAGAGAGTAAACAAAGCACTCACCCTGATTGGTTGGAATGGTGTAGGGTCCACAAAAAATGATGTGATCCCACCACGAAGTGTATTGGTTCCGTAAATCCTACACCATTTCAACTAATCAGGGTGAGAGTTTTATTCACTCACTCTTTTTTGGTGAGGGTGAACAATTTTTTTCTCATTGTTGACTGGTAGCTTACTCTCTCTATTGATGATATCTCAATTTCTGAACATCTACCTACAAAATCTTTGGTTCTGGTTATGACCTCCTTAGGGCATCCACAACAAGCCTATGTAAAATAACTAAGCAAAATGTAACTGATCGGGAGAGGAGTGAGGAAGAAGTGTGTATTGGTGAAAACTAATAGTAGAACAATAGATACTGAGTGTACAGTTCCTAGGTAGATTTGTTGAGATACTGTAGCTTGGATCAAACTATTAAGGTGTTTTCTCAAGCCTAAACTACTACCTCACAACCCCGAAAGGAAAAAGGAATTTAGACTCGAGTGATTTTTCGAAATCCGAAATAGCCGATAACACTAACAAACAAATAATTTATATTGATTAGAATTTTTCTATAACTCTCTACAAGCCCTTACTTGACATCAAAGAAACAAAAAAGACTCAAGTACAGAGTTGCTCTCGGAGCATCTTCAATGATAAGCCATTATGTGAACCATCAATCATCAGGGATAATTTATCCTCCAACAAATGGAACTAAAGGTATGATACCTTCAACAGTTAATAACTAACCATAATACACTAATTTTTACTATATATTAGTGTGAATAATACGATCAATTAATATGAAAATACATAAGATATCAAAATTCCATGTCCTTGGTGAATTCTCTATTTTTGGCAAGCAAAATTAAATGGGCGTATAGACACGTTAGTTTTTATTATAGGAAATTGTGTGATGAATAGGTTTAAACAGACTTTTTTCTACATATGCTCTTATTTTTTGAGATATAGAGTTGATTATTGTTCAAAGAAAAGTCAGAACACGATATCGATATCAAAAGATTTTTTTTTTCTCTATTGGCTTTTAATTGAGTTGTTTACATTGGATTGATTTGTAGAATTTTTTGGACTAGTTGCATGTTCAAATCTTTTGAGGTCAGGTGTTCAAATATTTATGCGGAGGTGTTCAAAATATTTCAAGTTGGGTGTTCAAAAAGTGATACACTAAAAATAAAAATTGAAAATAGAACATGTATTCGAAATAATTTTTTTTTTTTTTGGTGTTCAAGTGAATACCCATGGTATTGTGTGGAGCCACCAATGCATAAACTCCCCATCGGATTCAAGTCCACTCATTGCCTCCGGCGATAGACACACCTCCACATCCATGCTTCCGCTGCCTTCATACCCAGGGCTTAAAGGCCACTTTCCCATCAAACCTGGCGTCGTACCCACTCTGAATCGCCACCGCTCTTCCCATCCCAAACTCACACTCATACATTTCAAACCGCAGCGACCACCGCATTATCACACCAAACTACCCTGAAAACTTCCCAAGAATGTACATAAACGGATGGTCCATCCACCTGTCCACCCACTTTCGCAATGCCCTGGCAGAATGGCCCACCACCGCTTCATGCAACCGCCACGCTGCCCACCCAAATCTATGCTTGAGCAGCTCTCCAGCCGAGGCTTTTTCGATCACCGGCTGAGATAAATTGCCGAAATACTCATTAGGCAACGACGGGTCCATTCGGGTTCGGTTATCTGCAGCCATGTTGCAACTGGTTTCCTCGTCACATGGAACACGACGTGCTCGTGTGACGCACCTCCAGATGAGTGCACATACGGCTTGGAATGAAGAAATATTAAGGGTTTTGCACTCCGAGTTTGCCTTGCTCTTGAGTTTGGCCACAGATTGCGACGAGAAATGGAAGATTCTCGTTCTAAGTGGGGGCGATTCGACTCTTCTGATGAATTGATCGTGGTGAGAGAAAGGGAGGTTGATAATAAGGCCGCATCCATCGGGGAAACATCGAGTGAGAATAGGAGGACGAGAAATTTCATAGCTCTTTTCCTGTGCACGGTAGGTGTTGGATAAAGTGTCAAAGAAATGCCAATACGATGTTCCGTTAGCAACCACGTGGTTGATGGAACAACCGATAAAGATCCTATCAATTAGCTCTGTCACTTGAATTGACAGTAATAACATTGTATGCCCATCGTGATTTACCGCCCCCTGATGATCAAAGAACGATTCAACAACTAAAGGGACATCAACGGGCGAAAGAATGTCAGAAATTGATAAATTCACAGTTGCATATATAAATTTTGCTCCAGGGCTATTGTTGTAATCGATGTACACCAAATAAGAATTTGGGTTTTCTTATTTATGGGTCGCAAGTCGACCTGCAAGGGGATAGAAATGGATTAAGTAGAGAGACAAAGACTCCTTGAGCTTTTCTAGTAGAATTTTGACAAGATTTTGTTGGTCATTTGTGTTATGCTTAAACACGCACCACATGCACAATAGCAGAATAAATAAAGAGAAAAATGACACACGAATTTACGTGATTCGGCCAAATTGGACCTATTTCGACGGGGAGGGGAGTTTTACTATAAGCCGGAGAAAACCGTGTTGTTGTGTTACACACTCACTCTCACAATAGTTGAAACCTTACCAATGATCTCTCGTGTATCTCTCTCAAACTCACTGCATCTCTATCTTTTGGTCACACAAAATTAAGAGACTAACAACAAATATATATAGTTACATAAAAACCCTAAAACCCCCTCCTATCTGAGCCTAAGCCCAATGGCCCACACGGGTTGGACTCTCAACAATCACCCCCTCTAACCCGAGTGAAGATTGTCATCAGCAGCACCCCCATGTTGCCATCTCCAATCAGCTATCTCTAACAAGCACCTGTGTCACTAACTTATCGAACATCCATGCACCCCCAATCCAGAGTACAATAGCTCGAACGAGTGTATCCTGGCATAACTAGACTCCACAGCTAATCAGAAAATTTCAAAATCCGAGCACCGCACCCCCTCAATTGGAATGCCTCTACTCACACACCCTCCGTATCGACAACTATGGAGAGACCACTACCACTAAGTGTATCAAGGCAAAACAAACTTTTTTTGGTATCGTCGGAGCTCCCAAATCCTCTGTTTCTTTCCCCTGGGCTTCTTCATGGACAACTTGCATCCATTTCTTCTCTTCCTTCATGCCTGAATCCCTCACAACATTTGAGCAATCCGGCTCACTCAGCATGTGTAACTACAACTGGTGCATCTCCTGCCCAACCAAACTACCCATACAGCTTGCCCCTTGTCTGACAGTAGCCCCACGTGTCACGATAGATCCCACAAGCCTATATAGCCCACCAAATTTCTTCCACAACAGTATCTCCCGCTCTCCAACAGAAACCTGAATTACTCCGTTATTCACCGAAAAACTACATCTTCTCTCATCAAGCATCCCAAGAGATATCAAGTTTTTCCTCACTCTTGGCACATGTCGTACTCCCGCCACCTTCACAATTTTTCCACTCGATACCTGAAACTTCACTGTCCCCTTGGCAATAACCCGATTCGCTATATCGTTGGCTATCCGGACACAACCTCCATCGAATGCCTCGTACTCCCAAAATTGTGACCTATCCCCGCAGATATGATATGAGCACCCCGAATCTAGCACCCAACCCAATTCTTCTGCGTTTGTAGCGCCTAACACTGCCAACGAATACTCATCATCAGATTTCTGAAAAGCCACTACTGCCTCATTTTCAAGATCTCTGCCATATATTTCGGACAATTCTTCTTTCTTTGCCCCTCTTCCTAGCAATGATAGCAAGTGAATGTATGCCCCCTCAACCGTGATCTGTTACCGCCACCCTTTTTCTTTCCATTTCCTCTCTATTGGTCCCTGCCCCTGTTACTGACTGAAAAAAGTGTTTGTGACTCATCAACCTGCGTAGCCCCCATCTCATTCCTCCTCGCCTCTTCATTGAAAATAGCATCATTTACCATAGTCATTGACAACTTACCATCCAGCGCTGAGTTGCTTAGGGAAACCACCAATGTCTTTCAATTATCCGGAAGATAACTGAGCAACAACAGAGCCTGCAACTCATCATCGAACTCCAACCCAACATTGGATAGCTGATTCAACAAATTCTGAAACTCACTAGAATGCACATCAACTGTCTCACCAACTCGGAGCTTCAAATTCACAAGCCTCCTCATCAGTAGCGCCTTATTCCGAGATGTTTTCAACTGATACATGCCCTCCAATTTCGTCCACAAAGTGTAAGCGTCTGTCTCTTGTGCTACATGATGAATAACCTCCTATCCAACATACTGGCGGATGAACGCAACTGCTTTCCTGTTAACCCACTTCTAATCTTCTTCCTTTGTGTCTACGGTTTGGTCCTTGTTAGTTCCAAAGGCTCATATAGCTATCTCAAAATGAGCATATCCTCCATTTGAGACTTCCATATAGCATAATTGGTCGTCGTCAATAGCACCATAGCATTCATATTAACCTCCGACATCTCCGCAACCAAGATTGTCTCACTAAACACCCTTTGGAAACTCCCACAAGTGATTTGAAACACAGCGGAATGTATAAAAGTAGTAAAATAATATGTGCCATCAATATCTATAGCAAATCTCCGCAAATTGGGCCCGGGATTGGATTCAAGACGTCTAACAGAGTCAGGAACCAGTCAAAAAATCCCTGAACTGGTCAATAAACAAAATCGGGTCTGCCACTGAACCGCTATCCAGTATGGTCTACACTGAACCCAGTCTGACTTTTATCTAAACCGCCGATCTAGACTAGTTTAAACCCTTTGACCTCTTTGACCCTAAATCCTGACATGTATGACCCTTTTGGACCTCCACCTGAACTATCTAAACTGTTGTTGACGTCAGCCCTAGCCCGTGATGACGTCAACCTTAGCACCCTTGGCCTGCCGCCCCGCGTAAGGACACTTCTGGCAACCTTCCTTATACTCCCGTGATCGTCTTAAAAAACCATACACAATCGTGTGTTCAAACTTCAAAATCGATCACTTTTTGTCCGAGCACAAACCGATCAGCCACTCGCCTCCACGCTCCATCTTTCAAACTGCTTGTGCTCTGTCCTCTGTTGACCAAATCCGACCACCCTTACACCGTTGCGATTGTTTCTGAGAGCCGCACATAACCCACTGAGCAAAAATAATTTTCTTCAATTATTTATCCGACCAGTCTTCAAACGATGCTCCGAAGGCCTCCGAGTGATTATCCAACTGCTCTGTGTTCTCCGGTGCTTCAACCCAAGCTCTGATACGAGTTTTTTTTTTATGCCCAAACACGCACCACACGCACAATAACAGTTTAAATCAAGAGAAAAACAATACACGAATTTACGTGGTTCAACCAAATCGGACCTACTTCCATGGGGAGGGGAAGTTTCACTATAATCAGGAGAAAACAGTGTTGTTTGTTACACACTCACTCTCACAATAGTTGAAACCTCACCAATGATCTCTCGTGTATCTCTCTCAAACTCATTGCATCTCTCTCTTTTGGTCACACAAAATTAAGAGACTAACAACAAATATATAGAGTTACATAAAAAATCCTAAAACCCCCTCCCATTCGGGCCTAAGCCCAATGGCCCACACTGGTTGGACTCTCAACAATTTGTTAGGGTGGACTTGATAAAGAGAAGACTGTTTTGCAAATATAGCATTGAAAGCATGGCTAGGTCCCATGGGGCCAAGTAGATTGGAGGTTTTATCTATTCAACTGGATATTGTGGTTTGATGAAGCACTCTGAGATGGTTTGAACAACTGGAGGGTTCATTGTCAATGGATTGTGAGCATAATGTGTCTTGATCTCACCTGCCAGATGTGGGAGTCCTAATGAATCGAGAAATACTCAGTTGAATGGTAGTCAAATGACAAAATATTGAATGGTAGTTTTCTCTCACTCTATCGTTGATATCTCCATTTCTAAAAATCCACCCACAAAATCTTAAAAAATCAAACTTATTTAAATATTCCTGCTATTCTATTTTTTCTGGAAAAGGGTGGTCAAACTACAGAAACAGTTCAAGATATTTTAAAAAAGGCATAGGTTTTTAAAGAATGTTGCCCTAAATTAAAGGAAATTTAATTACTCCCTCTGTCCCAATTTAAATGTCCCCTACAAGAGAGCGTGTAAGTTTGACCTTAAAAAATAAAATACTTTTGGAGCTAGCTTTTACATTTTTGGGGAAAATGCTACAATACACACCCCCTATATGGCGTAATGGTTATGCCTCTTAGTGGTTCAAGGTTATGCCACTTAGTGGTTCAGTTATGTCTTGTAGTGGTTCGATGTTATGCCATTTAGGGGTTAAGGGTGCATATGGTGCACATCCTATATAGGTCAACTTAGGTCAATGTCTATAGGGCATAACTAGTTATGCCTCTTAGTAGTTTTTAGCCTAACTAGTTATACCTCTTAGTGGTTTGTTATGCCGGTGCCTACCATATGCACTCAAAACGAGGATGTGTACCATAGCATTCCCCTTTTTTTGGTAGAATTCAAAAGATCTTAACGAGTATTTTTAAATGGGGTAAAAAAATTAGAAAAAAAATATCTAGAAATATGTTTTTTTAAAGTCAAATGACACGATTTTACATAAGGAACATTTAAAATAGGACAAAGAGAGTAATTAATTAAGGAAATACAAAAAGTAGAGAAATTGGTTCCGATTATGACCCCCCTTACATGATACTATGTTGTTCAATATAACCTTACACCTCCCTCTCTCATCTCCTAGTCAAATTTCTGTTTTCCTTTCTTTCTTTTTTTCTTTTTTTCAGGACGAACTGATAGAAAAATAGCAAACCGAATTTCTGGGTGTTTAACCCCTACATTGTTTTCTTTAAAATTGAAATAACAGCACACTTAGGCTGTGTTTAGATGGCAACAATCTCAAGGGGAATAGGAATATGATATCTTCTACCCATGATTCCAACGTATGAAATAGACAGGAACATAAATGTGATGTCAGGCTTTTCTTATTCCAAAGTTTCTAGACATTTCGACAGGAATGTGATTCCTAAATTTACATATTGAACTGCGAATCACATTTTAAATTTTAATCTCGATCCCTCCCTTACCCTATGAGAATCTCAGATTTCTGACTCATTCATTAAAAAAAAATGTCAACTTTAATTAATAATTTCTAAAATAATTATTTCTCGTTTAAGATTACTGAATTTATTCAAACACCGAAATGCAATTCCTCTGGTATCGAATTCCTAGGAATTTAATTCTCAGTAATCGTAAATGTGCGAGCATAGAATAATCTTCCCTATTTTACTCCAGTCCTACCTAAGGTAACGCCTAGTACATGAACTCGTCAGTTGTCGCCTAATCTAACATTATAGTAATAAATTCGATTAAATCTCATGCCTAGTACATGAACTCCTCAGTTATTAGGTAATCCAACCTTATAGTTATAAATTTCATAAAATCTCATAATAATGACACACCAGAAAAAAAAAAAAAAAAAAAAAAAAGATTTTGTAGTCACAAATTCAATTGGCTGGTCAATCTGAGAGGTCTTATAGGCCGGCAATTGAAATAACAACACCCTAGGAGGAGCACAAAAGGACACAATAACGAAAATTTGTGTCTTAATAACTCTTAAACCTTTGCACAAAATTAGTTTAGCTGCTACTGTTTACTTTCTTGGGAAGGAAAGAAATTATCGTATCTTTCAACAGAAACATGTGGATTCACATACTGTGGCTCGGAGTATTTAGGAGGAGTTGAGTGCTTGTGTTTGTGCTTGTTCTTGGCAGAAAATGCCTAGGACTGTTCCTAATCAGATTCTTTGTGCGGCTTGAGGGATTCCTTTACAGCTGTTACAACAACATCAGATCGGTTCTTCATAGCTTTGAGTATATAGCTTTTCGTAGCTGGTAGGGTCTTGTATATCTTGTTTGTTGTTTTTTCAAGGTTTTTTCTTGATTCGTGGGTTTGTTCCTTAATACAGTAAAAGATCTTGTTCCAAATAAAAAAAAAAACCTTATGAAAATGTTGTACTTCCAATACAGAGTCCACTGAAAATTCATACCAGGAAAGAAATGGTTTAAGTAATTAGTGCAAGTGAAAATCCGACGTTAAAATGAGGTTAAGCAATTGGATCGATCTCTTACACTTATCGGACTATATTCATAAGGAACGTAAAGAGTACTGTTCATGCATTACACAAAATGTTATGCCTATCATTACTTACAGGGTACCAAAATTAGTTGTAGTGCATGTAAATTGATCCGAACATCTAGTTATAAAAATCAATAATCTTGATCAGATCATCCACACACAGCTCTCATAAATTCCTCATCAGCTTCAATCCCGCTCATTGCCTCCGGCGAGAGGCAAACTTCCAAATCTATGCTTCCGCTGCCTTCATACCCTGGGTACGATGTCACTTTCCCGTCAAACTTATTCGCATACCCACTTCGAATCGCCACCGCTTTTCCCATCCCGAACTCGTTCCCATACATCCCAAACCGCGGCGAGCTCCCCATCATCACACTAAATGGGTCATAGAACTGCTCGATGTTGTATATAAGCGGATCCTCCGTCCACTTCCCCACCCACTCCCGCACTGCTGCGTCAGAGTGGCCCGCGACGGCCTCGTGCACCTGCCATGCCGCCCACCCAAATCCATGCTCGAGTAGTTCCCCGGCGGAGGCTTTTCCACTCACTGTTTGCATCGAATTCCCGAAATACTCACTCGGTAAGGGCGGGACTATTCGGGCTCGGTTATTGGCAGCCATTCTGCAGTTGGTTACTTGGTCGCGTGGGAGACCACGTGCCCGCGTTACGCACCTCCAGATGAGCGCTGATACGGCTTGGAACGAAGAAATCTTGGTTATGTTGCACTCCGAATTGGCTTTTGCTTTGAGTTTGGCTACGGATTGCGACGATAAATGGAAGATTCTCTCTCTAAGGGGTGGCGCTCTGAATCTGTTGATGAACTGCTCGTGGTGAGTGAAAGGGAGGTTGAGAATCGGGCCGCACCCATCGGGAAACCACCGAGTAAGAATGGGGGCTCGAGAAATATCATAACCCTTTTCCTGTGCAAGAAAGGTGTTCGACAAAATATCAAAGAAATGCCAATACGATGTTCCATCAACCACCATGTGATTGACGGAACATCCAATGAATATCCCGTCAACCAACTCCGTTACTTGAATCGACAGCAGCGACATCATATGCCCGTCGTGATTAACAGCCCTGTCGTGATCGAAGAACGATTGAACGACTAAAGGGACATCGACGGGGGAAAGAATGTCAGCTATGGTCAAGTCCACAGTGGCATTGATAAATTTTGCTCCGGGGCTGTTGTTGCAATCTATATACACCGAATAAGAATGTGGGTTTTCTTGTTTATGGGTCGCGAGTCGACCAGCAAGAGGGTAGAAATGAACGAGGGTGAGAGACAGAGATTCCTTGAGGTTCTCTAGTAGAGATTTGACAGGGTTTTCTTGGTCATTTGTTGGGGTGGGCTTGTTGAAAAGAAGACCCTTTTGGATGTAATGGATTGAGAGCATGGCTAGGTCCCATGAGGTCAAGTGGAATGGTGGATGGTTTGGCTCTTCTTGTGATGGATATCGTGGTTTGATGAAGCATTCTGCGATGGTTTGCACAATTGGAGAGGTCATTGACTATTGAGAATTTTGTGGGGGAGGATTGTTTTCAGTAAACCCAACTGTTCGCCTTCTGTTATTTGGAGCATGAATATGGCAATGGTTTATATAGATGGTTCATAAGAAATTTATTGTTTGCGCGTGTGTGTGTGTATATATATATATATATATATATATAGATGGTTCATAAGAAATTTATTGTGTGCATGTGTGTATATATATATAGATATAAAATTAAATTATAATACCCCACCCCTCCTCCACATGTGTAGTCTGTCCTTATTACGCAAAAACCTTGACTCCGTCCCTGACTCCAATCATAGTAGAATACGATGTGGTTGCAAGAAATAAGAAATTCAACAAAGGAGTTGTTATGCTGGTCGCTTTTTTCTATCCTCATCGGCCAACAACATAAGAAAAAAGAAATTTAAAGGATTTGGCAGAGTTGTGTTGATTAATTTAAAAATTTTAGAAAACAAATTCACATACAAAGAACTCAATAGCAAAGTCTTCAAAAAAATAATCAAAATTTAATTACTCCCTACTCGATCCTCAGCGAACTTTCTTAAACCACAAAGTAAACTCAAATACTAAGTAGATTTACAATCCTAACCATTTATGTTTAAGTTACTGTGCTATCTTTCTTTCGGAAAATTATTCTTCGTTTCAGGCTTAGTTTGCCAGAAGATAAAATGAGGTGGAGGTAATAAAATAAAATTAATTTTAACAATGTATGTCCAGATTCATTGGAGATAAAATTAACTTCTCATTTCATTTGCTAAAATCATATATATAGATTTATTGAAGATAAAATCACATGCTCACTTCATTTGCAAAAATCAACCACTTGATTTTACTCCCTCCGTCACATAAAGTTGTATCACTACGAAACTACGTACAATTTTCAAACTAAAAAATAATGTATTTACCAAAATAATTTTTGAATTTTTTTTGCATCGTATAAAAGTTCTCGATGAGATCTATCAAACAATATTCATATTGACTAAAAAATTATTTTCGTAAACACGTTATTTTTTAGCTTGAAAATTGCACATAATTTCATAGTGATACAATTTTATGAGACGAAGAGAGTATGGAATTTCTATTTTAACAAATGGAAAACCAAGCCTCGGTAACAATGCTCTTCTCTCTCAATAAATGTGTGGGCTTTTTACTCGAGGAGGACAGAATAATCTTCCCTATCTTAATCCAGTCCTATCTAAGCTAATGCCCAGCACATGAATTCGTCAGTTGTCACCTAATCCAACATTATAGTAATAAAATTACATTAAATCTCAAGCCCAGTACATGAACCCGTCATTGTCGTCACAGATTCCAATGCCCTTTCACAAACCCAGAGGCCAATATCGATGCATTTACCCAGTCAATTCTAGTATTAATTAGTAGATTTCATGGAATTAAGTATAATGTTGGATTACGTAAGAATTGACGAGTTCATGTACTAGGCATTAGCTTAGGTAATACCTCGAGGCTTGGTTTGGTTAAATTGAAAAAATTAATTTTTTCAATTATTGGTTTTGTTTTTATTTAAAAAAAATTTGCATTTGTTGGTTTTCGGTCGATTTTTTGAGATTTTTCGACTTGTCTCGACGAGGGTTTTTTGGATTATTTTTCGTGTTTATTCACAAAACTTAAAATTTAGCTAATAATTTTATACTTTTTAGATTCCTCTCGTCGAGACAAGCCAAAAAATCTCAAAAAATTGACCAAAAACCAACAAATACAAAAATTTTTTTGAATAAAGACAAAACCAATAATCCAAAAAATTAGTTTTTTCAATTTAGCTAAACCAAGCCTAGTCATGCTAGGGCAGATAATATGCCACTGACTGCCATCTTTAGGCCTTGTTCCACTTACTTGGGCTTTGGTTGTTTGGACCTTTTGAGTTAATGAATGTTAAAGAAAATGATTCGTCTCGTAAAACGTAAATATCAAAAAATCTAAATAATTTACCTGTGTCTATCATGGATCTCTAAACACGTGCTGGACAGGCCTAAATACTTGTCTAATTTTGGTATTGTATCTCTTAGCTAGACGCTTGTTAATCTAGGACACATTGGTGACAATCTTGGAACTTGCTCAGGGCAAGTTAAAAGGTCAGAATCTAGTTTTTAAAACACAGCCTAGAATAAAAATTTCCACAAATGCGCAATTCATGTATATACTTACATGTGGATGCTGATTTGTATCTTCATAGGATTGTTCTTAATTTGATTGAAACAATGTTCCCAGAATTTCCGTGTCCTTTTGAAGAAATAATGTGTCTGTGTCGTGTCATGTCCGTGTCTTGTATCTGCATTCGTTCTTCTTAGCTTTCCCCAGGAATAAATTCAAAACTATCATATTAAGGTCAGCTAAATTTGCAACTTAACAATATGCGACGTGCAAAAATCAAATCTGGAAAAAGTAAACACACTGGTAAAGGCAGCAAAAACACACATGCACACAGACACACCGCAAGCAACCTGCAAGCATGTCTATTGAATCTTGTCAGACATAACCGTAACATAAAAATACCAAATATCCTAGAAATCATGAAAATATCATCTAAAACCAAGGCAAAGAAGGAAATTGTTCAAAACTCCAAAATCCAACACTTACAGCACGAATCCAAAATGCTAAATGGAAGAAGAAAAGTGAAGTCCCTAACAAGGAATCTCTGCTTTAGATTTTACCCATACCAAATAGTCACAAACCTTAGTCAACCTAACACATTTAGGAAACAAGGTTGTCGTTGAGGGACAATGATGCCAGGTGGTCAGCTGGGCTGTTGGCCTGCTGCTGAGCAGTGACATTCCTGAGGACGTCCATCGCCTCTGCAACTTTTGCTTTCAAGGCATCTGGCGATTCAAGCAAATGCAACACCTCAGTCTGGTCCATCTCCAGAAGCATGCCTGTCACTTTGGCTGCTTGTTCGTGCTCCAGCTGATCCACGAGTGGGTACAGATTCTCTCCCAACATCTAAACCATCCACACAAAAAAGAATTAAGGAAAACAAATGTCACACACATTCTGAAGTATGTCAAATAATATCAGAGGGCTTGACATTAAGCAAAAGGATGACACCAGGGGTGGGACCAGAAAGCATGAGGGTAGAAAAATAAGTAGCCTAAAAAGCAACATCTTTTACATTCTTTGCTTCTGTTTAATACAATGTAGAAATCCACTGTTCACCTTCTGTTATTTGGACCATGCATAGGGCAATGGTTTATATAGATGGTTCATAAGAAGTTTATTGTGTGTATATATAATCAAATTATAACACTCCACCCTTCCTCCACATATGTAGTCTGTCCTCACTATGCAAAAATTCTGACTCTATCCCTGACTCCAGTCATAGTAGAATACGATGTGATTGCAAGAAATAAGAAATTCAATAAAGGGGTTGTTGACTTGTGATGTTGGTTGCTTTTGAAAACATTGGAAAATTTCATGCCATTCAGCCAACAGAGTAGAAAACCCATACAGGGAGTTTGGAAAATTTTCATGCCATTCAGCCAACAGAGTAGAAAACCCATTATTTCTACGTCATTTAAATCTTCAACGACAAATAAATCAATAGCGTACTTTAAACACATTGATAATGGTATTTTAAAACATAGGAAAACTTAGAAACAAATTTCAACAGCAAGGTAAAAATCACTAAGTCATTTAATTTAATAACTAAGAATGACATGTTTCTCCTCTTCTTTCTTTTTTTCTTTTTTGTGTGCAAGAGAGAACATCATGCAATGTACTCATTTTAAGAAAAGGGTAGAGGGGGAGGGGAATGGAATTGAACCCTAAGTCATGCAGAACGTGTGTGATGCACGAGCTCATTGTGAGTATGAGAATGCTATAGCGTCAATATTAAGGACTGTATATCAGAGTGTCTGACCGTCTTCTCTTATAACTATATTAATATAAAATTCCTAAACATGGATAATATTCACATAGTTGTCCTAAAATTTCACATTCATTATACAAATAACCAGACATGATATGGAAAATGGCATACCGTCCTCTGCTGATCAGGTGGTGCATTTGCAAGGGCAGTAGCCAAAGCTGGAACTGGCATAGGCTGTCCAAAAGCAGCATCGCGCGGAAGCATTCCACCCATGTCATACGGAACAGAAAGCATGCCCCCACCAAGTCCAGGCATGGGAATGTCTCCCATATTGCGACCAGGTGGGTAGCGATAGACACGTCCTCTAGGAACCATCTGAAACAAAGATTGCCCGGAATTCATAATTTTGTCCTAGGTGGAATAAACCAGGGTATGAAAGAAACAGAAACCAACCTGAACCATTCGAAGGATCAAAAATTTCATTTTGGTCTTGGAAAGCCAAAAAAAAAAAAAAAATGAAACAATTTGGAGACTTGTCAAAATCAATGCCCATACCCCCAATTATTGGGGACTAAATGGGTTATGTTACTGTTGTGTTGTTGTCAAAATCAATGAGGAAACTTGGAACAAGAAGAAATATTAAGAAACATGGCTAGAATCAATCTAAGTGCATGAAAGCCTAACACGTAAAAAGTGATAATCAAACATATTTGGACTTAGAGACTGATTCACCAATACATAAAAAGTGATAGTCAAACATATTCGGACTTAGAGACTGATTCACCAATTCAGAAAAAGGAACAAGTAAATGACATTATTAAAGGCAAGCATTTTGAAGTATAGTAAAAATAGATGACAACTCCATTACTTTGTTGTCTTTCATTGCTAAAGCTGGAATTTTGTCATATCACTACTAATTCGTTATGGTCACTCAGCAAAAAAAGAACTTCATGGAAATTTTGTTCCTAGGAGCCAACCTGTTGCTGCATCAACGGCATAGGCTGCTGGGCTTGTTGCACAGGACCTGCACCTCTTCTGCCACCTGGGCGCTGGCCCTGCTGACCCTGCTGAACCATCGGTACAAAGAAATTTGGTATAGGGGCCCCTCCTGGCCTCATTCCAGGAACAAGTTGTTGCTGGTAACCAAATCCAGCCTAAAAACATGACAAATGTTGAATTAGAGAACAAGAAAAGCTGCTGAAACTATTGCACTAGGGGGAAACATGTATCACATTAAAAACTATCAATGACACAGGAAAAGTGAATGGAAAATAAGAGAACCAAAACTTGACACGCGCAACTGGATTAACCTTTGAATTTATATTTCATGTTTCACAATCAAATGATGCAAGATCCATGTTAATACATGTACTTAGATAACTTGTACATCTATGTTAATCACATAAGGTGACTAAGTGCAGCATTGCATTTCTAGCACATCTATGTTATAACTGATATCCAAATTATTTCATATCACTAATGATACAACTCTACAAAATACACCCATTCAACTGACTATTTCCATACATCCTATGGAGTCCCTATATCGTACTACTGCCTTACTCGCAAGATTTATATTAAGAAAATGATGACATGTAACTTAGGGTCCAAATTCAACTCAGTCACACACGCACGCGCACAAAGATACTACCTATGCAAAGGCATATCTATTGTTTTTATTCTATAAAACACATAATACTATGAATAAATGAAACGAGCACAAGTACACATTGCAACCAACAACAATGCATAAATGAAACGAGCACAAGTACACATTGCAACCAGCAACAAGGCCAACAGCAGTCAGCTAAATCTCAAGGGCATGGGAATGACAGTCCATTGCCCAAGGGGCAAAATAGCTTATCTTGCTAGTTTTGAAAAAAGCCTTTTAAGGCTTATACTCCAGCATCACAAAGCTTCTTCTAAAATAGAAACACAGGCAAAGTCATTCGTCATTTGTTTCAAATTTTTCCTTCTCAAGAAAAGTCAGAATGGAATGCATATATATACAGGGTACGTTACCAAAACTCGAAAAATGAAATTTTACCTGTGGGTATGTATACATGTATAGGTCTATCTTATGTTTGGATCAGGTTCAGAGTGGTACTTCCTTACACCAACCCAAAATCGAAACTTACCTAGGATATTGATTTTAAAACCAACACCTCCCCACGGGTACAGAAAGTTCAGAAAAACTGCCCCCATAGTGGCAGATTGATTTGTATATCTGTCGGTCTTGGATGAAATTCCATTCCTAGATGAGGACAATCTACTAGGCAAAGAACTCGTCATATCTCTCTCAATCACTCATGACGAGAAAAGGAACAATTGAAGAAATTATAGCATTCATGATAGTTTGACATGGAACAAATTTAAGTAGATCTGGTTATGCGCGGTGAAGCCAAAATACAAAATCCATATGGAACAAAGAGAGCAGTGCACTAAAACAAGACCAGCAAATCAAATGAAAAAATCTACCACAAACAACCTTGCTTTAAGAGAGATCAACTAAACCAATTTAAGACATTCAAAACAGTTTTAATGCCAAAAAACTGGAAATAATTTCCTTTTGGTAATAGCTCTTTTTGGAGAAAACTGTGAACATCCATAGGCAACAAAGGGACATGCAATTTCATGTTCAGGAAAGCTGTGACAAAGGAACCGAGCACAAAAAGAAAGAAAAAAGGATACAAATAGCAACCAATCAGTACCTGTGGAGGAATTATAGCTGGAGGCGCTTGCCCATAAAATAACTGTTGCCCAAGGCCTGGAGCACCTGGGGGATACATTGGCATACGAGGAGCAAGAGTCGGTGCCATTGCTACAGGCCGCATTTGGGAAAACTGTGCCTGCATTAAACTTACATTTAAAATGGAACACGACAATATGGACATCTAATCTGTACAAACAATGGGATAATCAGGACACAGCTTTACATAAAAACTAGGTTACAAACAGTTAACAATTATAGTCATCTACATTGCATCAAGAAAATTATCTACTGCAGTTACCTGCAACTTTGCTCTTCTCTCTTCCTTCCGCTGGGCAAGAGCAACGTAGAGGGGTTTGCTAACAACCATTTTACCATTCATCTCTGCAAGCTGTAGTTTGAAAGGTAGACGTTAAAAGGTGAACAGAGTAAAATACTCATTATATACGCAAACATTTACTTACAGCACGAGATGCTTCTTCAGGAGAAGAGAAAGCAACAAATCCTGAACCTCTGCTGACTCCACTGGGGTCCCGCATAACCTATAAATACACCAGAAATAGTGAAAAATGAGAAAAAGGATGCATCTATCGTACCAAGAGATTCAAAACGCCACAGAGAGTTCTGTTTTTCCTCTTTTCTTTTCATTGTCATTGTGTATCAATGTATAAGTCGGCTGAATTATTCAAACCTTGCAGGAAGTAATTGTCCCAAATTCTGAGAACAAGTCCTTAAGTTTATCATCATCAATGCTGTCATCCAAGTTTTTGACATACAAATTCACCCCTTGAAATTTGTCTACTGTTTCCTTAGCAGTCTGCTCGAACCGACTTTTCAGTTCAAGTTCTCTTTCTGATTTCTTTTGGGCTTTCCCAACGTACCACTCCTTCTCATCAACTTTCTTACCATTCAGAGCCTCAACAGCATTAGCAGCATCATCAGCATTTTCAAAGTTAACAAAGCCAAAACACTTGGATTTTCCATTTCCATCTCGCATCACTACCACACTAGTTATTGGACCATATTCGCCAAATATTTTCTCCAGATCTTCTTCAGTGGTGGATTCTGCGAGATTCTTCACATATACATTATTGAATTTTGTTTTGCTCATGACAGTTTCTCTTTCTTGCTTCCTAAGAAAATGCCCCACATAAACTTGTTTATCATTGATGAGCATGCCATTTAATTTATCAATTGCAATCTGAGCAGATTCATCATTTTCGAATTGTACAAAACCATAGCCTTTAGACTGGCCAGACGGATCAGTAGCAATCTTGCAAGACAGAATGTTTCCAAAGGTAGAAAAGGTGTCATGCAGTGCTTTGTTGTCAATTGCCTTGTCCAGATTCTGCACACCAGTTATAAACAAAAGGTTAAACAAATGCATGCATACAAAAAGCAAATAAACCCCTTTCAAAGTAGAAGTACAACATGAGAACAGCAATTCATTCTACTGTCTAGGGTGTGCAAGGGTCATTTCGGATCGGTTTGACCTTGACTCACCAACCGACCAGATGCTATCAGGTAGCAAGAAATCCCACCCAATTATCGACCGATCAGCGCGTCGAACTCAACTGTTACCTTGCCGTTGGTTAGTCGATCAGACTCGGTCGGGTTGGTCGGAGAGAAAAGACTCCATTCAAAATCAAATTCTGAGAGAGAATGAGATCTTGAAATCTGTTCGATCTTTAATCAGTTCCAGAGAGAGACGAAGAGAGAGGACAGAGACCTTGATATCAGTACAGTTCCATCTTTGTGACTTCAATAGATGGAGAACATGATTCATTAGTGGATCTTAATGGGCTATGTGAGTGAGAAGATAGAGGGAAAGAAGCCTTCAACATGGAACTCAAGACAAGAGAGAGAGAGAGAGAGAGAGAGAGAGAGAGAGAGTGAGAGAGAGAGATGAGTGAGATGAAAGTGAAGAGCAGATTATGGGGAATGGGGAGAACTGATTACGCTAGGGTTTTGATAGCAAAGCTGAGATTGTGCCACATGTATGGGCCGTATGGCTGTAGATGCACCACTAGAATTATAGGTCAGTCGGGTCTGTTTGGGTGGGCTCTGAAAGGCTGGACCCACGGTCTGCTCAAAACCCTCAAATTTCCCCTGCTTTAGAACGGCATCCAACCAAGAAGTATTATAGGATGGATCAGGCAGGTTACTCAGATTAATGCTCACCCCTATACTGTCTGTTGAAAGATCTTAAGCTACTTTTTATAATTATCAACTTATCAGTAATGATTGTGCAACGCCAATGCTCTGGATGTTGAATGAAAAAAGCTTGGTAATGTGCACATAAATCAAAATGATTCTTGGGTCTACCCTCTCTGATGTCTTTTGGCTTTGATTTGAGGGCATGATTCCGCAGCAAACTCGACGTTATAGGGGGACCACTGTTTCAATGGTATTTTGTGAGCAACCACTTTGTGCATTTATTGCCAAAGGTTAAGTCTGTCTCAAATCCATCTGTTTCAGTGGTATTCTATGAGTAGCCACTTTGTGCATTTATTGCCAAAGGTTAGGTCTATCTCCTATCCATTCCCCGCCCATACCCCCAATTATTGGGGACTAAATGGGTTATGCTATTGTTGTTGTTGTTGTATCAACTTATCAATAATGATTCATTTGAAATGTGAAATTTATTGCAAATGGAAGATGAGAAAAATTACAACCATCAGCTGTCTGTGTCCTCATCACAGAAAAACATGCAATGGGTCCCAAAACCACCAAAGCAAAAGAGAACAATAAAGCAATTAAACCTAGACATGTAAAGTTTCTTGGAACCAGCTCTCGTACTCTCTCAGTAACTGTTCTCCCCACAAGTTTAAGTCAGTACAATATATATGCATGACGGTCATTTGAGATAATCATCAACGATCATAAACGATAGTCCTCCAACTGGTACACGAAGTACCTAACTACTGCCATTCCAGATGGCTGTCAATCCTACTCAAGGGGGCAGTAAAAATACAAAATGCATGGACCAGCGAAAAAGCAGAGAAACAAAGGATAATACCTTGATAAATATATTTGCAGCACCACTTTTGCGAATACTCGGATCACGATGCGAATACATTACCCTGATTGTCTTGCCATTGAGCGGAGTGAAGTTAAGTAAGTCCATTGCCCTTGCCGCTGTGATCACATTTAACCAACAAGGTCAATATATTTGAACATACATGTTCACGTGCCTGCAAGCGCAGGTTTGTCAGGGAGAAGATTCTTTAGAGCATCCACATTTGAGTTTTCTAAAAAAGTTTGCTATTTGTGTTGGAGGGTTGTTAGGTAGAAAGGAAAAAAACATCCATTGACATTGTTAGGGTGTGCTTTAGAGTGTAAAAAATTAAAAAAATCTCTCCCTCCCTCCCTCCCTCTCGCCTCAGCCAGCGCTGGTACTAAAATCGAGAGTGTTTGTTATCTAATAGACTAATACTCTCCCTAGTATTCAAATGGACCAAGAAAATGCAGAAAAATTACCCTAACTCACTTGTGTCATAAAAATCTGACCCTAAAGTGGGCTTAAAAACCTCAAATGCTGATACTCTTACAAGACAAAAGAAACAAGATGAAAATACACTGACTACTGGTAACTAATGGCATCAGTATCCTGGGTAGCCTATATAATGATAACATACCTGAACTTAATATCAAAACTGGAAAAATGAATACTATCTACAATACTACCATACATTCTTAGGTTACTTAAAATGGAATCCCAAGAGACTCATCTTGCCAACTAGAATGGAATTAGAAGTTATTTCTAAGTGCAAATTGTAAGTTACTTTATTAATACATGGAACATATCAAACCCAAAACGTTTCGACTTTTCAATTCCCTTACTTTATGTCTTTGGGTGACACTTATGAGGGATGTAATCTTAATGTTTATGTTATCAAAAGCTTCAACATTTATCTTTTCAATCAACCACTTCACCGATATGGCAATGTTAAAGTCTTTAACCAATTGCACAAATATTTTTTTTACATCTTCTGGATAGCATTGGAATCAGATCCTTTCAGTCAGAATAGGTTTAAATTGTTTTAGGCATGCATTTGGACTTCGCAGTGGTCACTACTGCTAAAAACTATATTTATATTCAAAGAACAAGTGAAATAAAGCTCACACAAGGATAAGGCCACAAAATAAGAACACAACCACTTCCAAATAGCAAGCAAAATAAATGGCATGCACATAATGCGAAACTAGGGGTGCTAAGTCGACTCAAAACCCATATCATAAATCAAAAGCTACAACTACCTCCGCAATAAAATCCTAAATACCCACTGGTTCCAAAATTCAACTTAAATCCATTACTTTCCTTTCTTCTCATACAAGTTAACCAATGAAAAGCCAACTGCATGTTTAGGAAACAAGCTAAGAATGTTGGCTTAAGAATAACATTCAATGACACATCCAAAAGCGGATATTTTGTACCTAGAAACAACGAAGGAGCAACTTCTAAAACTACCAAGTTGATACATCAATCATACTCTTGACCCAAGCAAATATGACTGCAATTACATCGAACCGTTCAAAGACAAAAATAATTTGCAGTTCCCAACCAAAAGTCAGGAACCGCTATTACTAATAAGAGCATTTCCAAAGACTCACTACAGAGACCTATAGGACAAACGCCTGTAGGTCTTAGCACAGGGGTAGGCCAAAGTTGAAGTTTAGAGGCTTCGGTGTCTTCAATATCACGAAACACAATCCACTGGACAGATGTCAATGGACAAAAAAAATTCATGTAGCTGATCCCAAGTTCTTGGAAAATGGGACTTGAGGCTCGGTTTGGTTTGGTTTAAGAGAAAAGCAAATAAGCAACTCATCATCAGCCACAACATTACGCATATGTTGGTACGGTATTTTTGTATAGTCGGGCTAGGCAGAATGCCAAGTAGTGACAAAGTACAATAAAGACTGTACTTTTTGTTTGGCTCGAAGGGGAAAAATGCCTATCAGTGCTGGAATGCTGATGCTCTAAAAAGATACATTACCCCATAACATTAAGTCATCAATTCACAAACCAATTCCACTAATGTGCCCCCAATGATACCCCACTTGATTTATGCATTTATGATCATTGAACAGTTAACAACTAGAATTCATCAACTTTACCAAATTAGGAAACAGAAATCTAACAATCAATCAAATTTCCACAAATAGAAACGGCAATTACAAAACGCATACCATCTTGAGGGTTGTTGTAGTTAACATAGCCGTATCCAAGAGAGCGACGAGTGCTCATGTCCCTACAAACCCTAACCGACACAACCTGGCCCGCCTGGTTGAACAAATCGTACAACTGCGAGTCAGTCACGTTGAAGTCCAAGTCCCCAACGTAAAGCGACGTCGTCCCAAACTGATTCACACCGGCGCCGCCGCCCGCCGCCGTTTCCAGACCGTTCGGCCCCGATACATGACTCTGATGCTGAACCTGTATCTGCGCCATTAGATCAAAAATTCTCTTTTTTTTCGGATTTTTTTTTCCCTATCCTCTAGGTATAATGAAATGAAACCCTAGACTCTAGAGAGATGCAAAAAGAAGAAGACGAAAATCAGTGAGTTTTTGGTTTTTTTTCGGCGATTTTTTGGATTTTGGAATTTTGGGATATGAGAGGAGAGAGAAGGGTAAAACAGGGATAAACCGTCGGAGATCCGAGCGCCGACGAGGAGAGAGAGAGAGAGAGAGAGAGAGAGAGAGAGAGAGGAATTAATTTTGATGTGGAGGGCAGGCCGAACTGCTCCGCACGGCTTGTGATGCGACTGAGTTGTATATATATATACTCTCGAGTCAAGGAAGCCCTAATTTGCTACGTGGATCAATATGGAACGTTGGATGGTTTCGCGCGCGTAAGACGTAGGAATCAAATCAACGGAGTTTGTTTTTGTTTTTTTGATAATCAACGGAGTTTGTTAGGGCTATAGTGTCGGTATGTCTGATTTAACTTTTGGCAGTGCTGAGTTTGTCCGTTATTTATGATATTCCGAGCCACGGCGTTTCATTTGTTATTCAATTTGCCCACTTTTTAAAAAGATTTTAAAATTATAATATTTTAAATCAAAAAATGAAGTAGTTCTGTTTATCGTTTTTCAATTTTTTCATATCAAATTAAAGTATTCATCGTGTACTTTAATTTGGTGCAAAAAAATCAAAAAAGTATACACGGAACCACTTCATTTTTTAATTTAAAATATCATAATTTTAACACATGGGTGTTAAAGTCTTTTGAAAAATCGGGTCAGTTTGGCCCGTTTTGGCTTAACTTGGGTGTCTCATCTAAATAATTGTTTTTTTAACAACCAAGTGTTCGGACATCTTTCGCGCACTTTGACTAATCTTGAGAGATTAATTACATTGTTTGTTAGTGAGAACCCCATTTAAAGCCACAACAAGGCTCTATTTTCTGGCTAAATAATCGAGTTAGATTATTTTTATTTTATTTTTAAAAAAATTGATAAATTTCGCAACGAACTTTTTTAGATTATTAGTCAAACATTTTACTAATAATTTTTTATTTTAAATATCTCTCTGCAACAAAAACCAATAATTGACAAAAAGTTAACACAAATATAATAAATGCGAATTGTTTTTGAATAAGACTAAAAAATAATTTGCCTCAATTATTTATCTAAAACACCAACAAAGCTTAGTCCTTGTTCTCTCCTACTGATAAAATCATGTGTTGATTTTATCAGTAGGAAAACAAGGCCATAAGAAAAGCCGCTTTTTTTGTTGCTTATTCAAAAGCTTTATTTGTTTTACTCTAATTGTTTTTGAATTATCGATTCGTTTGACTAGAGGAATTAAAAATATCAAAATTATTGAAGAAATTATTAGTATTTTTTAATAAAGACCAAAATAATCGAGAAAAGGCATGTGTTTTGGATTTTTTTTTCTCCCCCCCCCACCCCACCACCAAAAAGTAGTGAACTTTTGCGAGTGGTGGCTAGCTTGTGCGATAGAGCTCTTAGATGGTTCACACTACATCCCGGGATCAAGTCTCATCTCCCCCTTGTAATAGATTAAGAATGATGAATGAAAAAAAAAAAAAAGTAGTGAACTTTTAGCCTCTTGGGCTCTATATATTGAACCGTGAATTTAAACATTTGGCCCGTGAATCACTCTGTTATGAAAAGAACCTTGGCCCAAATATTTTATAATGGCACAGCCCTCTGTATTTGAATATTCTGACGTGATCCATTTGGCCCAATCATTACATCATCAGACTCTGATAATCAGAGCCCAATGGCCCATTCGAGTTTTTGTTCAACCGGACGTCCCGTGCTCGAGCAGTTCCCCGGTGGAGGCTTTTCCCCTCACTGTTTACATCGAATTTCCGATATACTCACTCGGCAACGGAGGAACTATTCGGCTTCATTATTTGCAGACATCCAGCAAATCGGATTCTTGATCCAATTAAACGGACACTTGCGAGTGAAAGAATGTCAGCGATGGTTAAAACTGTAGTTGCGTAGATAAATTTTGTTTGGGACATCAGTGGGAGAGAGAATTAGGGTTTAATGTTTTTAGGTCACAAGCTGATTCAAATCTGTATTTACCAAATCTGGGATGCTGCTATGCATGTTTAAATGACTGTCTTTCTTCCCTTTCTGAGAAAATGAGAATGATCTCCTATTCATACCTAGACTAATGCGTAGGTGTGTAGTAACATAAATGAGCATCATTTATTCCCTGGTCTTAAGGCACCGTCACGTGGTGCCCCAACACTCTTATCCACAACATAATCCTATGGGACTCAATGCAATGTGTGGTGGATAAGGGCAAGTGCATATAGCCGCAAGACAATAGAACAATTACTAACAAATAGGTCGTCAGTTCTTACATAATCCAACTTTTGGTAAATTCCATTGAATCTCCCAAAATCAAACAGAAAGCAAAATTTTGTAATCACAAACCCAGAGGCCAATAGTGCAAATTCGACAACACCATATTTGTCGATAAGTCATTCTCTTTCTTAGGAGTATTTCACAAAACAAGTAAACCTAACCATTTGCATATAAAATCAAATAATGAAATCAAATAGCATATAAAATGCACCTAGTTGATTGATTCATCTAAATAGCAGAAGTCCCTTTCAAGAACTAGTTGAGAGCCGATAGTCGATAGACGATGCCATATAAATCATCATCTGCATGGTTATCTAATCCCAAGTAGATCTACAACAACAACAACAATAACATAACCCATTTAGTCTCCAATAATTGGGGGTATGGGCGGAGGATGGATAGGGGATAGACCTAAGCTTTGGCAATAAATGTACAAAGTGACAATAAATGTACAAAGTAGATAGGAGACAGACCTAATCCCAAGTAGATCTAGAAATACTAATTCATCAACTAGGCCAATTAGAAGCTCCCACGATTTGATGTCCATTAAACTGGAAGCAGATCTCATCACCGAAAAAAGATGCAGAGCAAACACCCTACTTATATCACAGATATAAGCAAATAAATAAAACCAAGGTTGGGAAAACATTTTCCAAAAATAAAATCCAGGAAAACACAGGTGACGGAAGAAAACACAGGCACACACCACAAATAATCTGGAAGCATGCTATTAAATCTTCTCAACATAGAATACCAATTATACTAGAAACCAGTCTAAAACCAAACAAAGCATGATCCAAACTCCAAAATCCTACCCGACACAAGACACATCAAAATTGCCAAATGGAAAAGAAAAGTGCACTCACTAATAAAGAAACTTTGCTTTAGATTGTACTAAAACCACGCTGTCACTAACTTCAATCAACCTACCACATTTAGGAAACAAGGTTGTCGTTAAGGGACAGAGATGCCAGGTGGTCAGCCGGGCTGGTGGCCTGCTGCTGAGCAGCCACATTCCTCAAGACATCCATTGCTTCAGCAACTTTTGCTTTCAAGGCCTCTGGTGATTCAAGCAAATGCAAAACCTCAGTCTGGTCCATCTCCAGAAGCATGCCGGTCACCTTGGCTGCATATTCATGCTCCAGCTGATCCACAAGCGGGTACAGATTCTCACCCAACATCTAAACCACCCACACACACACAAAAAAGAAGAAGAAGAAGAAGCAAATGTTAAACACTTTCTTAAATATGTAAAATAACATTAGACAAAAGGATGACACCAGGGCCAGGACTAGAAAGCATGAGTTTTAAAATAAAATAAAAAAATCATCGACAAAAATGCAACATTGCTTCTGTACAATGCATTGGAGAAATCTATCTTGTTATTCTCTTGGTAAACAAAAGACCCATGTACTTGTAATTGGTCATGTTTTCTCCCCCATTTGGGTCAGTCACAAAATTATCTATATTCCTCCATTCATACATATTTTATTCATATATAGGGAGTTGAGAAAAAAAATTCATGCCGTTTAGTGAACAGAATAGAAATCCCTTTATTTTTACATCATATATATGATTCGATGAAGAAGAAATCAATAATTAAAAACATGGTTCAAAAGCAAGGTAAAATTACTGATAGAATACCAAACTACGTTCTTTGAAATCTTAAGAGATCAATCTATTTAATTTAAGTTAATTTAATTTAATAATAAGACTAACGTTTTTCTTCTTTTCTTGCGTACAAAAAAGAACATCCTTCAGTTAAAACAAGGGGAAAGGGAGAGGGGAATTGAAGCAAAGAGTGAACTTGGAACAAGCGGACCCATTCACTTGGGCTAGTATGCAAGTTCAAGAATGACATATTTAGACACGTGTACAGACTACGGAAAATGGCATACCGTCCTCTGCTGAGCAGGTGGTGCATTTGCAAGGGCAGTAGCCAAAGCTGGAACTGGCATAGGCTGTCCAAAAGCAGCATCACGCGGAAGCATTCCACCCATGTCATATGGAACCGAAAGCATGCCCCCTGCAAGTCCAGGCATGGGAACGTCTCCCATATTACGACCAGGTGGGTAGCGATAGACACGTCCTCTAGGAAGCATCTGAAACAAAGATTGTCCAGAATTAATAATCTAACCAAAGGTGGAATAAACAAGGTTATGAAAGAAAATCAAATGGCGTGAACCATTCAAAGTCAAAATTTCATTCTGGTGTTCTGTCTCAGAAGGCACGGAAATTGAAACATTTTGGAAACTACTTGAAATCAATGAGAGGAAACTTCATACAACTTTAGAAAATTGGCATAAACCAATCTAAGTGCATACAAACCTAATACGTAATAAGCGATAAACAAACATATTCCACCTTAGACTGACTCACCAATTCGTAGAAATGAACAAGTAAACGACATTATAAAGCGAACATGGTTGAAGTATTGTCAAATAGATTTCAACTCTATTGCTTTGATGTCTTTCATTGTTAAAGCTGGAATTTCGTAAAATCACTATTCACTAGTGTTTTGTTCTGGGTAAATTTCGGCTGCATTACTTTGCCGTCCTTTGTGGCTAAAGCTGGAATTCGTTATATCACTAGTGATTCCTTTAGGTCACTCAGGAAACAAAACGTTACAGAACATCATTTGTGCCTTGGAACCAACCTGCTGCTGCATCAATGGCATAGGCTGCTGGGCTTGTTGCACAGGACCAGCTCCCCGTCTGCCACCTGGGCGCTGGCCCTGCTGGACCATCGGTACAAAGAAATTTGGCATAGGGGCCCCACCAGGCCTCATTCCAGGAACAAGTTGCTGCTGGTAACCGAATCCAGCCTAGAAAAATGACAATTACTGAATTAGAGAACATGTAAAGCAGCTGAAACCATTAAAATGGAGGAACAAAATATAAATTCTGTCAAGATATCAAAAACTATAGACGTGTTACAAACTATCAATGACAGATTGACAGGAAAAGCTTGATGGAGAATAAGATGACCAAAACTTGACATAGTAACTGGATTAGCCTTGGAATTTTTTTATTTTCATGTTTACCAAATAAAGATGCACATGATCCATGTAGATACATGTTGTGCTTCAATAATTATGTTAATCATGTAGGACGACAACGTGTAGTATTAAATATCTAACACATCTACGTTACAACAACTATCACAAGTATTTCGTATCGCAAATGATAGAACTCCATAAATTATACACATTCAACTGACTATTGCTATAATTCCTACGGAGTCCCTACATCATACTACTGCCTTGCTCAGAGATTGATAGAAGAGCTATTTAGAAAAAAACATTGACATATGTAACATAGGGTTCAAGTTCATCTCTGTCATCACACACAAATCCGCACACACACACACAGACACACACCCACCCACCCACCCACCCACCCACACACACACACACAGAGAGAGAGAGAGAGAGAGAGAGAGAGAGAGAGAGAGAGAGATTCTGTCTAAGCAAAGGTATACCTATTGTTATGCTATAAAACACATACTGATATCCGGCTGTACTGACTATCACACATAAACAAAATGAGCACAAGTACGTATTGCAACAAAGCAGGCCAACAGCAGTCCAGGGCATGGGAATGACTGTCCATTGCCCAAGGGGCAAAATGGCTTATCTTGGTATGTAGTTTTGAAAGACGCCTTTTTCAGAGCAGCAACACGAGCAAAGTCATTCATCATTTATTTCCTATTTTTCTATTGAATTTTTTGCATGTGTAGAGGAATGGCAAAGGGGTCATTTGGTCCAGGTCTTGCAGTTATCACATTCCAATTCCAAACTCAGAGCATTTACTTGCACCCAAAACCTAACCACTGCTAGACATACAAGATTCTGATGTTACCCAAACCGCACCTTACCGCGACACTAGTAATTTTATTACAACAAATAGAGGAAGCAAAAATACTATATGCTAAATCTCAATAAATCAACCAGCCAAAAGTGTTACCATCATTCATTCCAATCACTTAACATTGTTTTGAGAATGAATTAAAAGGATTATTTTCACCAGATGTTTCACCCCAAATCAAAACCTGCCTACTATTTTGATTATAAAACCAACACACCCACAGGTAAGGTAAGTTCAGAAAAAACAGCTCCGAGGAGGCAGATGGATTTGGATAACCATCAGTTTCAGTTGAAAATCATCCCTAGATGAGAGCAAAATCTACTAGGCAAAGAATTCAGCATATCTCTCACGACTCAATCACTCACAATGAGAAGATGAAACAGTTTATGAAACCATTTGAAATAAGAAGTGCAGTGAAATGCGTTTGCATGAGTGGTATTTTGTAGCCTTAATTAAATGCTTGGGAATTGGTGAATAATCTAATAAAATGAAAGACAAACAACTAAAAAGCTCTAAAATGACGAAAATGATCAAGAGACATGATAGTTTTATACTCAGCTCCAAAATTTTATAAAACAGCCCGTTCAGAAAAAAACAAATGTAAGTGCAAATGTGTCTGCAAGACATTACAACAAAGGTGTAGGAAGAAATATAGCATTCTAATAAATACATCCTGAACCGTTTGGTGATGTGTGATGGAGCCAAAATACAAAAGCCTTATGAATCAAAGAGAGCAGTGCACCAAAACAAGATCAGCAAACCAAATTAAAAAATAATAAACAAACTTGTTAACTTGATCAACCAGTGATTAAAACATTGATTAAAACCAAGTAAAGACATTCAAATCAGGTTTAATGCCTAAAATGAAGAAGCGAATTATTTTGGCAATAGCTCTTTTGGAGAAAAATCGCAAAACATGCTTAGGCAACAAGAATGGACAATTTTGACTACAAAATCAACCAGTGAACAAGATATGTTCATAAAAACTGCGATGAGGGAAGCAAGCGGAAAAAGAAAGAAAAAGAGATAAACAGATAAAAGTTAGCCAAACAGTTTGTACCTGTGGAGGAATTATAGCAGGAGGTGCTTGCCCATAAAATAATTGTTGTCCAAGGCCTGGAGCACCTGGGGGATACATTGGCATACGAGGAGCAAGAGTTGGAGCTATTGCTACCGGCCGCATTTGGGAAAACTGTGCCTGCAGTAAACTTACACATTTAAAATGGAAGGAAAAAGGCCAAACACTATTAGACGTCTAATACGTGCAAACAATAGAACAATCAAGCCATAGTTATGTATAAAAACTATCAACTCAGCAGCAACTGATAAAGGTATACTGAGAGAGGATTGTAGTTGTCATGGAGGAGATGGGGATGGGAAGAGAGACCGAGGATAGAACCAGGTCACAACCACATTCACTACTCCGCATTAGCACTAGCAATTGAAATAGGCCACAAGATAATTCAAGATTAACTAACTCCAACGAAGGTACAAGCCTTTGGAGCCCGAGTTGCACAAAGCGGGAGTGGGGTTAAGAAGAGGATCCTAAGTGGGGAGCGCCGAAAGGAGCGTTTACATAAGTATTAATTAAATATAAACATGAGTGAGAAAAGACGGCCTAATATAGTTCTTATATCAATTTATGGGCTAAACACATAGATAAGTCAAACACAAAAAAGAGTCCTAACTCTCTCTTTCTTCCTTTCTCTTTTTGTTCTTCATTGCTTCTGTTTGCAAAGAGAAGTCCGAATTTCTTCCTTGAGATTCGTGTGCGAGCTTCCATCCCATCTTATTTAGGAATGTGCTCCCGTCCCAATAAAAGTGAGACGGGAGCGCACTCATTACTTGGGAGCACTGATTCGAGCCCCCATCACGTGAGCGCACCCACTTTGGAAGCACCATGCAACTAACTTTGGAGCTATAATCCACACTACATATATTGTATACCCTCAAATGCTGATCCTAACATGATATCCTAAGTAAATTTGAGCATTTTGTCAAGCTCCAATTATTCCATACACACCCAATCTCATCAATGTACTCCAACAAAAAAATACACCTTCACCTTAATGCCACATTTTCGACATCATTAATGTGCTTCTGGAGTTGGTATATGAGATGTTACTTCTAAGTTGGTACAATGGCCCATGGACCAATAAAACACAAAAACCTACCATCAGTGTAAATCAACTGCAGTTCCAATTTGCAAAGACATATAGTAGACACAGAAAAATGTGAAAACTATGGAAAAAAGGGTCCATGCAACTAGAATACTATTGTCCCACATGTTTCATCAAGATTAGGTGAAGCAACAATTCACGAGAAACATAGCATGTTGCATACGTGTAGACAACTAACACTTAATAGTTATAGTCTATAAAATAGTCATCCATGTCGCATGAAGGAAATTTTCTACTGCAGTTACCTGCAACTTTGCTCTCCTCTCTTCCTTCCGCTGGGCAAGAGCAACATAGAGTGGTTTGCTAACAACAATTTTCCCATTCATCTCTGCAAGCTGCAGTGAGAAGAGGTAGAAATCAAAATGTGAACAGTGAACTTAGTAGAATACTCATTATACACGCAAACATTCACTTACAGCACGAGATGCCTCTTCAGGAGTAGAGAAGGCAACAAATCCTGAACCTCTGCTAACTCCACTGGGATCACGCATAACCTATAAACACATAAAAAACAGTGAAAATAGGATCAGTATATACCATAACAAAAGATGTAAAAACACCACAAAGAATTCTATGTTACTTTACTTTCTTTTTATCATTCTTGTGTATAAACATAGATACAAATCAGCAAGAGTAAATCAAACCTTGCAGGAAGCAATTGTCCCAAACTCTGAGAACAATTCTTTCAGTTTGTCATCATCAATGCTGTCATCCAAGTTCTTAACATACAAATTCACCCCCTGAAATTTGTCTACTGTTTCCTTAGCAGTCTGCTCAAACCGACTTTTCAGTTCAAGTTCTCTTTCAGATTTCTTTTGGGCTTTCCCAACGTACCACTCCTTCTCATCAACTTTCTTACCATTTAGAGCCTCAACAGCATTAGCAGCATCATCAGCATTTTCAAAGTTGACAAAGCCAAAACATTTGGACATTCCATTTCCATCCCTCATCACTACCACACTAGTTAGTGGACCACATTCACCAAATATTTTCTCCAGATCTTCTTCAGTGGTTGACTCTGCAAGATTTTTCACATAAACATTATTGAATTTTGTTCTGTTCGTGGCAGTTTCTCTTTCTTGCTTCCTAAGAAAATGCCCCACATAAACTTGTTTATCATTGATGAGCATGCCATTTAATTTATCGATTGCAGTCTGAGCAGATTCATCATTGTCAAATTGTACAAAACCATAGCCTTTAGACTGGCCAGAAGGATCAGTAGCTATCTTGCAAGACAGAATGTTTCCAAAAGTTGAAAAGGTATCGTGGAGTGCTTTGTTGTCAATTGCCTTATCCAAATTCTGCAGGTAAGTTATAAAACAAAAGAAAAAAAAGTTAAATGAATGCATATGAAAAGCAAATAGAGCCCATTGAAAGTGAAAGCACAAAATGAGAACAACAATTAATAATATTGTCTACTTTTATGGATAGCGGCAATGATTCATCTTTAATCTGAAATTTAAAATATATAGAGGATCTAAATAATTACAACAATCAGCTATCTATGTCTCCATCACAGTAAAACATGCAAATGGTCCCAGACCAACCAAAACAAGAGAGGACAGATACACAACGCCCCATGTAAACCACTAGCCCTGTACCTTGATTTTGATCCACAAGCCACACAAGGCCCAAAATGCTTAAGCCCAAAGTACTAGTAGTATCTTACATGGTTTGTTATAACCCCAAGATCACCCATGTAGACTTCCGATGTGGGACTAAACACTCTCTACCCCACCCAAATATGGGGGTATTACACGATAGCAATTGAACATATTATAAGTACTCTCGGAATTAACTCTCATCCAATAACTTTTCTCTCTACAATTTCAAGTCAATGCAATATATACACATGATCGTCATTTAACATAAACATCACTTCAGTCATTATAAACAAAATTCTTCCAAGTGGTACATGAAAAACCTGACTACAGCCATTCCAGATGGCTGCCAACCTGTACTCAAGGATGGCTGTCAATCTGTACTCAAGGGGGCAACAAAAATACAAAATGAGGGGAGCAGCGGAAGTAGAGAAAACGAAGGTTAATACCTTGATAAATATATTTGCAGCACCACTTTTACGAACACTAGGGTCACGATGCGAATACATAACCCTGATAGTTTTCCCGTTAAGTGGAGTGAAGTTCAGTTCTTCCATTGCCCTTGCGGCTGCGATCAGATTTAACCAACAACGTCAATATATTGAAATATATAAGTTAATGTGCCCGCAAGCACACATGAGTGAATAAGAAAATTCTTTAGAAGCCGAAAGAAACAAGATAAAGATACACCAACTACTGGTAACTAATGGCATCTGGAACCTGGGCAGCACATATAAAGATCACCTACCTGAACTCAATATCAAAACCAGGAATGCTAGGCGACTTATCTTGACAACCCTATGAATTAATAAAATATGTAGATTCAATGGTCACGTAACCATTGTCCTTGGCAAATGAAACTAGTAGTTATTTGCAATTGAAAATGTTAGTTCCTAGATTATTATGTTAAAAATCCATAATGTTTTGACCATTCAATTCCCTCAATTTATGTATTTGGGTGGCACTTAAGGGGGAAATGATCTCAAACTTTATATCATCAGAATTTAGCTTCAACATTTATATTTTTCAATAAGCTCTTTTACTAATATACCACTGCCAGTCTTCAATTTTTTTAAACAATTGAACAGAGAGTTCGTACATCTACTGGATAGCATTGCATCAGATTCTCTTAGTTAGAATAGTCTTACGGTGTCTTGCCATGCATTCAGGCTTCCGCACTGCATTGCTACTGCTGAAAACTATTTATTTTCTGAGAACAAGGTGAACGCAGCTAGTGTGGGGCACACAAAAGCTAACAATGCGGTCACACAAAAGATTACAATGCGGTCACACAAAAGATTACAATGCAAATACAGACAAATAAAAGAAAGAAAATCAATCACACAAACTTAATTTGGAAACTAGGGGTGCTAAGTTAACTCAAAATCCATATGGTAAATCATTAAGATGTAGCTAGGTCTAAATCCCTGATAAAATTCTAAATACCACTGGTTCCAAGATTCAACTCAAATACCATTACTGTCCTTTCATCTCATACAAGTTTACCCGTTACCCAAAAAGCTAAGAACATTGCCTCAAGAAGTTTCACAGGCACATCCAAAAGCAACATTTTGCAAATGGCAACAACATAGCAGTAACTCTTAAAATAACCCAGTTCATACACTAATCATTCTCTTTACCCCAGCAAATGTGACTTCTAATAGTTCAAGTTCAAAGATAGAAAAATGCGCAGATTTGTAGTTGCAGTTGCCAAGCAACAGTCTGAAACTGCTTCTACTTAGGGCATCTCCAAAGGCTCTCTACAAAGGCCTATAGGAGAAGTGCCGAGCCACATTTAGTTTCGGAAAGTCCAATAAGGTCTTCAAAAGGCTAAACAAGTTTGCCTCTTCCTAATATGGCTGGCAAGGAGTGATATGGCAGTAGATTGTAGCACATGGGTAGACCAAAAATGCTTTAGAGCCTTAGAGGCCTAGGTTTCTTCAACATCATCAAACGCCATGCACTCGATGTAGGTCAATGGAGCATAGAAATGCATGTAGCACACCCCAATTGATGGGCATTTGAGACTTGAGGCTCGGTTTGGTTTGGATTGGTTTGATCTAATGGAAAGCAACTCATCATGAGCCAGAACATTACCCGTATGTTGATATCTTATTTTGTGTATTCGGGCTACGCAAAATGCAAGTAGTGACAAAAGAATGTACTTTTCTTGTTTGGTTTAAATCGGCAAAATGCCTGTTCAAGGTTGGAGATAATCTAAGAGGCTACATTACCCCATCACATTATGTCATTCATTCACAACTAATTCCACATTTCCACTAATGTGCCCCCAAATGATACTACTTACTTCATGATCATAAACAGTTAACAAATAGAATTCATCAAATTTACCAGATTAGGAAACAGAAATCCAACAATCAATCAAATTTCCCCAAGTAGAAACGGAAATTACAAAAAACATACCATCTTGAGGGTTGCTGTAGTTAACATAGCCATATCCCAGAGATCGACGATTGTTAGTGCTCAAGTCCCTACAAACCCTAACCGACACGACCTGAGCCACCTGGTTGAACAAATCATACAACTGCGAGTCAGTGACGTTGAAGTCCAAGTCCCCCACGTAAAGCGACGTCGTCACAAACTGATTCACAACACCACCACCACCGCCTACAGCCGCCGCCGCCGCCACACCGTTCGGCCCCGATACGTGCTGAACCTGAATCTGCGCCATTACTAGATACAAAAAAAGCCTGTTTTTTTTTCAACCAAATTTTCACCTTTTTTTTTTCGGATTTCTTTCCCTCTCCTCTACGTATAACGAAATGAAACCCTACACTCTCTAGAGAGACAACAAAAGAAGACCAAAACGACTGCAAATCAGTGTTTTTGTTTTTTCGGCTATTTTTTGGATTTTGATTTTTGGGGAAGGGTAAAGCGGGGATAAAATTAAATCGCCGGAGATCCGAGCGCCGACGAGTGAGGAGGAGAGAGAGGGATTTGGTATGGAGGGCAGGCCGATCTGCTCCGCACCGTTTGTGACGCGGCTGCGTTGGAGTATATATACTTTGAGCCTAGGAAGCCCTAATTTGCTACGAGGAGAAATCTTGGCCGTTGGATGGTTTCGCGGGCTAAATCTGGCAGTTGATTCGTTGTTATGTGGGAATACTCTGATGCGTCGCGGTGAGATTTTTGACCGTGGAAACGCGGCGGGCTTTGACAAAGATTCTAATGACGATTGCGTGATCGTTCAGTTTGTTCGATTATTTTGACGTTTGACGCAAGGAGATTTTGATGTTCCAAATTTATTGGGAAATTCTAACTGCACCCATTTCATTTCTTTGTACACCCACCGCATTGGAAAACTTGTGGCCTTGTCCTCTTTCCTTTTCTTTTTTTTCTTTTTTCAAAAGTTCTTTTTTAAAAGATTGCTTCTTTTCAAAAAGAATTTTTCTCCACTCATTACTTTATTATTTCATTTTTCCTTTTTATCTCTCTCTAATTATTATCTCATTATTCCTATTTTCAAAAACTAACCAAACACTATCTCAAAAAAATTTCTCAAACCTCTCCCTTTTCTTTTTTCGAGGGAATTTCCCAAAAGTACTAAAAATATTTGATGTATGTGAGCAAAATATCTTGTCTTGAAATTTGTGTTTAGCCCTTTTTCCAAACTCCCTCCTGCCGTAATTTGCCAGTTTAGGTATGGATTTGGGGTCCCGTAATGACCTCAACTGTGAGCTATCTATAATATGTATTTGGGATTAGGAATGACAATTTCCCCAAACCCGATGGATACCCGCCCCACCTCCAGCTATTTGGAGGCGGATATTATTTGATTCTTCGTCCAATGGGAGCGGGTATGGTAGAATTTAAAGAATCCCCGATTGAAAATGGAGCGGGTATGATTTTGTGATACCCATCTCCAGATACCCATACCAGCCCCCGTTTCAAATTGTATACATATTTTTTTATGAATGTATATGCGGGCATAGTATATAAATGTATATATGTATGTGTGTGTATATATAAGTATGCATATTGGTATAATTTATGTATATTGTTCCGAATTAAAACTATATATGGTTTAAGTGTTAAAAAAAGTTTAATGATGGTAGTTTTTAAAATTATATATAATCTTGGTAGACTATTTTTGCTTTGCAAATTTCTATTCTATTTTGTTTTAAATGGTTGTTTTTGTTAGTGTAGGACACATAAATTAGATCTTATCATCTTTCTTTTTTTTTTCTTTTTTCCCAACTAGTTTGGATATAGATTTATGCTTGACCAACCGAGTGACTAAAAATAAGACGCGTCCCAAGCGTAGGACTCTCGACCGATGTAGCATAATATTCGGAAGTACCGGAGTCGAATCCACAGAGACGGACAAACATGTGCAGGACTCAAAGATGACGGGTTCACAGTTTATCTTGGCTCTTAGGTAGCCACCCCTTTGATTTTATGAGATTAATTAATTAACCACTAAACTTATTTAACTGATTAAATGCGAAATAATAAAGAGAACACAGCTATGGGGACTCAGCGTCCACACCTAGCCTAGCCGAAATTACTCGGGCCACAATTAATCCTTTTTACTGATTTTAGAATCTGAGAAAAATTTCCTAACGAATGCGCACCACCTGTCACCAAATTCCGTGCGCATTCAAATTCCGGTAATGCCTGGGTTCGTTCGTTTGAAAGTTTCAGTTCCCTAAATTGCTTGAAAAATGATTTAATTCGGCCCCGAGGTGAGATATCGACTAGCCAGATGCGGGCGCCTTAGCCCCGCAGCCGCACTCAATGACATATAATCATATGGTGTGTATGAGAGGCACAGAGAAGTTCCTAGTATCGATGTGCAAGTTGGGAGGCAATTTAATAGAGGCGGTATCGACATACGTTCTGTATCGATACCGGTGGCACCTATTGGCTATCAGGGATGTATGGGTATCGATCACGGGGAAAGACACGTATATCGATCTGGCGAAAAAAATCATTGAACTGATTATTACAAGGGTATTATAGGTATTCAGGCTATAATCCTAGTTAGGGTTGGAATAGGAGTAGAGTTCTGGTATTCAGGCTATAATCCTAGTCAAGGTTGGAATAGGAGTAGAGTTCTCTTATAAATACTCTCTATTGTAAAACCCTAAGGTGTGGTCATCAATAAACGACTTTTTCTATGTGCTCTCGTGGATGTACCCGGTTTTGGAGAACCACGTATATCGTTGTGTTGATTTTTTTACTGTTTTACGTATTCGTTCATTGTGTGCGTGTGGTTATAATCACTCCAACAAGGTAGCATACCATCATTCTCCAATTGCCATTTGAACTTGATTCCCGAATTTCCTTCAACATTTGGTTTCCATTTGGATCGAGCACTTGAGCCAATAAAAATGAGGAAAAGATTTGTGCTTAATCTTTTTCCTTTGAATTAAAATCTTGGCTATTGGAGTTAGTGATTTGGTATAAAATCTCTCCTTTTGCATCTCAACCAAATCCTACAAAATAAATAAATATTCAAATGAGCATCAAATCTCATAATATTAATTATATTTCACTTTTAACTAAATATGTTTGTTATCATAAAAATCAATAATGTTTTTCTAAGAAAACATTTGGGCTAACAATACCCCTCAAATCATATCCTCCTCTATATCCCCCTCTTATTATATCCTCCTTCATCCTTTATATACATATCTCACTAACAAATAGAGCGTTTGATTCCTGCCGCAGGCTAAAGGACCAACATAGGATCTGCTACAGACACCGCCATCATCGTTGGTGAAGAACTCTAAAAATCAGTTGGCAAAGCCAATTGGATCAAAAAGGCAAAACCCAGAGCTGGTTCTCCAGATCTACAACTCTCTCTCGCCTAACAGAAATGTGATTTTTGTTGGAATAAGATTTTTAATTGTCGTTAATGTGATGTTTTCTTGTCGAATACTTGAGCCGCTCAAGACTCAATACATGCTTGGTGATATTTCAATCATGTGACGGTGTTTCACGAGGAATTAATAATTTTCTGAAGGAGAGGGCACCACTAATGTTTTTCCAAACATGAAAGGATGTGGGAATCGAATGAGAAAAGCTTGAAGAAGTGGGTGCTTGGACTTCAGTGTCCTTAGCTTTCATCACTTTTAACCAAAAAGCTTGGTTTCAAGTCCAAACAAGTAACTGTAGGCCAAGATCACACCACCAGTACCCACCACAAAAACGAATAAAGATCAAACCAACACCATTTCCCAAGAGAACAACAATTCACTTTGGTTTTCCATGCCAAGAATATTACACAAGGGGATCAGGCAAGCGGGGTACACGAAGATGGTACAAATTTTACTTTTCTTTTCTCTTTCCCCAAACAAAGAAAAGAAAATAAAAGAAAAGAAAGCACAGAAAACCAAAGAGAGAGTGAGAGAAAAGAATTTCCAACCCCTTCATCTGCCTTCCGGGTGTAATGGGAAAAGCTGTAGAGTCTTGTCTCCCTCTTCTTTACAATGTTTTTTGTCCTCTTCCAAGCTTTCAAACGTCCAAGTCATACACTTCCTCTTTTTTGGACTGTCTTCTTCTTCCTCTCCATGTCCCTATAAAAAAATTCTACTACCATGTAAGAATAATGAAAAAATCCACAAAAAAAGTACACAAAACACTCGTACAGAGGTGGGTCCTATAAATTTCAGGCCGGAGCCACAGAGTGTTTCATAGTGTTTAGGAGCCATTAGTTTTTCAATTCTGATTTTGAATTGTGGATTATAGGTTCTTCGAGTATAATTAAAATCTGTTAAAGTAATGGGCTGATATGTGCACAATAATTCTGTGTGAGAGTATAACGAGACTCCAAAAAGCTCATCCGGTGGTGATTTTGAGTTCTGCATTTTCGATTTCATTTTCTATAAGAAAGTCGTTACAAAATCATCTAGAAAAAAGTACACAGAACACTCGTATAATTGGAGTGGGTCCTACAATTTTCGGGGCCAGAGCTGGTGAGAGTGTTCTTTGTGCATTTTGAAAGATATCATCATTCCTTGAGTCTTAAAAAATTGTTAAGATTTGCAAAATGAGAACTTCCAGACAAATTTCTCCATGCTACTATGATAGTAAGACACCGATAGCTCTATATAGGGACGGAGCAAGATTTTTTGCAAGTTAATTATATGATTTGGAAACTGAGCCAAACCTTTGTGTCCAAATTTATAGTCGCAATGGTGTGCGTGTAAGTCCGAGGACAGTGGCTAAGACCAAGACTATTGCGCTTCTGCTTCTGCCTCTCGCGAGCTTTGTGGTTTTGAAACCAGTAAAACACGTTCTTGCCTTCGATCCTTCCATACTTTTCGAGCTGAGCAGTGATTTGTTCTATTTGTTGCGCGTTTGGTGTTCGCATTCCACCCCTATAAAGCATCTCCAATAGCCCTATCTGCTCTTGCGTCGGGTTCCACCTCGTCCCTCCAGGGAGCGCCGGCTCCACCTGCACAAATTTACCAAGCTACTGAGGAACGACAACAAATTAAAATGCCAATTTAATGTACACCCTATATAAAAAAAGAATTTGTCGAACATTTTCTTCAATAATCTTAAACGTACTGGATTTCACAATCACAACCTTATATAGATGGTGTAACCGCATCAACTGACGGAACTAAGAATTTCACTATGCAAAGGCAAACTTATACTGATTTATAAGAAAAATTTTGAAATTTTTTTCCCATATACTACAAGAGGTTTTTTTTTTTTTCCTTGGAGGGGCAACCACCACTATTGACACCCCAACTCCATCCCTGACCGCACCGTAAAAATCACATAATACTAAAGTGTGGGGTGCATGGATAATTCAGTGTCACCTGAATTGCTTCTGGCTTATGGTTTAATTTTCTGGCACCACTCTCGGGTCTAATGAAGCTCTTGAGATCAAAAGCAGCAGTGGTGGCCGCGGCAGCGGTGTTGGTGTCCGGAAGTTTGGGAGCAAGAGGGCGCAACCGGTTGCAGCAACCAAGAGTGAGGGAGCTGAGGGGTTCGTGCTCCCATAGCAGTCCACGTGCGAACTGATTGTGCACCTTCATGCTTGATGATCCCATGTGTGTGCATGTATGTTATAATAAGTGATGAGAAATGGGATCTATATATAGAAGGTGTTTGAGAAAAAAGAAAGAAAGAGTGAAAGATATCACAAAGTGGGAGTTCTCTAGTGGGAATTGAGTTGGTGACCAGAAGAGCCAAGACCAAATGATGAGGTGAGGTTGACTTGGGATTTCCATATTCAAAAGAAGAAAAAAGCAAGGGCAAAATTACACTCCAATTCCCCATTTTTTGCCGAAATATCACCGGCACCCTTCTAATTGTGTATAGTCAACCCCTCACATGTTAATTCAATTCTTCTTACTTTTTTTATTGTATTGTTTTTATCTTCTGATATTTACGCATGATTAATGAAACTTTCTTCGGCGCTCTGAGAGAGAAAGAGATTTTCTTGTCATCACTGATGGAGGTCAAGTAGCCCTTAGTGAAAAAGAATAGATGGAGAGAATTACTGCATTGATATGTTTTGCCTCATTGTTGCATCCATCTAGCTCTTTCACTACCAATCTCTATTCCCTTTGCGATAAGTAGCTTTCCAACATCTAATTGTTGATTGGAGAAGGCTACTTTTGGAGATGGTATTTGTTTCGTGGCAAATAACCTTTCACATATCAAACACATGCAACAAACTTAGCAACTAAATAAGGTTGCTTGGTGAGGGAAAGTGGTATCACCGATTGTTGGATTTCATGTAGTGTGGCATGCATATACGTAATAGGTTGGGTAACACAATTTGAAAAGGATGGTTTCATGGTTTTAAAAATCAGCCATTATGTAACGAGTTACACCCCGTTATATCTGTGAGATGACAAAATCCCTTGTGTATCCCCTGCTTCCTGTTACATATCGGTCCGTTTTCGATAAATGGACTGGTTTATGCCAATACTCGATCATTACATGTGATTTAGACAATATCAATTTTCGTTTTAGGTTATAAGTGATTTTCCAAAATTTACGATTGTTACAATCGATTCCCGTTACCATATATGACCCCAAACTGTTAGTTAAACCCTTGAATGGTGTAAAATAAGATTTCGAATAGTGTATTACTGAAAAATGTAATTTACCAAAACAATAATAATCATATGAAAGGGAAAAAGGCATCATGCATAATTCATGTTCTAGAGTGGGAGCAGAGAGAGAGAGAGAGATGAGCGTGTGGGTGGTGAGTGCATATGAAAATGCTAGGATACATGAAAAATTTCTCCAAATTATTCAAAAAAATTAGGAAAAATCAATGGTCAAGATTTACAATCAAATCAATGCTTCATATTTAATATCTCATGTGAACCAAAACTATTAATTTCTCTTTCCGGAATGATTTCAAAAAAAGTTTTCATGTACCATACTACTCCTCTTCGGGTGAATATGTGTGTGCGTTGGCCTGTCTAATCAGTTCCAAATTTTTCTTGCTTTCATGATAAGGTTTCAATGCTTTTCGGTGCCCTCTTTGGCTCTCTCTTCTTAGCTTTAACATAAAGTGAAAAGAAGAAGAGAGGGAATGAAAAGAGATTCCCCCAATCCCCAAAAAAAGAAAAACTTGAAAATTGGAAAATCTTTTGTTAGCTTTTTTTTTTTTTTTTTAGAGATAGGGATATTTGTATATATTATAGTGTGGTGAGAAGGAGGAGAACTGAATGCCGTTTTTTAGTGGCAGAGGATGTTGACAAAAACAAAACATAACCAAATCTATCTGTCTGATAGCCATATCTCTTTCATTCCTTTTTCTTTGGGAACTGTACGTACCACCAATTTCCCAAACACTAGTAGTAGTTGTTGTTAATTTAAGACCACACCACCTATTTTGCCCTTTTCTTCATCTCACTTTTATTACAAAAATACTAGATACACAACAAAAATATACAATAAAGTGAACAATACACTCACATGGAGTGTGGGCTCCACACACAGTTGAGTGTGAAGTGTGTGCAGAGCTCACACCTCATGTGAGTGTGTTGTCCACTTTGTTGTATATTTTTATTGTGTATGTAGCATCATTTTATTAATACCCCAAAAATATCGATTCTAGTAAGTGGGCACCGAATGTGATCATATTGATTGATTGATTATTTTGTAAGTATATACAGCTCATAGGGTATAAGGGATGGATACCTATATCTTATATTTTGATTTTCCCATTCTATATTTTGGGCCAGTCCGAGGACATAAAAAAAAAATATACAAAAGAAAGACACTCCATCTTAGCCCTTCAAATCAAGGGCTGAGATTAAATCTTATAGGATATCACATACACTTCCTCTCCCCATATTATAGGATGTCCAAAAGTTACCTAAAAAAAAATGAACTTCCATCTTTTGAATTTTTTTTCCCATTACAACGTGCTATTTGACATCTAAGCCACATAATGAAAAAATGGCAACAATTGTCAAATTTTCAACAAAAATCCCAACAAACCAAATAAAATTACATAATAGCCAATGATCCCAAAATAAAATCAATTACATCCAAGCCTTACTAGTTAACAAATTTAGAAGTCTAAATGTAAATCACCTATGAGATACAGTATATAATAAAAACAGAGCGAGGGAGCGGGGAATGGGTTAGAGGTATAAGGAATTGCCTCATTGAAATTCCAATGCAAACGGGATGGGAAACAGATCAGATTGGATTGGATCGGTTAGAATTACCATTCTTAAAAGTGATCCGTATACATGTAGTTCTTGATCCCAAAAAATAAATGCTTTTAAGTCTGGCCACTTTATTATTTGATTATTGGACATGGGTTATCAGTTATCACTTTGAATTGGTTATTCCCATGTACTTTAATGAATTAAAAAATTTATTTATTTTATTTTTTCTGCCCTATTGATAACCCATAGGGCTATTAGTAGGATTTTCTTTTGCTTAAACTAGTTTGATGCCTCCGTGCACGCACGAAATCTCATGCTTTTGTACATTATTATTATTATTATTATTATTATTATTATTATTTGTTTGTGTTGGTGATGTTTTTCAGGGAAATGTTGCTCTATGATTTTTTTACTTACAAATTTCCTTTGGTCCACAGTGGCTATTGTCATTCAATCTAGGATGAGTGTATGTACTAATACTAATGTAGTTCATGCAATTTGTTGAAGAAAAGTTGAAAGAAACCAACAACAAAAAATAAAGAGTTAAGCAGCAGTATTCTATGCATTGAATATTTGAACCTAATTTTTCAAAAAAATAAATAAAATTAGATGATTCAGGGAAAATAAAAATACCACTTTCAATCGTGCAATGATAATTGAATGTGAAATTGAGTAAAGAACAATTGCATGTGTTGAAAGGCATGTGTTCCGCATATCAACGACCCTACTATTGATCTCTATCATGTAAAAATGACCCAACAGCTCCATTGTGGTTTATATAATTCTCCAAAATCAATCACACCTAGAAATAAAACCAAAATTAAATTTGCAACTAAAAGAAACAGGATTGTATAATGAACAAATTATGCAGACCTTATTGCAGAGTCCCAATATAGGTAACCCTTAGAAAACTATTGTACCCTGGAACGATCAACAAGTCTGGAATAAGATGTGGCTCTTAGCTGGGGTTCAAGGAAGGTGGAAAAAGCATGAATGAAAAGATTTTATGAACCAAAAATAAGTGAAAAAATAGTAGTTGCAATTCCAAAAAACTGAGATACAACATAAATCATCATCAAACACACCATTGATCTCACCCTTTGCTTTTCAACTACTTTGCAATTTTAAACCAAACAAAATAACTTATGTCAACAAATAAAATTTTCTCATCTCACAAACCGGCATTATCACTTTCCAGATATGAAACTCTGATTTTCATTTACTCGGAACTATAGGTGGAATTTCGGTAGCAATTGCTTTGATCATTTGCAAATTCTAGCACCACATTTCCTATATGATTTGAACAAATTATTCAGTATCGATAACACGAAGCATAGGTTATAATCACTCACAGATGGAGAGAGGAAACAATGGTCACTCAATTGTGAAGAATATGACTTGCTAAAAATAACAGTATCAAAAGGCATTGAATAACTTTGTGAGCGATTGAAGCTAATAGCTAGAAAATAGTTGAATAAAACAATGATACTGTTAGTAATGACAATTACAAGTCATGCACCACAAATAAACTACTCCCTCCGTCCATTTTTAAGTGGTTCACTAGAGAAACGTGTATTTTTGCGGATGCTTAAAAATGTACTTGTGTATAATGTTTTTTAAAATTTTTTTGGCACCAAATTAAAGTACTCAATGAGCACTTTAATTTGGTATAAAACAAATTAAAAGGTTATATAGATAAATATGTTTTTTAGGGGTTTGAAATTGCACGTATTCCCATATAGATCATTTAAAAAGGGATGGAGAGAGTATATTGAAAACTAAAGCTAAGGATGATAAAGCGAAAAAGAAAATCTTGGAGCTTAATCCAAAATATATTTCTTGGGACATTACTACATGTATAGATACAAGTGCACAGAAAATGCATAGATCGTGTTCGGGGACCCACTTTTGGATTGAAATGGTGGGACTTTGGTTCGACCACTTCTAATTTCATGTCCGATTGAGCTAGAATTTTGTGGGTTGACTCGAAAAAATGTTCTAAGAAGAATGAACTATTCAAATCACTCGTGTGAGACCCAAATGTGGGTCCCTGAGCACGATCTTTTGGATTGAAACGATGGGACTTTGGCTCGACCACTTCTAACTGTCCGATTGACCTGAAATTTTGTGGGTCGACTTGGAAAAAATGTTCTAAGAAGAATGAATAGTTCAAATCACTCGAGTGAGACCCAAACGTGGGTCCCCGAGCATGATATGTGTAAGGACCCGTATTTTTTTTAAAAATATAAATTTTTGAAAATAACAAGTTAATGTGAGGAATTGTGTTAAATGTCAAAATTGACTAAGTGTTGGATTATAGGTGATGTATAAGTTGATTTGGGTGTATTTGAATTACATAAGCCACATTAGGACTTGGGGTGTAATTGTGTGAGATGTATATGTGTGTGCGGTGGGAGAAGAGAGAGACAAAAAGTCACCTTCTTCCCCAAAAACACCAGCCGTTCCTCCCTCTCTCTCCTCCATGGCTCCTCCAACTTCTCTCTTCACAAACCTAGCCAAATCTCAAGCTCCAAACTTACTCCCTTCACGAAACCTTCATAAAATCTCATGCTTTACGCGTTGATATGCTTATTTCACCCCGGTGTTTGAAGAATTTTTCTTGGATCTTGAAGCTAGAGTGATGGTTTTACTTCTTGGAGGTTTTTCAAGCTAAATCATTGAGGTAGGAGACAAATTTCTACTTCCTCTAGTTGTATTTTGTTGATTTGTTGCATATGTTGTTGGGTTGCTCACAAATTTCTTGCCAAACTTGTTTATCAACATGGATAAGGGTTTTAATCTTGAATATCACCATGAATATGGGTTTTGATCATGTTTAATCTTGACCTCTACTCCCTCTAAGTGTTTGGGTAATGTTTTGATCCATATTTTGAAGTATTTCAAGTGGTTCTTGCTTGGGTTGAAACCCCCATTGAATCCGAAAAAGCTGTCAAAAATCTGGGCGAAGCTTGATGGTATCGATACACCTGCGATCTCGTATCGATACCAGCGCGTTCTGTTTTTTTTTTATGGTCGACTGGCATTGATACCCCATTCTGGGGTATTGATACCAGACAGCTCTGAACCTATTTTTTTTTGTTTAGGCCTTTCTTTGACACTTGGACATCTTCAAATGACTTGTTAACTTACATACTTTTTATGAAACACCTTGATGATTGGGTTGCGTGCTTAGCTCTCCTTTGACCTCGGTTCGGTGGTTTGACTGTGTATTTTTCCCTATTCATCAATTACACTCCAAAACTTGTTGGGAGCCTTGTTCTAACTAAAATCTCGTACTGTTGATTGTTTTTCTTAAATTTCGTGATATTTGAGTATATTCTTAGACACTAGATACGTGATGGTGTAATGTAAGGGACACATGCCTCGTTGAGTCGATTTTTTTGACATTTTGATAAAATTGGAACGATTGGAACGAAATACGATCGTTCAAAATGTTTTGATGGATGAAATGTATTAAGCAAACTTAAATGGAGTTTTGGACACTTGATGGTTTAACAAACTTTTGAAAAATGATGGTGATCTAATACTAGGGCCACCGTTCGGTGCATCTCTAGCCATGAGTGTACGGAGCCGACGAAATCCGGCAGAGGGATTCATTCCCTATTTAAAACAAGTGTTTTTTTTTTTGTGAAGAGGTGAAAAATAGAAAGTTTATGAAAAAAAACATGATGTTTTGAATAAATCGAACACATGACACGAATGGTAACGGTTTTGAGAAAATTGACAAACACTTGGGTTAGTATTGGACACTTTGGTATTTCTTTGGACACATGGGTACTTTGTGATCATTATTCTCTTACTTTAGTCCTCCTTTTCATATTTTGCTCAAATTATTCTTGGAATCCAAATTCATGTGCACATATCATACTTCATACATCTAGCGTTTGTAGAATGGTTTCCTACTGGGCTAGTGTAGCTCCACCTATCAGTTTTCAGGTACACGCTCAAAGAACATGTGTTGGATGCTTGGAGTGTGGATGCATTGTATGAAGCAGTTTTTGATCATGAAGCCAATTTTATCCTTTCCATACTTGTATTATTTTTTTTTGGGAAATAACTTTGTAACATTTGTTTCTTCAATCTTTTAACAATCCTTAAAATATGTAAATACTTTAACTCTTTTGGTACTTATGTAATTGGATAGGGGTACCTTTGGTGAGGACGTGAAATTTTATTTGGATATGTACTATTGACTTGACTTGACTTTTCAACTATGATCTTGATTTATCCTATGTGGATTTTATATAAATTTCAGATGTTAAAAATGAGTGCGTGACAATATGTGCATTCTCTATGGGCCGGTACCTGAAGGTTTTCCGTATTTTTTGTTGGACAAAAGCTAAGCCACTTAAAATGCAAAAGTTACACAACCTAGTCCATTGTCCAAAATATATTTCTTTGCATGCCTGATGCTTTTTTTTGTTAGTTGCCGATGTCTTCTTGTTTCCTTTTGGCATGAATGCAACAAAAGTTTAAGCATTCTTGAACCTTTGGAAGCAACAAAAGTTCTGATAGTCTTATTGACCACACTAGTAACATAAATCGATCGTGTATCTCTCTCTCCAAGCTATGCGAAGTCTCTCCCTCTCTCTCTCTCTCTCAAAGTGTTTATCTCTCTATTGACGACGCCGGAAGTGATGGAACCGCCATCAAAGTTGACGCAGCGGAATTCACGAAAGAATAGTTAAGGTACTATTCCAAACGAAATAGGTTCTCGAATCCACGAGATGTTCTTGAATCCACAAGAAAAATAGAGAAAGTCTATAAATTTTATTGGTAATTGAATAAAAGCTCTATATGCCCATAGGCTACATCCTTATTTATAATAGTAGAAGTCCTAATTAAAAGGAAATTACTTAGAGTGGTGACCAAGCAAAGCATTACTTGAAAATCTAGACTATTTGCTAAAAGGAAATAAAATAAAAAATAACCAAAACTAAACTAAAAAGGTGCAAAACAGGCAGCACAAATAAAATCTCCTAATACTAATTGTAAATAAAAATTATTACTAAAATAATATTTCCATAAATAATAGGGGTGTATATCTTGTCCTGGATCATTCTCTTTTTCTTCAAAAGAACTCTTACTCGAGTTCTCATTAGGAACTAGCCATCTTCCATGCCAAATAAATAAATACTTTGAATACTTCAATCGCTTGATTTCCTTCCAAAAAAGTTCCACACAAAAAATTACTTCCAATGATATTTTCTCAGCATTTTTCAATTGATTGATAAGATCCAATAGATGAATATTGAGAATCCAATCATACTGTTCCACTCTAAAAAAATCAAAAAAGCCAACTTGATTTTGTGGGTACTCTTGATCTTGTTTCACCTTGGTATTGGTTAACACATCAACAATTGGCTCATTGAGATAGGTTAGCTTGACCATAGAGTCATCAGATGAATTAGCAACATCAACTTCATCCATTGAAAAATCAATTGGGTCTTCAACAACTTGATCACCAACATTCATAGAAATTTTCTACTTCTCACCCACCTCCATATCGATTTGCTTATCATTAACTTCAATCACAATGTTCCTTTTGCCGCAACTGCTCATATCAACTTTCTCTTTAAAAACTTCTTCAATAACTTTGGTGGATGTATGAATTATATGTTGTTGCTTTAACCTATATTTTTCTTCCAAAAGTTGCTCATAATTACATGGCAAAAATCTCTCCATCATAAGTCTTTTGATTTTTGACCATGCGCGAATGCGACGCTTTCCCAATCGTTCTCTCTTATTTTGCATATCTAACCACCATCATAATGCTCGTCCTGTATGTTTTGCAAGCAAAAATTTTGCACCTTATTTCAAACGGCATTCTCACATACTCAAAGAAATCATCAATATCTAAAATCCAATCTAAAATATCTTCAAAATACTCATAACCACTTAATTTAGGAAAATTATCATAAAACCTGAAATCGGGTTCTGATTCATCATTATCGACACAATTAATTGGGTGTCTCCTAACTACAATCTGGTTACTGGGCTGGCATTGGGCAAATCCCACCGCGCTTTCTCGATTCTGGTTAAGAGGACGGTGTTGGGCAACTCCCACTGCGTGATCTTCTTCAACCCTTACTGCTCCTTGGTCGAGGCATACAGACAACTGCAGCAACGGTTCACGGATTTCTATTTGTGAATCTGTGAACTGCGTTTGTTGTTCTTTAACCATCGCCCTTAGATCAACAAGCCCTTAAGCAACGTCGAGGGGTGTGTTTTCAACTTTGTTTGGTGTCATCGAGCCAAAAACGATCTTGCTCTGATACTACTTGACACAGCAGAATTCATAAGAAACTAGCTGCGTACTAGTTCAAATGAAAATAGGTTCTCAAATCGACGAGAGTTCTTGAATCCACAAGAAAAATAGAGAAACTCTATAAATTTTATTGGTAATTGAATAAAAGCTCTATATGCCCATAGGCTACATCCTTATTTATAATAGTAGAAGTCCTAATTTAAAGGAAATTACTTAGAGTGGTGACCAATCAAAGCATTACTTGAAAACCTAGACTATTTGCTAAAAGGAAATAAAATAAAATCTAACCAAAACTAAACTAAAAATGTGCAAAACAGACAACACAAACAAAATCTCCTAATACTAATCGTAAATAAAAATTATTACTAAAATAATGTTTCCATAAACAATAGGGGTGTATATCTTGTCCTGGATCATTCCTCTAGTGTCAAGGTACCTTGTTCTTCGAACTTTTCTCTCTCTTTTCTCTCTCCCTAAATTTCTCTCTTTATGCATATACATATAAATTCTATGCATGTGGTGTGCATGTCTAAAGAATATCCAGTGTAGCACGTGGATGCTCCGAGGTCCACAAAAACAAATACTCTTGAATTGAGTGTTCAATTTGCTCTTTCTCAACCAACCAATTATCCAATAGCGGCATGTACAAAACGACAGACCACAATCACAAACATACATTGAATACCAAGGGAATTACGAGAATACAGTTTAACCAAATGCAAAAGGGTAAAAAGAAATGAGAGAAACCAATTAATCATGAGTTTTTCTATTTGAAATTGCAGTTTATTTTAAATGGGAGGAACCAATTAATGGCTTAGAGATATTGTTAACTTGTTTCACACAACTCTTTTGCTTTATTAGATGTTTTGTCTTGTTTGAGTAAATAAGAACATAAGTCATACCCATATTCCAAAAAATTCTTTTTCTTCATTCAATATTTACGTGAATGACTAAAAGACCAAAACAAGAGGACAAAATAGGACCACAAAACACACAAAAGGCCAAAAGAATGAAAAAACACAACTCATTAGCAACTTAACTCTTCTCCGTAGGCCAAATCATTCAAGTAAACACTAGGCAAATATACATACTAATGCCCGAAACTTAAAAAGAACAACAAGAAGATTTTGAAGACTAACCTATCACTAATGCCCAATAAAATTACACATAGATAAGGACAAAAAAAAAACATGAGAAAGATTTTGAGGCTAAGATTATGTAGTTATAACAGAAAATTTTTAGGTTGTGATTTTTTGGGTCAGCTGTGTAAAAAGTTGAGAGAAATGGGAAGTAAGTAATTAGATACTGTGGCGGTGAGTCCCCCTAGGTCTGTAATTGGATACTATGGCGGTGAGTCCCCCTTGGTCTTGGGCCAGCTGTGCTAAAAAAAAAAGAGAAACCTGAAACAATTAGATTAAGAGAACCTCATGGTGGTGAGTCCTCCTTGGACACAAAAGGTCAAAAGATGGGCAAAATTGGAATTGAAAATAGAAACGAAAGCCAAACGGAGGATTTCCTTTTTTTTTTTAATATAGAATGATATATTTTATTTCCACATTTGGAGTATTTGAGAATCAATTTCAAAATTGTTGTCAAAATATGTTATCAAAAGAAATTTGAGAATGGATTATCTGAAAAATTATTTTCGGAGGAGCTTTTGAGCTTTTCAGATTTCACAATACAAATTTACGCAACACCCACCTGCAATATTTATTCTGAAAAATTTTAATAATCAAAAAATTTATAATCTACGATTCATAATTTAAAAACTAAAAAATAATTAGTTCCCAAGTACCTCTGAGTAAACTTGCTCGCGAGATAAAGGCAACGAACTATGGCGATATGTATATCTCTAACTGCTAAGAATCTAGAACATTGTTACATTGAATCAAAATAATTTACCCAATCACTTCAGTTCTGCTTGTCTCCTATTGTGGGTTTTTTTTTTTTTTTTAATATAGTGTGTCTTGGGCCAGTCTGCGCACCTCGGTTTAATCCCTACAATCCGTTCTACAATCATTTCACATGCTTACGTGTGGGAGTTAGGTGACCCCAGAAGTTACCAACAAAGAAAACCAAACCTAAGACCCGTAGGAGCTTTTTTTCTCATTTTCATTTTCAAGTTTTTCACATTTTGGCTGTTTGGGTGATAAAGCGAAAACACATTCTAGCCAAAACTTATTCTCTAATTTGATGAAAGGAGAGGAGAAATTAAAAGGAGAGGAGTCTTTTGACTTCTCATTTTCTACTTTTCTCATTTTTATTAAGAAAAAGACAATCAAAATGTATTCTACACATGTCTCTCAAACATTACTCCTGTCGCATAATGTATTATGCACATCTCCTAAACACTTATACCAGATTCAAAGCACATTTTCATCATAATCCAAAAAGTCAAAAAGATAAAAATGAAAGTTTAAAAATGAGACTCCCAAACACCCCCTCCCATAAGTCCTAAGCCAAGATTACCTGACCAACCTCTTGGAGTTCTCGAGTTGTGAGTTGTGACATGAAAAAGGGAATTCTATTGTTGGCTTTTTTTATATACGAACTCGTATAGAAGTGAAGAAGATCGAACTGAATGCATGTTTTTTTTCCATATGATAGAAGAATATATTTTTCCATATCACAATTGGAATAAAATTCTTCTGCATATAATTTGAAGCTGCAACCTCACAATATAAGTGCTCTTGCACTACAATTAAGCCAACTGTCTTGGTCTATGAAGCGGTTTTTAGCGGCACTGGATGTTGACAAAAACAAAACATATCAAATCTATGCATCTCAATTCCTCTTCTTTGGGAACTGTATAGTAACACCAATTTCCAAAATACTAGTTTATAAAACATATCACCCCCACCATTTTCCTCCTTTTTCATCCATTTTCACATCCCAAAAGTCTTGATTCTAATCATTCAGCACCGAACGACAATTTTGATTATAATTATGTGATTGTGGGATTAGAGAGGAGGGATAAGGATGATCAGGGAGGACACAAGAGTCCACATGCTTTTTGTGGGGAGCACTTCTCTAGTTGGACCTCTTTGGCCGCCTGGTACTGTGCCGTGGGGGAGGAGCTCGAATGGGCCTCGCTGGAACCCTTGGAAGCTCGTTGGAGAGTGACAGGGATCTTTGGTGGACGCCGGAGGTGAACTTGCACAAGGGAACGACCACGTTAGTGCCTAGCCCGGGCGGTGACGGTCCAAGAAGGCACTCCGATGGCTAAGTCAGCGACGGGGAGAGAAGTTTAGTAGAGAAACAGGAAAGATGCAATTCTATGTTTCTCGTAGAGAGAAGAGTGTCAAAGTTTCGATCATTTTTATGATGGGGGCGAGGAGCATATTTATAGGCACCTGGGGCGGCGTGTCCCCAAGACGCCTCCCTCGTGGCCTCTACGCGCCCCGGCCCCATCGCCGCGATTTAATGCTTTCAGTGACTCACCTACCAAGGGATCCTCTACCGCCTCCCCGAGTCATCCCCGATGCATACCCCATCAATCAAGTCCCCCATTTTCCTCCCAGGTAGTTACGCAGGGTTGGTGGCTTGCCATAAATGCGATGCAGGTGGGGTGGTTGAACTCATTAATGTATTGCTTAGACTGTCAGAGGTGCCTCGATTGAGCCCCCGCCAGCTGGCATGTCCCCCGGGCATCGAGGTCAATCGACTACCCCAAGGAAGCGCCTGACTGGGCGCTCAAGTCCTCGCTGGGGCTATCTCGATCAGTCGCCGAGCCGTAGGGCATTCGAGGGTCCCGAGCTCCCGGGGGGTGCCCCTGCACTCGCCGTATTACCGAGACAAACGATCCTTGGCTGGCGTGGTTCTCCTATGGAGATCCTGGCCTCTATGAACCGCTCGGCCTTGGGGGGGTCATGCGTCCCCGAACCGGCTGCTACACTTTTTATTATTCTTTAGTTTCGTGTTTGATGAACTCAGGACTAGACAATATTGGACTGTTTGTTCTAATACCAGTCCGGAGGAGGGTATTAGCTAATCCTCTCCTCCGGATTATATTCTTTCTCATTTAACGCTCACAAGTAATCTCCATCATCTTTATCCCACTCTAACCAAACACAGTATTATACATTAAAGCAAGTATTCATATATTCCAATCTATTATCCCGTGAACCCCACCTATCTCTTTTATCACCATCCTTAATCTCATCTTATCTAATACATCCTAAAAATAATCTAACAATTAAATGTATATAAGCGTTAAAGTCGACTCACAAGAATTTATATACTCCATCTTAGGTCTTCTGTTCCGACTTTTTTTGGTGTTATCAACTCCGTCCTTACGAATTTCGTCTTGATTTTAAATGGACTCCCTCAAGTTAATAACCAGATTAAAAATTAGTTCGTAGACTCATAGTTCACACGGATACACTAAGTTGTACGTCGAGACTGGATGGAGATTATGATTCGCAGCTAGTGTTGGTCAATTCCTCCAACCCGTTCGAATCCGATCCGATCTCCGATCTAAACGGATCGGCAATATGAAGATATGTTTGGAGATTGGATAGGATATAGAGATTTTTTTTGAAAATGTTTGGGGATCGGGTAGGGGGTGGAGATAGGCATGTCCCTGCTCCGAATCCATTTCCCTATCCATCTCCCCCCGGTCCCCGATCCGCCTTGTCCCCGAATTTCCGAATATATGTGTCTATTCATGGGTTATGAAACTTTTGGATCCCTCTAAATTTTCTCCAAACACATGGGGTCACATTAAATTTTCTCCAAACATTTTATTATAACTGAACTTTATAATAGAATAAATGTAATTAAATAAGAAATGTATTACTATAATTTGAATGCATCCCAACTAGGTTGACATCTACTCAACTATTAATCATGTGCATTCCTTAAAATAAACATAAAAAAATGCAAAATAAAAACAATATTTTTCCAATCGAGCTGTTGATTTTGTTGTTCCTATTGAAGAAATCAATTGCGTAAACTTTCTTATCGATTGAGTTTTGCAAGCTTGTCGATCGGGACCCAATTTGTGTTTTATAATGATATTTTTCATCCGATTAAATGCCTACTGATACGCGATCCACTTAATTTTTTTTACGACTGATGGATACCATAATATGTTATCTTGTTTGTGATTCCTTTAGATTTTGCTGTTCCTGTTCATGCAAATTCTACTGGCTACAAGTATTTTCCACCCTTGACATGCACTTCGTGGAATTTGTAATGATGCCATTGTTGACATGTGCAGCTCTATCCCATGTTCAGTACTGTAGGACCTAGTAACAAATTTGAGTCCTTTTTTTTTGGCGGAATGTAATCAGATCAGATCGGAAATGGAGATCTTGTAGTGCTGTGCAACATTATAGGGTTGTAGTATAGTATTCAAATTGTTAATTGCACAATTAACGGCTAATATTTAATATCAATACTTGCTCGATTCAAGCAATCAATTGTCGAGATAAAATTCAAACCGTTAATTATCGAGATCAACAACTCAAATGCCGCACTATAAAATTATATTGTGGCACCGCTCTAGAGGACAGCTGACAATGCCAAGCCATCAATCACGACCAAACAATTCTCCTTGTCTCTACCTCTCTACCCACCTAGTTTCATAGGCAGCCACAATTCTGCATCTACGCCTGGAGTATAGGCGCAACAATGGGCACAAATTATGAGTACAAAATTTGTACTGATTTTCAGCTCCTCGTGATATAAGAAGTTTATTTTCGGACGGTGCTACGTACGTTTACAGAACGCGGGATACATAAAATGTACCGGTTGCGCTTGGAGGTGCACTTGTGGGTCTTACACGAATGATCTGAGTCATTCATTAATTTTAGAATGATTTATTGAAGGAACACACGAGAAATCAACTTAATCGAATGTGTGTAAGTGTTTGATCCAAAACGGTAAAACGAAAGGCACAGATGTGCATGCACAGATGGTGCACAGATGGGTCTTGGGGACCCACTTTTGGGTCCCACACGGCTGATCCGAGCCGTTCATTCATCTCAAAATCAAATTCCGAGGGGCCCATGCGGACATCAAGTCGATCGGGCGTCCACAAGTGATTTCGATCCAAAATCACCCATTTTCGTTCAAAAGTAATGAGCGAAATGGGGTGATTTTGGATCGAAAGCACTCGCGGACGCCCGATCGACTTGATCTCCTGCGTGAGCCCCTGAATTTGATTTTGAGGATGAAAACGAAATTCGGATGCCCGCCGCAAGACCCCAAAAGTGAGTTCCCCGGTATTCATCCATCTATCTATCATGTACGCACATCCAGAAAGGAAAGGACTCGATCCAAAATTCCCAAATTTTAAGATTAATGATTCACTACAACAAAAAAGACTTGATAAGACACTCATTGATGCAAGACAAGATATACACAACTATTATTTATGGAAATATTATTTTAGCAATAATTTTTATTTACGATTACTATTAGGAGATTTTATTTGTGCTGCCTATTTTGCACGTTTTTAGTTTAGTTTTGGGTAGATTTATTTTATTTCCTTTTAGCAAATAGTCTAGGTTTCCAAGTAACACTTGGCTTGGTCACCACTTTAAGTAATTTCCTTTTAGTTAGGACTTCTACTAATATAAATAAGAATGTAGCCTATGGGCATATTTAACTTTTAATCAAATAAAATTCAGAGTTATCTCTCATTCTTCTTGTGGATTCAAGAACCTCGTGGATTCGAGACCTATTTTCGTTTGAACTAGTACGCAACTAGTTTCCCGTAGATTCCGCTGCATCACTCATAACTGCCTCAATAAGTGACCTATTGAGGCATTTTACCTATTGAGGCATTACAACTTAGTGCTTCTTGTATCGATCCAGTGAAAAGTGTAATGCAACACTTTCTATGAGGCCTTTTAAGGAGCCTCTATAGCTCTTTCTCAGAGCACTTGTAAGTGCAACATAGAATACTCTAACGAGGCACTTATAAATACCAGACAATCCACTTATTGAGGCAATTTCTGGAGCTGCAATAGAAAATTAGGGGCACCCAGTTTACCATGGTTAACAACTAATGAGACATCTATAAGTGCCCCCATAGCTCATTTGACGTTGGAATTCTAAATACCTTGATAGGTTTGGTGTTGTGGCACTTAAAATTACCCAAAGTCTTTTTGGTTTAAAAAATAATAATGACCTGCTGGAGGTTAATTAGAGCTGAATTACCCATTCAAACACCAATTGTGCACCAAATGAGAACAATACATTATTTTACAAGATTTCAATATAATAAGGGGCATTGTGCATATCCAATGTCAATACAATATGTCTTGGCAAAATCAAAGAAAATCAACCCTAAAAGAAGCATTGAGATTACAAAGGCCATGCTCGATTAACAATTTTAGGCCTATTTTAGTTTTGCTTACATCATTATTTTCCTTATTTCTCTCTCTATATCTCTCCACTTATTACACCTGCTTACATCATCAAAACAAAACAAAACTTGTTAACTGAACAAGGCCAAAGAAGTTTTGACGATCCATGTAAAAATGTCACCAGAACTTTTCTCAAGGAACATCTCAAATACCATCAATAGCTCTTGAGAAGATTGTCAAAGGCTTTAAACTACACAAGAAAGGTAATTGAAACCAATTAATAACCTTGAAATGAACTCACAATCAAAATAGACATTAGACAAAACATGTGAACATACGAAAAATATAAACTTAGTTGTTTTAGACATACCGTAAACCATACCATGTCCAAACATGAACTCCAAAATGCTCCAAATCTGAATCTTCGCTCCACTAGTTTATTTGCTGCGAGTACAGTACATGTGAGACACCAAAACATCCTCAAAGGACCAAGATATTGTCTCCTAACAAGCTCAATGTGTTTTTCCATAGACACCACCATCAATCTAACTAATCCAGCTCAGCATGAGTAGAAGAAATATATCCACAACCCCACAAGATGGCATTTGAAGATAAACATATTCTTGAAAATTTAAGACATAACAAGTGTGAAGGCATTTCCTCAAAGAATTTACGAGAAGTTGGGTAAAATTCTTGTATGAGAAAATACTTCTAAATGAACCATCAATGCTATTGTATTTACGCTATCGATAGGAGAATAAATAACAATCAGCTATTGGTCTAAGTACCAAAAATAAAAGCAAATGCAAGAAACAACTGAATGAAGTACTCTATCAAATAAAAAAATGCTCCCTTGCTATGCATAGATTGAAGACTTTTGCACCACAAGCACAAGTACTACATATTTCAAGTATCCAAAACCAGTGTATACAAATCAAGATTGTAATCTTCTATATCGTTGAAAAAAAAAGACATGAATATAATTTCCTGTTTAGTGCGAATACATACGAAGTAGTAATATTTTGATTCCCGATCGAACACTTCATAGTTTTATCAATGATAATCAGTACATTTTTTGAAGTAAATGAATCCTACATAAATCCACTTCACAATTCGATAGCATATCTTCATAGATTGTGCAAAACACAAGGCTAGAAACACATACTTGATCTCACATTTTGAATGACCAAAAGACAGGGTGAAATTCAGAGCTTGAGAAAAGTGAATACCTTGGCATTTTCAAACGTGAAGGATGGGTCTCTACCACCCCTTTATCAACTTACATTGGAACCATTAGATACAGTAAATTGACCATCTTCTCCAAACAATTTATCTCTCCTTTGAAGCAAAAAGTCTATCAAATAGAGGAGGGGAAATAACAAACAATCAAATTATATAACCCAATTGTAAATTGTAATATCGAATCTGTACTTCCATGCATATAATTGTACAGGCATTTCCACAACAAAATCACCAAAAATGAATGGGCATTCAATCCATTATTTCCCACACTTTTAGACACAACTTCTAGTGTTCGACCAAGCAAAAAACTAAACAAACCATTGGCAATAAAAAAACAACCAACATACCAGAGACACACAAATCCTTGAAGTTGTATTATCATCCTGCAAGTACAAAATTATCACTTTGTTAGATATTGAATCCACTTTTAAAAAAGAAGAATAAAAACAACAAAACTAAAGAGAAAATCAGTCACATCTTCATACTCTACACCTTCAAGAGCTATTTTAGTATATGATATACCAAATTAATATCAACAAATCTATGCTTGCCTTTTGCAAATAAGGGTGGGTAAAAATAGGTACCTTGACCTGGATATCCTTGAGAAAATCATCAGTGTAATGCAAGGAGTTTCTTCCTTGTGTTTATGCCAAAATCACTGATTAGTACATACCTATTGGTAGAAGCCTACAAGGCCAATTAGCCACAGACAATGGCAAAGGCAAAGAGCCAGACTGAGGTATGAAGCAAAACAAAGTGACAACAAACATAAATTGATGAGCAAAACCCCCAAAGCCAAAAATCCCAAATTACAACAAATTGTTTCAAAGAAAATACGAAGCCGAAGAAAGATCAAACATGTAACACTTTGAGCTCCGAAGGCAGCGGAAAAAGCCCTTAGAGGAAGTGGAGCCTTATGGAAATGATCAAACACACTGTTGCACACACAAAAAATTGGAGATTTAATTAATAAGACTAAACTAAAAGAACTCTATGAAGAAATGGAAGGTTTACAATTATTGTAAAAAATCAGGGTCCACAAAATTGGGTATCTACATATTCACATATGGAATGAGAGATGGAGATACACAATAACGTACCGAATAGGGACCGTAATAAAAAAATGTTTGATCGCAAGGTGGAGCTCAAATTGAAGACACTAAAATGGACACCATCTACAAACATGAACCCAAATTCCTAGCTTTAATTTATTGCCAGGGAAAGACAAAATAACAGAGAAATTAAAAAGGAAATTGAAAGGGGAAAAGTAAGCGACCTAGAAGGATCCAAACCTGAAACCCCAAATTTTGAAATTCGTGGAAACCCAGCGTCGATGTGAATGAATTTTGTCCATACAATTTGATTTAATCCAAATGGTTTTCATCGACTTGGTAGGAGTCGATTTCTTCCCTAGATAGAAGAAAGAGGGGGAAAAAAATAGAAAATGTAAGGCAGAAAGAGGAGGAGAGAGAAGGTTTTGGACTCAGAATAGTACCTGTAGCTTTGACAAAGATAAAAGCGCCAAACGAAAATTGAAAAATTAAAAGCAAGCGCCCAATGAAAATTGTAGCGCGTCAAAATTGAGCCAAAAGAAATTACCTTTTGGCGATGCAAGTTGCGTTGCCTATGCACCCAACTATAAAATTGCTGTAAAATTGTACTACTCGAGAGTTGTTAGAGTATTTTCTTCAAATCGGAACCGCCTATGTTTTACGTGGGAGTGATTATATCCTCTATGCAAAAAATGAAGTATATTAATTATCATTATGTAGTTGATCGAAGGAGACAAATTTTGTTGTTTATAATGAATCAACGTCACGATAAAAGGGCTTTCAAAACTTGATAGACTTCAAATTTGGCGAGAGTGCTTAAAACAGCAAGACAAACAAAGTGAACGTTTTGGATCATCATAATTGTGTTGTGATTGTGTGGCTGGCATATATTATCCTATAGCATAATAGCTTGGTTTAGAACTAAGTAAGTTTGATGTATGGGATTGAAAGGCAAGTGCAGACTCGATTTCTCGAATGTTCAATTTAAACCATTACGATTTCATATATTATTAATTCTATCATTTTCCCAAAAATGGTGGCGATCAAATGTCGGGAACCACCAAATTGGATCATATTCGGTGCATCTAAGAGCAATAATGTCTGATAATGCATGACTTGACGGCCATCAGAGCTGTTTTTTTTCAAATTGGAACCGTCTAGATTTTAAGTGGAAGTGATTATATCCTCCATGCAAAAAATGAAATGATTTAATTATCGTTACATACTTGATTGAAAGAGACAAATTGTCGGTTGATAATGAATCAACGTCCCAATGAAAGGGCTTTCAATACCCAATATACTTCAAATTTGGCTAGAGTGATTGAAATAGCAAGACAAACAAAGTGAACGGTATAGATCGTCATAATTGTGTTGTGATCGTGTGACTAGCGCATAATATAATCAAAATTTTATACTTATTATGTAATTACAAAAATTCAATTTTGACCTATCAATTCCAAAATCAAAATTTTCATTTTTATTATTAGAAAATTCATTTTTTTTTATTTTTTCTCATTTTTGAAATAAAATAAAATTTATTTTATAATGCTCCTTCATCAAGATGCAATTGATAGTTGACGGAGTCTTGTGCCGTAGTTGAATGTTTAGTAGCTACATGACCACGACACAATCGTGACAATCGAGATCGCTAATTTTTGTATGCTTGTTGATTAAATCATTCATGTACATTTTTAGCTTGATTGGATTTTAAAAAAAAAACCCTTGATCAAAGTATATTTGAAGAATGACGTCGTGTATTGGTTATTTAAAAAATCTATAAGCTTTTGAGGCATAACTTGTAATAATCCAAAATTTTTAATAAAATTTAGGATTATTTAATTTTGTTTTAATTACTTTAATTAAATTTCTAATTTCATTTAGGGCCCTTAATTTGCAATTACTACGGTTTATACCCTAATACTTCTAAATTGCTACAAATTTGACCCTAAGGCACGTTTACATTTTAATTGCAAGCATTATATTTTTATAAATTCATTTTATACATAATTATACTCCATCATACACCTACACAAGTAATACTAGTACACATACACACACATGTGTGCATATATACATACATACTCACTCCACCAACTACCCCACTACTTCTTCCCAATCAACCCAACACCACACTCCACCCCTTCCCCTGCAAAAATCAGACCTCCCTCCACCCTTTCTCTGCCTCCAACAACTCCAATCAACCCTCTTGTCATCCCCTCACATCCCACATGAGTTTAACCACTTCCACACATCACCCCGACCCAAACACTCCACCCTCACCCTTCATAAACCCCTCTATTTCGTCCCTCACTCTCTCACACTCCCACACATCACCATTACACAGAAAAAATAGCAAGGAAAGAGAAAGAAAGCTCTAAGTTGGGCTATGGAGTTCTAGAGAGAGAAAATAAGACCAAAACTTGTGTTTCCACCTCCAAACCCAACGACATTCAATCTTCTTCCACAAGTTCATCCATTGCACTCCTAGGCATCCACATTTCACCATCCAAGCAAGCCAAGTCGGCCCAAGAAGCTCCCTCCGCCGGTCTTTCGCCAAAACCCATTTTTTCGCCAAATCTTTGCAAAACAAGGTAGAGGCTCTTACCCAATCATTCCTAAGCATTTGTATGTGTTAGAATAGCCTAGGGGTAGTTTTTAGTCTAAGGGTTAAGGCCCAAGGTGAAGGGTTTCACGAAACCCGAACAAAACGCAAGTTGCTCTGTTTTTGCTGTGACGATAGTCCGGACCACCATATCCCCGTCCGGACTACGGTAGAGAATGTTCCCTCCAAATTTGGTTCAAATTATGAAATTACAGTTTAGCCCCTTGTGTTCCTAGTTTCGACGGTTTTGACCCTAAACCATGCTTTTCATGCATATTAAGCCCAAGATTCATTTTGGTTTATGTGTTTAACTTCTCAAGCATGATTAGAACTTATTCAAGTGTTTATGTGAGATTTAATGTGTTCATGTTACGCTTAATCTTGTTCTCGTTCTTGGTATTAAACTTAAGGGTTAAAAGTGTAATTTTATAAAGTATGTAGCTTAATCTACAAAGATATTTATGTTCCTAATTTTTATCAATTAAATGTCATAAGTGGAAGTTTATGAGTGTATCAAAATTTATAAAATAACTTTCGTAGTGGAAAATGACCGTTTTGCCCTTCATTACATTTAGTACTCTTATAAAAGTTTGGACTTGCTAAAATTCAAGGAATATCTTTTTTGAGTCAAGTTATGTCATAAATAACCAAAATAAGATAATTTTACGTATTTACCCTTGGCGGTGACAAAATGACCATTTTGCCCTTATATAAAGTTTATTTACGAAAAAGTCCTCAAAGTTAGTAAGATTTCGCGAAGGATCATAGAACCGTGAAATTACTTAGGTTACCCTTGTACTTACTTAAAATGACATTGGTGACTCTTACTTTCTTTAAATTACATTTTGACCCCAATAGTTTAGTAAATTATGTTTTGGCCCCTGTAGTTGAATTTATTACGTTTAGACCCCTAGTTTTCGATTACTAGAATTTTATGATCTTGTGAATCGTGTTATTTGATTTTGTGACCCTTAGAATATTGTTATCGGTTTGCTTTTACTGTTAAGTGCACTTTTCATAAACGTGTCGAATGTTAGATTGGACAAATAGGTTCCCGGGTTGGTACTTACGTAGTAGATCAGATAGACGTTCCTAAGTTAAAGGAAACCAGAGAGTAAAGAGTATGTGTGGTCAGTTGAAAGGTTCCAATTATTGGGTCAGCGGAACCAGAGCCTCGCCAGTCGAAATGTCTACCAGGAATTGAGTCGTGGTCAGCGGAGCCAAAGCCTGGTCAACCGAAAGGTCCCAATTATTGGGTCAGCGGAACCAGAGCCTCGCTAGCCAAAATGTCCACCAGGAATTAAGTCGTCGTCAGCGGAGCCAAAGCCTGGTCAGCCGAAAGGTCCCAATTATTGGGTCAGCGGAACCAGAGCCTCGCCAGCCGAAAAGTCCACTATGAGTTGTGAATATCAGTTTTGAATTGGAGAGACGTTCCTAAGGTTTAGAATCTATGAGAACTTAGATGAACATGTAAGTCAATGGCTAGTAATAAAATCAGTTATGTGTTTAATTTCAGCTTTACGAATTATTTCTTGCTTATTCCTTTAATTACTGCTTTTCAATCATATATGTTGTACTTATATATTTAGCAAGGGTTGGGTGGGTTAGAGTAGCTATTGAGTGATTTATCGCTCACGGTGTTACACTTCGTGTGACCTTGGTATAATACCATGATGTTGCTTCGCGACTCGGACGTATTATGCGGGCGGATCAGCGTGCTTCGTTGGTGTCGAAAAGAGACGGTTATTTCGTAATCCCAGGGTTTTCTCGGCCAGCACTGTGCTCGTGAGGAGCCGTGGAATCCAGAGTTGAACCTTAATCTATAGAATTCACCCCTTTATTTTTAATATTAGATCTGTAATATTAATTTCTCAAACCCTACTAAGTATTTTGTAATGGGCTGCACTTCACGTTTTCCAACGTGTACTCTGATTGCAACTCTTTTTATTAAATTAATCCTATTTAGGTGTCTTAATTAATGCTTCCGAAAATCGGGGTGTTACATAACTGCACAGATGCACTAATAGCTTTGGGAGGATGTCTTTTGAGGCAATTAAAAGTGCTTAAAAGATTGCCAAAAACATAATTAAGTATAAAAAAATTGATAATTAAATCAGGTCAAGTCAAGTGCCGCTAAAGAAAAAAGGAAGTGAAAAAAAATAGATAGCAAAACGACGTAGTATTATGCCTCTAAGAAACTTCCTCATTAGACCCAATTTTTAGAGGCACTGGAAACTGCCCTATCAAAATTACCACAAATAAATTAAATACTCCATCCGTCCCATAAAGTTTGATCACTACGAAACTACGTATAATTTTCAAACTAAAAAATAATGTATTTACCAAAATAATTTTTGAAATTTTTTTACATCGTATAAAAGTTCTCGATGAGATCTATCAAATAAGATCCATATTGACTTAAAAATTATTTTCGTAAGCACGTTATTTTTTAGCTTGAAAATTGCACGTAGTTTCGTAGTGATCAAACTTTATGGGACGAAGGGAGTATGTAAAATTTGGATTGAGATCAAGTGCCGCATTAGGTACAATCAAATGGGGCACTTAAGAAGGTAGTGCCTCATCAGTAACTTGATAGGGCAATTTAAAAGAAGAACCCGTTAAAATGTGCCCCTAAATCCCCATTTTGTTGTAGTGATTGATTCAGAAAATCATTCTAAGATTAGTGAACGATTCGAACCGTTTGCGTGAAACCCACAAGTGTCTCGCTGAGAGCACTCGGTACATTTTTTGGAAATGGGAGTCAGTACCTCTAGTTTTGTCCTTTTAAGAAACAATGTTTAGACTTCCACAAGAGAAATTAGATTAATCGAACATTGGTAAATTTTTAATTAATTCGTTTAATTTGTTGTCCATAATTCGCAGTCCATAAAATTTAAAAAATAATTAGACGAATAGTTGATCAAGCTGTTAAAGGTATCTTTCATTGAGTTGATTTTTTTTCCCTGTACAAAAAGATTAAAATAATTATTTTCTTCTTGGAAAGAACCAGCGAGATGATACAATAAAAAGAGTTACGAAAAATCAAAAGAAAGTTGAATCATTAAAACAGGCATCATAATTATTTTATGGTGCTTTATTGATCATAATCATAATATTCAAGATGTGCGTGGGACAATCATTATAATTCGAGACAAGTTGCTGTGATTCATTTTAGGTGCATGGAATGTAATTACTTTGGACCATGCAAAGTGGTTCGTTTTGGTCCTTTTTTTCACTAATTTTATAATCAACGCGTCTATGGATACACCACCCGTGTACACCCCAAATGTAAACCATTAAATTCCAACCGCCGGTAATAGTGCACTTTAAATCTAGAATGTCGAAAAATGCTTTTAGAAGATCAAAATTTGATGGTGTACAATTGGGATACATATGGTGGTGTATCCACGGTGTTTTCGTTTTACAAGGTTTGTTGGGTTTTCAGATTTCAAAAACTGAAACCGTACCAAACAACTTATGTTTTCGTCCGGTTTGCTCTATTCGGTTTGGTCTGGTTTACTCAATTATTCGGGTTTTGTTCAATAACAAGTTGACTTTAATTTATAGAACAAGCATGAATAGATAAAATATCGCAGTCAAGAAACAAATTTAACCCAACGAAACTAATTCTAAAACATGTTAAATCCACGGTTTATTAACTAAGATTTGCGATAGAATTGTAATAGTATTTACATATAAAATTAACACATTGAGTAATTAATTGACACGTAATAAAATATATCAAACGTTAGGAACCTGTCATTAATGAGAAGTAATGGATTAAAGTGTTATAAGAAGATCAATACAATATCGTATTGTTCTCTAGTTTAAAAGACAGTTATTGACAGTTATAGGCAAGAAGTGGGCTTCGAAGCCACATCACAAACTGCTAGAAGGCATGAATTTCATGTTATTGCAGATGTAAAATTGAGCAGTTAATAATTGAAACAATCACCCATGAAGTAGATCGTGCAAGGAAGTTATCATTTGAAATTAATCATGTGCAAAATGTGATTTGAATGAGTAACTGTGCAGATTCAAGTTCAAATGCTCTTGTTGGGAATTTGAAGCGATTCAAGTTCAAATACTTTTGGATGAAAGAAACAATCTTTTGAAATGAAATGATGAAGTTCAAAGCCAAGAGATCGGCGAGAAGTCCTGTAAGTAAGGTCTATAAATCGAAGAAGTTGAAGAGTGAAAAATCTCGGACAAATCTTCAACAAACAACAAAAATGATACTTGGTTTGTTCTATGACAGTTAGAATTGTAGTTTTAGGAATTTGACCAAGTTCGAAGTAGTTTAAGAAGTAGATGAAAGTAGTATTTGTACCAATCCAGTATTCGAAGTTCGTATTGTCTTTCTATTTGAAGTTGAAGAAGATTTCGAAGTAAGTTTAGTTTTGATTTTTTAATCAAAGTACCTTATTTCTTTATTGTTCTTTAATTTTCTAAGTAAATTGGTTTGTATTTCTTCACTTTGAAAGAAAAATCTTGTGATTAGATTTTGTTTTCCAAAATTAATTTGAGAGAGAAGACTTATGGATTTTCTCTAGCACGCTCGCACATAATTATTTTTTGCTGGAAAGAAGTAACAAGACCAAAACAAACAGATACTGCCAAAACATAACATAGGGCTAATGTCTGAAAACAAATTCCAGACATCTAAAATCCACCAAATCTCTAAAGTAGACAATCGGAAGATGGGTGTTGTAAGTTTAGTACAGACCAATAGCTCAAGAATCAGACCAAACCATTTTTTCAGCCAGTTTTTACGATTGATTAAGTTTTGCTAATTTTTATTTCCATACGATTGGGAAAAAAAGGTTCAAAATTGGTGCCGATTATTCGGTTAATGAGTGGAGCGGTATCCTAGTGGTTGACACTATGTATTCTTACGTATTTGACCGTGGATTCAAGTGTCACTAGCCATAACAAACAATGTTGATTTTTTGCGAGATTTTTTTTTTATCGTCTGACATGCTGTAGAAAAGAATTTGCTGTACGTTGAGGCAACGTTTCATGGTCAAAAGATTTTTCGACTCACTGAACACCTTGTTTGCATTATGTTTGCTCAACTGGTTGCATACTGCCATACTGGCATGGCTTGTTATTTCACTTTATTGATCTTTTTGGTTGATGAATATATATATCATTTTATTTCCGAAGTATAAAAAAAAAGAAAAGAACCATATAGGAAAATGCTAGGATTTTTTTTTTCTTAATAAGTCATAGTTTTCGGGCTAGCTTTCACTTTTTTTTCTTTTATTTGGGTAATGCAGTTGTCACGGGTCAGTTTGCACACATCTCTGACTAATTCTTATAGCCTCTCCCATAGCAATTTCACACACTTACGCGGAGAGGTGAGGTGGGCCCAAGAGTTAATGGCAAAGTGAACCGAACTTGAGACCTTAGGTGGGAGCAAACTCCTAAGTCCTAGTCCAAGATCACTTGACCAATCCCTTGAGATCGCTAGCTTTCACTTTCTCGCTACTTCGTAGTTTGCTGGTCAAATTCGAAGCAATGCTTCGAGTGACAAAAATATGCTGCCAGTCTTACACACCCATTCACGATGGGTGAAGAGATTACACACTGCGCATTTGGAAACTTTCCTAACAAATTTTTAATTCGAATATGAAAAAGTCTAAAAACACATCTTTCGGACATAATTGTGTTTGGAATTGGTTATACATAGACTCATCTGTGCCAGTTACACAAAATTGTATTTTGAAATTTTGTTCCTATATTTGCCGTTCGGAGACAAGCATTTGTTTCGCAAAAATGATTGTGACACACACACTCAACCACACACAACGACACACACTCACATGTTGTGGGAGTGTGTGTATGTATACTAGTCTTTGTTTTGTAGTCGGGAGTGGAACCCACACAGTGGGAGAAACGGTGGGAATCCATCATTAGGGAAAGACAATGCCCTCATTTGCACGTGTCGCTATTGACCACAAATTCATTCCGTCAGCAAAATTACAACTATTTCATGCACATATTAGTAGGTGTTCAGGTCAACTTACGCATATCACAATTTATTCTAAGAGTCTAATCTAACCACCAGCTTTTTTTGGCAAAAGACTTTTTACAATGCTTTATTCAATTTTTCTGTTTAATGGAGACCTTTTTAGCTTGGAAATTGATGGAAAGTGAATGGTGGTGCTATGTGCCAAAGAGAGTGAACGTGGGCAGGCATTATTACCTTGATTGAAATTTATTCCCAACTTGATTAAGTTGGACATCTTTATACGTATTTAGCCCATCACATTTTATGTTCTAAAGTGGAACTCTTTCTTTCTTCTATGCATTAATTACTTACCTTTACCTTTTGGGGAGAGAGAGAGAGAGAGAGAGAGAGAGAGAGAGAGAGAGAGAGAGAGAAGAATGGATCAAGACGCCATTTGGTTTTTTTTAATACTAATTTTTTTATAGCTATTTTGGTTTTTTTTTTTTCTTTCTAATTTTTCTGGTCGAAATGAATATTAATATTGAAAGTTATCCAATTTAACTACCCATAAAGGAGATCATTAATAATCGAAGTAAGCCAGTTAAAATGATCCAAACTTATTCGATTGTTGACCGCAAAATCATCACATGTATCTAGGCTCTCCTTCATAATTAAGCCATACACGCTTATTTAGGCCTCCTTTGGGTAAAAAACCAGAAACCAGTTTTTTTAAAAACCATTTTGTCCTTATTTAATTTTTTTTTTTGCATTCGTTAGTTTTGCATCAAGATTTTGTGGTTTTTGGATTCCTCTCGACGAGACAAATCAAACGAGTATAAATTTATGGTCAAAACTCAAATTTTTTTAATAAAGCCAAAATAAGTCCAATAATCCAAATATTTTGGCTTTATTCAAAAAATTTGAGTTTTGATCATAATTTTATACTCGTTAGATTTGTTTTGTTGAGAGAAATCTAGAAACTACAAAATCTTGATGCAAAACTAACAAATGCAAAAAAAATTTGAACACGGACAAAATGATTTTTTAAAAAACCGATATTGATTGTTAACTACCAAATGTCAAAAAATACAATCTCACTCTGGTTGAAAATGAAATAGGTGATCACAGATCAATAATATATAATCTTTGACCTCCACCTAATAGCTTAACCATTTGGTTTACATATAAAGTTTCTACATGGTTCTAGAGTGAGGCAAATTTCACCTTATTTCAAAAAGTTTACAATTCATAACTAAGATGACAGGCTAGATAAAAGGTCGTACAATGATAAACCGAAGTTGTAATTATAAATGACCGACCTTAAATGTGACTTCACGTGAGGGTTGGTTATGAACCTCTCTCCACCTAGTACGTTAAGCTTTCGAATTTTAACATAAAGTTTTTACAAAACTCAACCGAAGAAGATGATAGTAAAGGCAAGAAAGTTGTCATATCATGTAAGGTAAAGAGGGTGTAAGTGAGGTGGGAAAGTGATTTGATTTTGGGGGTATAAGTGGATGACAAACCATAAAAACAATTTGGTGAGTTGATTGCACTGAAAGATCCTCCCACAACAAACTTTCATAATTTCCATTTCATTTTTATTCTTTCTTTTTGATTTTTCAATGCTTTAGATCTTGACTCTGGTTAAAGTCTAAATTAATGTGTCTTGTCTTGTCCCTTTCCTCTCGCTTAATTCCCACACTGAAATACGAGTTTAAAGACCTAACCATTTCTCACAAGTGCATGCATGAAAGGCATTATCGTCTTATTGTGTTAGGAACAGATTACCTGTGCTCCACCATGTATATATATATTTTACGTGTAATTATTCATTTAGTTCTAGAGCATAGCAACGTGGTGCTCCGAATGTGTGATGTTGGGGTATTGTCTTGGAATACTATGTGACCGTGTTCCGGGGAAGTGGCCACTCCGGGATTTTCATCCAGATCGACAAAATAAATAGCGTTACGTGTTTATGATGAAAAGTTTATGAAAAAAAAACTTTGACTAGACTCCAAGATTTTCCTTAGGCTCTCATAATCTATAAGGTAGGCTTGTTTTTGTTTTGTTCGGCTATAACATTTTGATTCAAATTAAGTTGGGATTTCATTTATTTTAGCCACGCTCAAGTGACCCAGGGCTAGTGATACAATTTGTTTTTAACTTTAGATCTAAATTTTTTTTTCCAGTGCATTTTTTGAACCTAGCGAGGTTGAATAATTAGACTAGAGCCGCTCCTGACAGGACCGGGGAAGCAATGAATAATTACACTAATTAATTTTACTTCGATCGACTTTCTTTTTGTCATAGAGAAAAATCAAACATTGATTGCAACAACTCCAACCCCAACATTAATATAAAGATGCAGAACAACCCTTTCAGGAGAAAAGAAAAGGAAGAAAAAAGATGCAAAACAATGATCATAATTTTGAACATACTAACAGGTTAACAGCGATTTCAAAAGAATCGACATCCCCTCTCAGGTGCACTCTCACGTATCGGTGGTGTTTGGAAGCATCATTATTGCACCAGTGTGTGATTTTTCATTTTGAGTATTTGATAGTTAATTTGTAAAATGTATTTTGGCATAATGCATTCTCTAAATCCCGAGAAGAATTTGGTTGCTTGTAGGATACAATGTGGTGGTAGCCGGCGCTCATTTCGACCATTCCAAAATGTTTTGGACATTCCGGATTTTAAAAACTTCAAATATAAATTAAATTTTCTTCAATATTGTTAGCGCTGGACTACTCATGCATGGTTAAAATAAATATTTCTAAGAAAATTAGAACCAAATTGTTATAGCCCTAACAAAATTGCCAACGGCCTGGATGTGTTCGGCAATTTTAATTTAATTTTGAATTATTTTTACCGGTAAAAATTAAAATATATCCCAGGACATCACGATCAGACAACTGAAAAGTGTATAATACCCATTTAAGGATAGTGGAGTACCACACATTTCGAAAGAGTCTATTGAAGCTTGGTTACAATATATGTTGGGAAGGAAAATAGGAAGGGAAAATTTCATAAACCACCCCCAAACTTTGACCCAAATCTCAAAAAACCTCTAAACTTTCATTAAATTTAATCTGCATCCCAAACTTGTCTTCCGTTAGTCAAATATACTCCCACCGTTTGGATCTATTACCAAACTAACGGAAAATGCTGAGGTGGAGGTTAACGGACCCCAAAAACCGTTAAGAGGCCCAAAACGACATTTAAATCTCCTTCTTCCTCCTCCCTCCTCCAATTCACACCAAAAAACAAGGGGAGAGAGAAAGAGAAAGAGAGAGAGAGAGAGAGCCACCATCACTGGGATTTTGAGTAGAAATTTTGGAGACCGAATGCTCCACTCTCTCTCCATTGTCCGACCTGTGCAGAAGTTCCACATTAAACAGGTTTTCCCCTTTCTCTCTCTCTTCCTCAATAATCACAAATTCTCCTCCACTCCTTCTAAAAAATCCACTTTATCCTCATCATTGCAAAACACAAACAACACCCACTCGGATTTATCTTCAATCAACCTTCGTGGTATATCAAATTGGGTTCTTCTAAACTGTTCTCATCTTTGGGGAAAAAAGATTGAGACTTTCGATGATCACTCTCTCAAAGACCTTCTTTTCAAGCTTTCTAGGATAAACCCGGAAACTACTCGTAGATTTCTTCGAGTTTTGGAGATGAAACCAGAAGATGTCATTGAAATATTGCTGGGTTTTGAATTTGTATATGAGAAATTCGAAATTGAAGTTGAAAAGGTTAAGTCTTTGTAAGGGTTTTAAGCATCTTCCAAAATCATTTGAGATTATGGCCAAGATGCTCGTTCGAGCGGGTTTGTTTAGGGAGATTGAGTTCTTCCTTTATACAATAGATAGAGAAGGAGTTCCGTTGGATAGTAATGAAGTTTTCAGTAATTTAATTGAAGGTCATGTAGGAGCAGGTGAAGCACACAAGGTGAGGAGGAGGAGTTCTCTCTCTCTCTCTCAGGCCTTTCTCTCTCTCTCTTTCTCTCTCTCTCTCTCTCTCTCTCTTGGTGTGAATTGGAGGAGGGAGGAGGAAGAAGGAGATTTTTTTTTAAAAACAAAAAAAAGGACCCAAAACTACGTTGTTTTGGGCCACTTAACGGTTTTTGGGGTCTGTTAACCTCCATCCCAGCATTTTCCGTTAGTTTGGTAACAGATCCAAACAGTGGGAGTATATTTGACTAACGGAAGACACGTTCGGGATGCGGATTAAATTTTATGAAAGTTTGGGAGGTTTTTTGATATTTGGGTCAAAGTTTGGGGGGTTTTCATTTTCTCCTTTTGAAGTTTTGTATGTTTGGCAACCTCCCTGAAAACAGATTTTGTGAGACTGAGTTTTCCATTTTGGCATTTAGAGAGAATCAGCCAAAAATAGTTCCTAAGGTGTTTTTTGCATTCTTCAAAATATGACAACTGGTTGTGGAATGTTATAATATAATGGAGTCTTTTTTGTTGAACAATGTAATGTATATGTATATATCTCTTTCACCTAGTCACAGTTTTTTTTTGGCATACAAATTTTCATCATTGACATGCTATGTATTTTTGTCAGCGATAAAAAAAAAAATTTAAAGTCATCCCTGCTGAGATGAATAGCTGTGATAGGGTGTTACGGGTACCGTGTCAGATATCACTTGGTACCCCACACAAACCCAAGTTCTTCTCCAAAATCACACATTGCAGACACAATTTGATAATCAACATTGGAGGTACTTTTGCATTTGGGGTGAAAACAACATCATTATAATTTGTTTTGATAATTACTCTAAAACACTATTCTATTGCAAAATCTATCATACACACATCTCCCAATTAAACACTCCCACACATTGATTATCTATTCTGACCATAATTAAAAAATTTACAATACGCAATGCAAAATGCAAAAAATAGTATGCTCTCAAATGGGCTCATATAGTCTCTTTTTTATTTCATCTACCTACAGTTTTTTTATTGAGTTTGTCACTGTAATGTGAATTATAAATTGTGTCAGCAATGTGTGATAAAACGATTTCCGCTCTAATAGGATGATGAAACTTGAAATCCAACATGAAACTTTAAATGAGGTCCAACATTATTAAATGCTCGTTCATTCGTAACCACAAGAATGGAACTGTATCCTATAATGAAACATCACGAGTTCAATTTTTCTTTCCAATTTGGCTCCATTCCTATTTCAAGCTATCATTGATTTCAGAATCCGAAATTAGTCAAGGTACATACAAAATGACATGTACATCCAATTATTAAAAAAAAATGAAAAATCTCTGTGGGGCTGTAGGTGCACCAAATCTTGTTTTTAGCATTGGCTTGACTAATGTGTAAACTGTAACTTTTTGACGACATAATAGTCCAGTTTAATTTCGCTCCTAGCGAAAACTGAGAACTCCTATTCGAGAAATTGACAAGCCAAGCACAAAGAGAACACAATAAATTTTATGTAGTTCTTCAAAATCGGGTAAGTCCATGGATAGAGGCAGCATATTAACTATTTGTGAGGAGGATTTACATTCACACTCAAACTCACAAAAACTCTACAATTTCTATGTCACTCACTTTCAATATCACACCACACCAAATACAAGAGTACAGGACCAGATTTTTTTTTTTGACCAAGCAGAAACATATATTTATTAAACGAAAATAAAGGAACACTACCGGTCCACCAGTACAAAACAAAAAACAAAAACAAAAAATACAGAAAAAAAACAGAATAGAAAATACGACGGATTCGAACCCTCCGAAATCAGGCCGGTTGGAGGGTGGATAGTCCATAGGACCACGTCATAAGACCAAGCCAAGATGCTTACTCCCGCTGCAAAGGCCCCATCTGGACCGGAGTGATCGGAACCGGATCAGCCGCTCACGTCGTCACCGCCGCTGCCAGAGAACTTGAGCTGCCGTCGAAGCCGATCGGAGACCAAGACAAAACCCCAAACTGGTTCCCCAGATCTAGTCCCCCGAGTGCCCAAAAATGGAGGAGAGAGAGGGAGATCAATGATCATCCTCAACCTCTCTCATCCATGGAGGTAGAGCTGAGAGGGGAGGGGAGGAGAGGAGAGGAGAAAGAGAGGGTGGCGTAAAAGGGGGACTGAGAGGGAGGAGGAGGGAAGAGAGCAGAGGGGGGATGGAGGAATCGGGGAAGAGAAGGGGAAGGGGGAGGCGGTGGGATGAGAAGGGGAGACCCATCCACCGACACTCTCTCTCTCTAGAAACCTCTCTATCAGCTTCCACTCTTAGGACCAGATTGATAGGCACAGGTATTGAACGTCATCCATGAGATCAAGAAGATTAGGCAACCAAAACAAGGGTCCTTTATTGCTCTGAAGTTCTGATCCCAGCAACAGCTGCAGACCACCGGATTCAGCTTCAAGAAAGCCACCAATATTGTGAGCCAATCGCCACACCTACAAGAACTGCTTTCAAGCCTCAATCTGGTAACTAAACTTGCATGCTCTCATCTGTTCTTAAACCTTGTTTGGTTCTTCTGGTTGTAAAACACCAGAAGTAGTTCATTATAGTGAACACTAGAAGCATGAGAAAAACATAGAGAATCTTCTCTAGGGAGTAGGGACTAGGGAGTACTCGAATCAACCAAAATAAAAGAACTGGTATGCCCAAAGGCCTACGGTTTCTGGGGTTATGCTCGGTGGTTACCTTCAATGTTGTGGAATTAATCGAGGTGCGTGCATGCTGGCCTGGACATCCGGACAAAAAAAAAAAAATGCATACAGTTCCACTTATGGTTTTTAATTGCAGTAACGGTGTAATGGTAGTAGGACTATCGAATGAAACGTAGCAAATCTCTGGTGCAGCCGCCGTGAAATTTTTCATGTATAATTTTTGGAATGGTGCTAGAGCAAGCTGGTTCAAAATTGGATACAAAGTGCACGTAATGGGAATTGACATATACGGGTGTGAATTATATTGAAAGCACTGGAAAGTAGTGGTCATGTAGCAGTACGGATGGTTGAAAAACCGTTTTCATATAGGCCAGTACCAGATGACTGAAAAACCGTTTCATATAAGCCGATACACTAGATAGCCACATATAGGAAATCATAAAAGGAAAAGAGTCCAAGAAATAAAAGGAATCAGCCAATTAAGAAGTTGGACCAACACAATGGCAATATATAACAGATAGCAGAATATTAACCGCATAACATCGTGCCAAAACAGGTAGGGTTTGTTTGTGCGGTGGCCCTCCTAAGTACTCAATCGCAATCCAAGATTATTGATGGCCATGATATTGAAGAACAAATCAAACATACGTGAAATCAAACAGAGAAACAAAACTATAAACAAAAAACACGATAGACATCAAGATTTATGTGCATCAGCTTACGGATGTAAACCTACTCCACGGGAAAACAAATGACAAATGATTCCATTATGTGAAGCGAACAATGCTCCGAAGAGCTGCAATTAATGGTGACAAACAAACAAACTCTCACATAGAGATACTCACCAACTCCAAATGCATATAGAGATACTCACCAAAACCCAGATGCATATGATTTTTAAGAAATCCTACGGTTTCAACCAGAAAGAATTGTAGAAACAGATGATCCTTCAGATGACCGAAGGCCTACAGAACCCACCACGAAAGGGGCAACCAAAAACTAATGAAGATCATACCAAGAACCCTTATTTTTCAGATGAGCCCCCTTAGGGGCTTCTTAAAGGGATTCCCTCAAGTAGTCCGAAACCTAATGGAGAGAATAAGGTTATATTTATAGCCACATATTGCATCCTAAAGCCATAATACTTGTCATATTATGTTTCATATGCATATAGAGTCCAACCCAAATAGAAAACTCCAAAACCAATCTTTGGGAAGTCCATACGAAAACAGAATCAGAACAAATTGGCTAAAAATTGCAGAATCTGTGCCGATAGTCCAGACAGCCGTGACACCCGTCATTAGGAAAATTGTTGTTTCATAAAATGGTGAATTAAGATAATGAAAGTATTTGAGCAAAGTCATTGGGAAAATTGTTGTTATGTAAAAGGGTGAACATTCTTTACACCGGCAGTGTAAACTAAAGTGTTTTCTTCAAATCTATATTACAACGGAGAGTGGTTTTTGTCCTAGTCATCGTATTACATTTTATCTCTCCTTGCCAAGTCATTCCTCTCCCTCTCCATCTACCATTTTCCTCCACCGGCCCATCACAACCAAAATTTCAAACAATATTCTCTCTCTCTCTCTCTCTCTCTCTCTCTCTCTCTCTCTCTCCTATTTTTGAAATTCAAATTACATTCTCTCTCACTACCTCCTCTTCTTCACCCTCTCTAAAATTCGAAAGACCATAAAAAAATAGGCACAGACACATGTGTTGATTGTTCAAGCTGTGCCTTCAGGCATGGACACGACATGCACTATGTGTCCAAAAGGTGATCCTAAAAGGTAGAACACGGATACATGGCGCAATGCAATTGATTTGGAGAAAATTTTGGTTTATGCCACTAGTGTAAAGAATGTTTTCTTTTCGTAAAGGGAGAACATTCTTTATATCGGCGGTGTAAACTAAAGTTTCCTCTAATCTATTAAATTTCGCTGTGTCCAAACAGTGATCTTAAATAGCCAAGTTGGAGGAAAGAACTTAACGTATTCAAACAAACGAGTTCTTGCCCAAGTTCATTGAGCTATCTCTAATCTAACATTCAAAATTGATGTTTTCATAAGGAAGGCATACATCGAAGGCTTTCCACAAATTGAAATTTGGCTGTAGAAGGATCTCATGCCGCACAAGCTCTTAACATTACACCACTGAGTCCCCAATTCTTTTTGCTTGCTGTGCCCTTCCACTACTGCTTTCTTTGCTTAATTAGGAAAGAGTTAGGAACAGGAACAAGGCCGTCTTCTCCCCCAAAATTGGAAAGGGATTGTGAACAAGAAAGGATGCCACCAATAAAGGCGGATAGAGCACGGACATAGAAAGTAGCTAGACCAAGTCCATTACCGTTTATTAGGGGCCCAGAACGCTACAAGGTGGGGGAGAAGGAAGCCAAACCTTCTTGTTCCAGGCGTACTACCCTGACACATTATGGTTTTACGAGCAGAAAACTCGTGCTATGCACAGGTGATGAAACATTTGTCATAGTTCATAGAACTACAAAAAAAAACCGTGCTAGCTATAGCTAAATTAACCAAAATTAAAAAGAATCAAAGGGCCTCGCGGTTCATAGAACTACCCCAAAAAAAAAAATGTTCTAGGTAAAGCTAAATTAATATTTATCTCTAAAAAAATTGAAAAGAATCAAAGTGCCTAACATAAGAATTTTACTCAAATGCATGCAATATGTGCTATTGGATGTTTAAACTAAAGTTCTTTTTATAGAAATATTGAAACTAAAGTAGAAAACCCTATAATTAAAATTAAAAAGAATCAAAGTGCCTACCATAAGAATTTTCCTCGAATCCATGTAATACATACTACTGAATGTTTTAAACTAAAGTGTTTTTTACGTAAATATTTAAACTATAAAGTAGAAAATCCTATACTTCATAAATTTACCACATCACTTGACATTTTTATGATATCCTATTTAGTGTAATCAATGTACATATGGAATACTTCTTAATTTTCAAATGTAGTTATTTCAAAGAACATGATAGCCTCAACTTAATTTTGTGGTCCTTTCAGTTGAGATTGGTCATTATGGAATGTCTGAATAGTTTGGAATGGGATCAAGTGATGTACGTGGGTAAAAGTGGCTTTAAGGTTTAAGCAACAATTATCAGTTTGGGTATGTGTTCTAAATTCATATAAAAGAAATTCATTTTACCCTGCGGCAAATGTCAATGGTCCAAGCCTGCTTATTTATCGTTTTGGGTTTGGGTTCTTCACAAAAAAAAAAGGAATTAGGTAAAAAAATGATTTATAATGTTCCAAATGTAAACAAAAAAATGAATTAGAAGTATGATAGTTTATATAAATGAAACAAAAACATATGGTTCCATATTTGCAAAACTACAAAATTACAAAATGGAGCGATTGGAATGAAAAATGTAAAAGAAATTGATTGGAAAAGACATAAGCATTCATGTAATGTTACTTATTACTTTTCTCCCCTTCAGAGTTTGGTTATCCAATTTTTTGTTGGGTTTTTGCTTCTTTGTTTTATTTTATGAGCCTTTCATGGTATCACTTTAGTTTTTCCTTCTCTCGATGTACCCCATCGAGCTTTTGTAAAATTCTTTTCTTTTGCCGAGCAAAAGAAAACGTGAAAGCTATCCAATTCAATGCAAAAAATAATTTTGATAGCTTGCTTTTACCCTTAACAAAGCCAAATGCATAGCATCGTGCCATATAAAGAGATGAAGGTACCTTTCTATAGAACGGTATTTATCTTGTGGTGCATAAAAGAAGTAAAATTTGAATAACCCAATCGGTCAAGGAAAATAATTGACTGCACAAATTTTTTCTATTGTCGCCATCATCTTGGAGGAGAATAATTGACCACACAAAAAATTTCTATCGCCGGGATAGCAGTGGTTAGTATTTTATCTTTTCCTTGTATTGTTCGTTGATAGGGAAATAAGACTAATTAGTCCCTCTCTATTTACTGTTTATAATCTTAAAGTTATGGTATGATTTTGTGAATGGCAGTAATTCTCTATTCCATTGTTTTTTTGAAGAGGGAAAATATCGTTGGAGAGAGAGGTTCATCAATTACCAAATATTCACCTTTCCAAATCAATTGGTGTTGACTATAGTTTTCTTCTTCTTCTTCTTCTTTCTTCTTGTTGATCAAAGTGTTGACTATAATTTTCTAGATGAATATATACCTTCTCTAATCTTAAATATGATCGATGAATCCCCTTGTATATTAATTTGTCAATATTTCCTTTTTAGTGAGTGAAAAAGTGTGTTATTCTCTAAGGGCATCCACAATGGACTCTTAAAATGGCTCCTAAGGAAGCTCCTAAAATTTAGCAAGCTATTTGATTAATTATGGTCTTCAATGGACTTCCAATACAAGCTCCCAATGGTGGCTCCTAAGCATGACTCCTAAACTATTAGCTAAATCTAACTAGCCTTGTAGCTAGCTCCAAGTAATACCCAACCCCTTTTAATCCTTTTTCTTTATGGGACCCACACTTTTTTTATTACTTTCTTCACAAAATAGTAACTTTTCTTGCTAGTCCATTGGGTGCATGCTCTCTATATTTAGCAAACTCCAGGAGTGTTAAATGGACCCCAATTAAGCTTATGTGTATACCTTAGGAGTCAACATAGGAGCCATTTTTAGGGAGCCCACTGTGATGCCCTAAAGTGTATATTGCTGATTTCTATTTTACAATTTTCATTTCTATATCCGTGCAAAAAATAATATTTTCTTCTTCTAAGGTAAAGTTCATTTTAGAAATTCTATTTTTGGCTTTAGCTCTTGGCATGTGTCGCATCCACAGCTCTCCTCACGAAAACTCATCCTACCCTGCAATAATATGTAAGATTATGCTGGCCCACTCAAACGTTTATGGACCCGAAGCTAATTTTTTACTAAATGGGGCCTATATGTATATTGCGTACAAAGTTAATCAATATAGAGTTTCCATATGAAAAATCATTGAAAGGATTTAACATTATAAAAATTTAAACGTATATTTATCAAAACATAATTAACCCTTAATTATAACAGTACTTCAAAATAAACTGAACCACACGTCATGTGAAGGCTGGAACATGTATTTTATTCGTGTTCTAAAATTACACTTCAAGCTACTAGTAATTTCAATTTCGCGACCAGGATTTTAGGCCCCTAAAGCTTGATTGGGCTTATTTTCATGTATAGGAAGCTTAAACAAAAAATACTAGTTAAAATGAATGTATACCTATGAGGGCCTTACATATTTGGGGGCCCTTTTTTGTAACAATTTTTTGGTGACTTGAAGCCGCGGCTTCATTGTCTTATGCTCTAAGCCGACTTTGCTAGCATTGAACCATAACTACGGTTTTGCCTTTTGGAGCTCAAAATGCACCTAGAATTGAGTTGGTACATTTCGACTTACCACAATGTCTGCAAATCTACTAGTGTTATTTGTGTAGGTGAAAAGATCAGTCGTGAATTCATTAGACAGTATGTCAACCAAATTGTTTGAATCCTTTTTGCATTGTAACTAACACGTTTAATGTTCAATGATGGGCCTGATACCATAATAGCAGTGAGTTCGGCAACACATGATGGTCCTTAGTTGCTGGAATTTCCCATTGGAGGCTATAGTTCTTAGAACCTCGGTTGAGTTGTGATGGTAGTATCGCTCCAATTCAGAGCAGTCAAGACAGCAAAGTGCTTGCAGACTCACTAGATGGAATGTGTAGTGGCAAGATTGCTGCCTATATTGAACAACTTAGTTGAGTTCTCTTGTTCCTATTCACAAACATGAGATTTAGACCCTCATTATCCTTGGAAGAAATAGAGAGAGCCTAGCCACCAAATCAAAGTCTTCTGATTAACAAAAGCAATAATGCTTGAGACACAAATTTGGAGCCATTCGATACATGTGGATCCCATAAATGTGTTGGGAGACTCATGTGCATGTGACTCTTGATGTCTGTGTTCCTAGCCACCATTGCAGAATTTAACTGCTCATGAAATACATTGATACCCCTGCCTTATTTTTTGGTTGGTGAGTTTTATTTGGTTTTCTGGTGAGTGGGCAGGGTTGGGGGATGGTCTGCTTTTCTTTATTTTTTGGGTCTGTTTTCTTTGTTTTGTGAGGTGATGGGATGTGATCTTTTTTAGTTTTTTTGGGGTGTTTGGTGTCTTCTCTCCTGGTTTTCCCTTTGTGTCCTGTTGTATTACATATCTTGGAGTCTTTTGTGTCCTTCTCCTTTTAATGATTTATGGGAGATTTTATATGTGGTGTTCGATGCTTTTGGATTCATCTATTTACTGTTGTTGTATTTTGCATCTGCCTTTGTGGGTGCTTTCTATCTACTATGGATTGCTATCTATACTGTTGCTGTGATTTTGCAACTGCTTCTCTGGGTGCTATTTATTCTACTATCTATCTACTAGAGTTGTTCTTGGTAAGCTGCTGTTTGCTCAATTCTTCTTTTCTGGGCTGCCCTGCATCTATGTGTTCATGTTGGTTCTATTCATGGGCTGGTTCTTTTGGATTGATATCCTGCTGTCGCTGTGATTATGCGCATCTGCTCACTGGGTACTTTCTTCTGCCACAATTTGTGGAGTGATTCCACGTTTCTTATGCTATCCAATTTGAAGGTTGTTGCTGCTATCCTTTGAAGGTTGCTGCTGCTGTGAAATTATTTCTGTTTGTGATGTTGTTGCCTATTATAATTTATGGAGTTGTGATTTCTCATTTCTGGACTGATGCTTATTATGCTGTTGCTGTCAAGTTGTCTCTGCTTGTGTTGTTGCTGCTTATCATGCTTGATGGGGTTCCTACTGCAAAATGGGTATTGAGCCAATAGATCAAACCAAGAGAACACTCAATATTTTTACGTAGTTTGGATAAATTGGGTTTTAAGCCAAATTTCCTACTCCACAGACAGCCTCATCCATTATCATCAATAAATCTCAATGAGTATACATATCAACTTACATATCAAGTAAATCACTGTGGATATTACAAAATTATCCATAATAAATGGAATACACAAATATCGGATTGAGACATGGATATCTCTCTTTCTTTTAAGGAGATTCAAGCCCTCTGCAGCTGGTTGAATCTTAAACCATTAGCCGATGCAGCAAAACTCCCACATGGCCTATCTCCCCCAGGATACAACAGCCCAAGTAATAAGTCGTGTTGGTTCAAACCACCTTGCACAAGTACGTTATAACCCAAAGCTCCACCAAATAAACACCCTTACATTTTGCTGGGTAATTTCTATATACAAATACAAAATACAAAATATGGAGAAATAGGAGAGAGCCTTGATCACACTGCCTTAGGTCTCAATACCTTCGGCTGGCTTCTTCTCCTGCTCACACACGAAATGAATGCATATATAGAAGCATGAAAGAAGTTAGTCAATCCTTATGTCTACTCCCCATGTGATCCATAAATCAATTAGTCCATTAACCAGATACATAGCCATTAGTCAGATACATTCCAACTCAAGTGATAAGGCCATGAAACAATTTTTTTCGCTCAGCGAAGAAAGAGAATTTTATAGATAGGAGAGGCATTACAAAAAAAGATCCAAACTTGGACCAGAAACCACAAAATGTAGATAAAATCGTTCCATAATAAATAAATAAATAAAAACAAAGAATGGAAATTCAGGATAGCATCACATGTCAATCCTTCTTGGAATTTTAAGGGAGAAGATAACTGCAAGATTGATCTTGAAAAATTCCACGGTGAAAGCTTGGAGATCATAGTTGGCCTTGATCCAAGTTGCAACTCTGGTTTTTATAAGGTCAGTTGTTTCGGAAACAACCAAGGCTCTATTGTTGAAGATGAGCTCATTTTGAGCAAGCCAAACGGGCCATGTTGTGGCAAAGAAGCAAGCACTCCAGCAAGCTTGTTTCAAGGACTTCTTCTTACCATTTAACCACGAAGAGATAAGGGAGGAGATGGATCCAAGGCACACCCACACTTGTTCCCACCAAAGCAGAATTTCAGACCAAATAGACCAAGAGTAATCACACAGAAGAAGTACATGGGATGCCGATTCAATGACCCTGCTGCAAAAGGGGCGGGCAAAGGCCATGAAACAATTACTCCATTCATTGTACCACATAGACAAATAATACACCAATAGTTAGTGCTATCTCTCCTTACTTAGTTTCCAAGGATTGAATATGCCACCTCATATACCAAGTCAACTGTAACTTACTATTTCCAAATAATGATTGAAATAATTAAAAATCATATTTTTAATATTAAAATACTTAAAGTTAGGGTCTTTCTACTTTGAGTCTAAGGAGTTCAGATGTTATCCAAGTCAAGGTGCATGGATGCTATTATTGAAGTATTATGCTATTGAGTTAAGCATTGAGGATCAATTCTTAGTGGAGTAAAAGTCTAGACCTCTTAAAGGATACGTGGAGTGCTTAAAGGATTTGTGGAGTGCTTTCTTTGTGGGGATTTGGAGCATTCCCAGAGTTTTTCTCCGGTTGCTGTGGAGTATTCTTAGTGGGGGATACAGTTGATATTTTGCTATACAGTTGATATTTTGCTATATTTCCACATTGCAATTGTATTCCTTTTTGGGGGGAGCTGTATGCCTTCTTTGGTTGACAACTCATTAACTCTTTGTTATTTTTCTTGGATCCCTTTAATCTTTATAATTTGTTTGTAAAGATAATAAAAAAAAATTCCGTTAAAAAAAAAAAGGTTGATGCTGCCTACAAGGTTAGCCAATGTGTTAAAATTGGAAAACTTTGGTTTGTTTGACCAATCACAAAAATGATAAATGTACAACAAAGTACGCACTCACATGATGTATGGAGCCTACACACACTTCACACTCAAGTGTGCGAGGACTTTACACACAAACACAATGTGAGTGTGTTAGAGACTTTTGTTGTACATGTATCATTGTTGGACCAATTATGAGTTTTGTGGCCGTTGCATCATCTGACCTTTGTTCTTTTTTCTTCATTTTTTACTATTTTTGACCATTTTTTCCTAACTTGAGCTTCTAATCAGGAAGTGGTTCCATATTAGAAATCAATAATTAAATTAATTAACTTCTTTGATTGGAAGTTATTTTTTACTGAGAGGGGACGGGAATCATTAACTAAAATGGGTGTTTAGATCAAATAGCGGTTGGATGTCTAAACTGAGGGAATATAAAATGCAATTTCCTCAAAGGATTAGCCCAAGCAAATTATACACTTGTTTTGTACTAATTATACGCTTGTTCTATACTAATTAGGCATAATGCTAGAGACACAACAATCGGCCAACAACCTAATTGTTAACTAGCCAATTCAGGTGAATTATTGGAAGCACCGGAATAGCCAAGGGCTACTTGTGGTTAGCTGCTTAAGCTTTTTCAGCTGTACTAGAACTAGAATTGTATTGCAACACATGTTATAAACATCCCTCTGACAAGTCGCTATATTTATCATTTATCAAACAACGCTATAGACACATTTTTAGAACATAACTTCAAAAACAAGTATGTTTCATAGCCATTGGATGCACATGGAGCTTACATACATCAAACACTTCCGAATAACTGTGTCTAGAGTTGTGTTTCGGAGGAGGTGGCGCCTCCCCCCTCCCCTTCTCCTCCCTCTAGTTTTTGTCGTGTTTTCCATCGATGTTGCCCTCTCCTTTCTCGGATCTCCTTAGGTTTTTTGGTGGTTGGTGGAGGTGATAACGGCGGTTTTGTTTTTAGGTGTTTGGATGTCATTGGGGCGGCAGTGGGAGGTGTTCTTTGAAAAAGGGCATTTGGGTTGAATCTTTCTTGAGCAGCGCACTATATTTTAGAGATCTTGGGACCATCCAGCTTTTTTCTTGAAATATTGTCAACAAGTTGTGTTTTGTTTACCTTCTTGTTTTGTTAATTTTTTGGACAAGTGGCCTCTGATGTGCACTAGCTGTATGTCAACGTGCTATGCATCTCATCCAATCGTCTATTGCAAAAAATTCACGGTTCAAATCAAATTCAAACAATGACTTATATGGAATTAGATTTGATTTAAACCATACATTTTTGCAATGGACAGCCCAATAAATGCATGACATGCCATGCACCTAGTACACGGCCGGGTTCCAAATCCCAAGTTTTCGCGAGTTCCAGCACTATGAGAGGAGTTTTGGTCTTTTCGAAGTTCTCTCGCTATATTTCTTTTCCTATAGTAATGATTTGATTTGTCTATCTACTCTCCTTGTTCCTCGCTCTGCCATTTGTCTTCATTTTCTTGGCCGTCTTTGCTTGATGACAGTATCTGAAGTTGAATTTCATAATAAAATACTCTTATTATTGTTTTTTTTAAAACTCCAACCATCCATTATCGACTTGAGCTTTTGTACAGAATCTATCAAACCACCTCGATTAGTATATGTATATTTTTCTTTGAGATATTTACCATCAGGTTATCGTTAGATTTTATAATTATCATCAGGTCAAATAATAACTCGTAAAATTCTCATCAAGTCGAAGCGGTATCATATGAAAGTATCTAAATCACTAAAATCCTATAATAAGAAAGTGTACACTGAACCTAAACTCAAGAGTACCCTAGGTACCCTATAACTAAACTACTAAAACTCTATAATAGGAAAGTGTACCCTATAAAAGTGTCTAAAATCCTAGGGTATCCTATAAAAGTGTTTAAACCACTAAAACCTTACAATAGGAAAGTGCATTGTAAACTTAAACTCTAGGGTATCCCTATGACTAGGGTACTCTATGACTTAGGATACCCTATGAAAGGGCTTAAAATCATAGGGTACTTTATGAAAGTGTCTAAACCACTAAAATCTTATAATAGGAAAATTCATCCTAAACCTAAACTCCAAGAAAGATTGACTTACCTTAGCGGTAATTAAAAAAAATGAATTACCTTAGTGGTAATTAGACATCTCTTTTTTAGACCTAGAGGTAATAATCCATTTTTCTTTTTAAAACTCTGACCAGCTATATATATGATAAGTCATTTTGTTCAGCCACCCAAGTTTGTTTAATCAACACTGCTATCGGGACACCATACTCGCATGTCCATATGTATATCAATACATCCCAACCATCCATGCAAATAGTTTATTCAAAATCCGAAATATTGAAAATGCTTTTAAACGATTGAGATACATTGATACGCGAGTGCAGTGTACCCATATCATTTTTGTTGTTTAATTTCCCCTGCGAATAAGGCAATGCTCATCCCCTTTTGCTTCTCGTCCTGAGATTTTATAGGGCGATTTACAAAAATGATTTGAATAAAGATTAGCTGACCAAAGGGTTTAAAGTAATAGAAATTAGTGGTCCGAAGCATCTATGTGCTGTATCAAGAAAAACAAAAATAAGTACTTCATTGTCTCACAGGGTAATCCAACTACCTTTTTATTTTTTATTTTTTGGGTATCCAACCACATTTTATGAATGAATATTAAGTATGTTAATTCCTTTTTAAAAAAGTGGATGCAAGGGCAAAGAACAGGTCAAATTTTTTACCAGTCGTCGGAGTGTCAAGTTTGGCTAAAAATACGAAACCGTGCAATGTCATGCATTATAAATGGATGCAATACATTTACAAGGATAGTAAGGGCATCCGGTGGAGTTAAAAGAGTTAAAAATGTATTGTTATATGACAAAAGTGTAAAAATTGAATCATATTTTTGTGTTATTATAACAAAATGTGTTTTTAAAATAAGAAATATTGCAATAATATTTTTAAAGTACACAAATACATATATTGGAATGCGCGCGCGCATATATATATATATATATATATATATATATATATATATATATAGATAGATACAAGTGGGAATTTGGTTAAAGTGGGTCCCATTTTTTTTCTTTTGCACATCTGAGTACTTTTCTTGCTTTTTCTCTCTCCCCCCTCCCACTCCCTCGCTCTAGATTCCTTCCTTGCCATTTGTCGTACCATTACAAATATCTCCTGCACTATGTCAGTAGGAGCAATAGTTAACTTTAACTTTTTCTTAGCAACACTAGTGTTTTGGGTAATAATTCATAATCTGGATTATTAGATTATTTATTTTGTTTTTATTCAAATTTTTTTATATTTGTTAGTTTTGCATCAAGATTTTGTGGTTTTTGGATTCCTCTCGACGGAATGAATCTAACAATTATAAAATTATAGTCAAAACTCAAATTTTTTTGAATAAAGCCAAAATACTTGGATTATTCCAATAATCTAAGTATTTTGGCTTTATTCAAAAAAATATTTGGTTTGACCATAATTTTATACTTGTTAGATTCGTTTCGTCGAGAAGAATCCAAAAACCACAAAATCTTGACACAAAACTAATAAAAACAAAAAAAAAATTGAATAAAGATAAAACAAATAATCCAATAATCCGATTATGGATTATTACTCAAAAAAATTTTATGCTAAAACAAGAATTTTTTTATACCGATTATGGATTATTACAGCATACCAAAACAAGAATTTTTTTATGCTAACCGTATATTTTTTACCCTAATTTTCTATGGGCAACTTGTTCAAAAATCTTAGATTAAGAATTTGTAATCTCATTAATTTACCAAACAAATTTATAATTTATTCAGTCCTAATATGCTAGCATCTTCTTTTTTTTTATACCAAAAAAAAATTGTACCTTATGAAAGTGCTTAAAATTCTAGGATACTTTATGAAAGTGCCTAAAATCCTAGGGTACCTTATGAAAATGTCTAAACCACTAAAATCCTATAATAGAAAAGTGCACCATAAAACCTAAACTTTAGGGTACCCTATGAAAATGTCTAAACCACTAAAACCGTATAATAAAAAAGTGCACCATAAAACTTAAACTTTAGAATACCCTATGAAAGTTTCAAAAAAGTTTATACTATATGAAAATGCCAAAATCCTAGGGTATCCTATGAAAGTATCTAAACTACTAAAACTTTGTAATAGGAAAGTGCACCCTAAAACTTAAACCGTAGGGTAACCTTTAAAAATATCTAAATTCTATAATAATAATAAAAACTGGTGGAGCTTAGACCTTGTAAAACTTTAACATAGATTAAATGATATAATAAGCTCACACTTCTGGACCCTAGAACAATTACCCCATTTTCTATTTAGTCATGTTACTGCGGTTGCCTTAAACCCATGGCAGTATTTTATGCTAAAAGACATTCAATAGAATGCAAACTAAATTGTTGAAACTTGTGGTTCATATCCCACGATACCGTACGGAATAATTAGGATTAGAATAGAGTATGACTTATAAATATTTTCTATTTTAAAAATCCTGGACAACTTTATCATAATAACATACTCACAGTACCCAAATTTGAGAAACCACGTAAATTCCTGTGTTGATTTCTTTATTGTTTTTGTATTCCATTATTGTGTGCGGTATTTTCTCTAGCATAAATATATCTGTCATTTGTTTCCCATACATAAACGGTTGTGCGTAGATTGTGCGTAGACATTAGTGTCTCTCATTCGATACCAGTGTTGGATAACATCTGTTTGTACCAGCACTGACCGATTATGGACAAAGATTGCGATAATGTGTTTCCCTTGCGTTTGTACAATTATCAGTACCATGGGTTCGGTACCCATATCTTTTTCTGTTACAATTTACTGTTCTATAAAGTATAGGGAATAAGGAAAAAAAAGAACTTTGAGAAAATCAGTAGTTTTTACTAATACGCTTTTTTTTTTTTTTTGTATATGTAGCAAATAATAATTTGAAAGCTATTTGATTTTACGTGAGACTCTTAGAAATGCCCAAAAGACCAGATTCATTTGATAGGATGTTCATATGTACAACCAGATTCATATGTACTTATTGTTAGAACTCGTGACTTATATGGAGAGATATCAAAGAATTTTAATGAAAGGTCAGATACTCTCTATTGTAAAAATTCTAGCCGATTTTTATCATAATAATACAAACTCGCTCTCACTCTGTTAGAGGTACCTGATTTTGGAAAACTACGTAAATTTCTGTGTTGATTCTTTACTGTTTTTGTATTCATTATTGTGTGCGTGTAATGATTATTCTAACACATATTGTGTACAGACCACGTCCCCTTGTTACTAGTACTTCAATAAATCACATAATTTATTACATAATGCGCTTGCGTGAACAAAAGTAGAAGCGAGAGCGCGTTCTAGAAAATAACCTAATCTACTAGGAGTAAAATCTATGAGGACAAGGATTGAGAATAGAAATGTAGAGTGCAGTTGAGAATGGCTGAGATTTTTATCGCAAAATTATATTGGCCCTGTTTGGTTTAGAGTTTTGTTTTAGTTTTGGTTTTGTTGATATTATTATTTTTCTCATTTCTCTCTCTATCTCTCTCAACTCATTACACATGTTAATTATATCATCAAAACTAAACCAAACTACAAATCAAACACAACCACTATGAGCTAGTTCAAACATTATATAAGCTTTGTTTCCCATAAAATTTTATGGGAAATCCCTAAAATCAACTATATGATTTTTTATTTTAGCAAGTTGATTTAATGAAAAAATTATTGTTGTTTTTATGGGATTTCCCATAAAATGGTAGCGATAATGCTAAAATTGTTTTTGATTGTGCCAAAATTTCAATGCATAAAGAGTTTATATTTTACACATGAGTACAAATATTTCATGTACTTAAATTTTGACACAATCAAAAACTGTTTTGGAATTAACAATACGTAAAATCTAATAAAAAAAATAAGGTCTCAATTTGAAATTTAGCAACTTTTTAGAGCCAGTCCGCGTGAAAGAAATTCCTTGTGAATCCTTTTTAATCGTGGCATAAGGACTTGCCTTTGATCTTATCGGGGGAGAAATAGACACCTCTGACCGTCAATAAATAAGGGATAAAAAAAACCAGCAAAAAATCTCCCCACACCGACTTCTCCAATCTCCATCATCAACCACCCAATACTGCAGAACGTTTGATAGCTTCTCACCGTCTTATGACGGTGCCGACTTCCTACAATCTCTCTCTCTCTCTCTCTCTCTCTCTGGCAGCCGACTACAGACCCATCTTTCTTTCTTCCACGGCACCTCTTTGTTTCCACCTCTAATTACACAACTCTGAATCCTTACAAATCCATATCAACTATAACCAAAAGGGGGGGGGAGGGGGGGGGGGAAATCCCAGAAAAGGAAACAAACTTAGAAAATATACAGGAAAGAACAAATATAACTCAAAATATTGGCTTTTAGACATGAACATCGGTATACTTACAAAAAGATGCTTCACTAAACTTTTAACATAATCCCTTCGGATCGATTCAGCCTCTTTATGATACATATCAAAACATATAGCAACGCAGCGTCTATTCATATCGATATCGATCACTATTCAAAACACGAGACTCATGTATCCGGGCCAGCTTACCTCGTCTAAAGACTTTTGAAGCAATCCAAAATCTCACTCGTCGCCGTTTTCAGGTTCTGGGTATTCGTTCAAGTCGGGTTTTGGCAAAACCCGACTTAAACTAGAACCTGATTCGGATGACGTTGACGCATGGTGGAGGGCTGTTTCGATAGCATCAACCCTAGCACCGACTTCCGTGGCTCTCTTCCTTATCAAGGCGGCGGACGCGTCGCGAACCTCCGCTTCTCCGGCCACGTACTCGGGGAAATTCAGGCTGGCCGTGGGCCCCCTGAGATAGAACACGGCGGTGTCGTAGGCCCGGGCGGCCGCCACGGGGGAGGAATAAGAGCCTAGCCAAATCCTGGACCGCTTGTTTGGCTCGCGAACCTCGGCCACCCATTTCCCCCACTTCCTCATCCTTATTCCTCTGTATGGCTTTTCCAATTGGCCGTCTTGTTGTTTCTGTTTCCTCTGCTTCTTCTCTGCTCTGGTGGTTGAACGAAACCCTGTTTCCATTTTTTTGGCTGTAAAACTAACGCAAGAAGAAAAAGGAGATTCTTCTGAAACTGCTTTTGGAGTACTGCTTTTGTGGAACGCTTGCCTCAGCCCTGGCTAGTTCTATTTATATGCCACAGCATTGGGGTAAATATGTCATGTGATGACATTAATGAACACATATGCATTGTGTTTATGTTACAGGACAAAGTCATTAATTTTGTCTTTTTTATAAACGGATGTTCGGATCAACTTGCTCAAACCTCGACTGGCTCTAGAATAGTGGCGGCTCTAAGAATTTTGGGCAGCGTATTCAAAAATTACGTTAACTCTATCACCTCTATTAACTAGCCATATATACACAATTTTTTATATAGTAATTTGAATAATGAAACCAAATTTAACGAAAGTACGTAAGATATATGTGACAATTGCATATTCTCGGCAAATTCTACCTCTTAGGTCAAGCAAAATTAAACAGGCACATATTTATTGTAGGAAATTATCTGGCAAATAGGTTCTCATAATTTTTTTTTTGACGTATACTTTTATTTATTAGAGATATAAAGTTGATTGCTGTTGAGAGAAAAGCCAGAGCACGATTTCGATCCTGATATATACTTCTTGCTCTTTTTATTTTTAAAATTTTTTTCATTAAGAGTTTGCACTTTGCTCTAAGGTAATATATTAGGTATTCAATTGTGAATTTTCTAGATTGATAGACATTTTTAGTATTGGAATAAGTGTTTAAATAAACTTGAGATAAAATTATTACATGTAGTATAGTTAAATGTTACATGTAATATAAAATATACTGTAGAAGAGTTTTTTTTTTTTTCTGGATCAGTAAACAAAATTTTATTAAAAAATCTCGATAACGAGTACATTGAGAAGGAGAAAATCCCAACCAAAAGTTGAAACACCCAATGGGCAAAGCCCAAACACCTATGGGCCTAAAATGCCCTGATACAACAATGAAAATACAACCGAGGTCAACAAAGCCATATAAACAATAAAACACATAAAAGCCTAGCCCAAACAAGTGGGTAATGCCCATCCCCAAGAAAACTCAAAACCTAACCCGAAAGTAATCTTATACAGTATAGTAGAATGACTTTTTGCGAGAAGGGCTGTGGTTGCGACAAGTGGCATAATTTAATTGGTTTGTCATAGAATTTTCAAGCAACACATGTGACATTACTCTTATTCTCATTCTTCAAAATTATCCATAAACAGGTTAGATGTTATTCGAAAATTTACCTTAATTATCTCCCGCATATCCATATTTGAATATTGAAGAAGAGATTGTGATGCCATGATTGCATGATAGATTTTGAAATTATCTACACTTTGCTGAATAGAATAATTTTTTTTGTTACTATCAATACTTTCCTGAATAGAAGATCTCTTCCTATGCATTTCTTTTTTACAATATAGATTAGTTCTCCGACGAAGCTATAAAAGGTTCATTGATCTAGAAAAAAATAAAACAAAAAATAAGCGAGGTATTTTTCTTGGTCTTTATCATTGTGCATGTACTCTTTATCGATTATGAATATGTGTTTGCATATATCACAAAACCAGCCAGAATACAAGACAGTCCATATACATGATACAATAAGGAAATTTTTTATGCCTCCTAATGAGAATAAATTTAGAGCATGTATTCTGAAAAAAAAAATTACAATATAATGTGTTTGCTTTCAATAAATTTTGTCAGATTTTGCTTTCTAATTTTTTTTTTTTAGAATTTTGTGTGAACAAATCCAAAGCAACTTGCAACTTTTGATCTCTGTATGGTGAAGGAGTTCTGTAGGTATTTGTGCCAGACAATTAGAGCAAAGTGAAAATCAACTCTCCTAAGTGGTAACTTTAATTTAAAATATGAGTACACCCTAAGTTATTGATAATTAGTGATCATCTACTAAAACAAAAATGTTGTTTAAAAAATACACTATAATGAAAACGAATATTTTTATGAGAAGCAATTTCCAAAACTATTAGAGAAAAATGAAATTTAATCAAGTTCTATCTAAAATTTAAAAAACCAATGAAATTTTTTAGTTTTCAAGATCTTTAAAAAAATATAAATAATTCTGGACATGTTAAAAATAATTGAAGTCAATTTGTAAAGATTATTTTACTTAGTTTTTTCTTTAATCTCTTCAACCACAGGAACTATTTTTAGGGGAGTAGATGGTAGCATCTTCGATTCTTCATCCATTCTTTAAAAGGTCAATCTTTTGTTTTTCTATTTGGTAAAGATTATTTTACTACAATTTTTTCTTTAATTTTTTCAAGCTCTTCGACGCAAAATTCATTATAGAGACCATTTTGAGGGGAAGATCGGTAAAAAAAGATGGTAGCATCTTCAATTCTTTGTCCATTCTTGGAAAGGCAAATTTTTTGTTTTCAGTTTTGTGAAGATTATTTTACTACAGTTTTTTCTTTAATCTTTTCAAGCTCTTCGACGCAAAAATTCATCCCATTCAAACACTAACGATAAGTGACGAGGGAATTTGTAAAATACTTTCTAATTTTTATTCCACGACAAACTATTTTATTTTATTTTTCCTTTTCTTCTTATTGGGAATATTTGATTGTATTGTATTCCTTCCCAATCTTTTCTTTGACATATTCAGTTTGTTTGTAGTAACTTCAAATATACATTTCACATTTGTGTAGTTTAATGGAAAAAAAGAAACTTATATTTTCTCATTCTACACGATTTGAGAAAAAGAAGATGCCCAGGCTTTCGAGACAATCATTATGTTGACACCAAATTTGATGGAACCGGGGCGGCATAGATTTTGTATGACATGAACAGGAACATGAGCAACTGTTTAGAAAGAATTGAGCTATGCTACATATTAAAGTTAATTTGGATGTGTCATGGATTAAGCTACGGTGACTGAAACTTCAATTTGCTTGATTGAGGTATGTTAACGAACACCACAAATAGTCTTAGGAAATAAAGAGAATCAATGAAAGGAGTTCGGGCGGATTCAGTTGCGTATCCATCAAATGTTGTTCATATGTAGTAGATAAAGATCAAATGGTACTTTAAGAGATCTAATTTGATTATAATTTTATTTCTGTGCATAGCACGGGTAATTGAACCAATTTTATACTTGAAATGGTACTCAAATTATGTGTGCAAACATTTAATTGTGTAGATTGAATTCAGTCCGTGCATAGCACGGGTTTTTTGCCAGTCTATTATAGTATTACAGAATGGGTTTTCGCGAGAAGGGCTACGGTTGCGACAAGTGGCACAAAGTGATTGGTTTGTGATGAAAAAATTAACGAAGCAATGTATTATGATAAAGTGTCATAATTGTTTTTTGAATTTCAAATTTTGAATTTTGAAACTCTATATTCCTATATATTGAATCCTATATATGTTAACACAGCCAAAATTTTAAATGAAAATATTTTTAAAAAACTCTCTCCGATTATTTTCCATGATGATTCAAACTTTGTAGCTAATCCTAAAAGGTAAATTCGGTAATACACAAACTCTAAAATATTATCCCTCGGTTTGCTCTCATCCACAAATACCCTACCTTCTTTCCCCATATCCAACAAATGCAATCACTCATTTTTTTGTACAGTGTAAATTTTCTCTCCCCAAAAGAAATGAATTATGCTTTCATGCAAAACGCAAAAACATGGATAGAAAAATATAGAAAAGTTAGATACATTTTTACTACGTACCGAAGTAAAGTTGAGATCTATCTCATGTATGTACAAATCTTTTGTCGTTCTAGGAATCCTAATGACTTTTTGGCTATTATGCAGGTAATTTTGAGCAGGTGCATGAAAAATGGAATGGAAGAATGGGTTTGTAGAGAATATTATTCTATCAACCACAGTGTAGCCTACACCTATAAAGTCAAGAAAAGTGGATCTACCATTATCACTAGCAACAACGATAAGTATCTTTCTGTTACTCTCTCAATTCGTTACTCTCTCAACGATAAGTATCTACCAAAGCTAGATGTGCTTGGCACTAGAGTTGTTGAGTCCACACATTCTTTGTCGAAGAGTTGAAGAAACTTCACCACTAGGATGCTACAAAGCTGTAAAAAAATTGTCACGGCATTCTCGAATAGGTTACCTTAGATACTTCGACAGTTTTTTTGGAGGGCTTGTGGTATAACTTTCCAAATATAGCACTTGGAAGCTTTGGGGTTGTACAAAGAAAATACCCAAAACAACGTCGTTTGGGGTGAAAAGCAGGGACAAAAAGCAAGGTTCCTGGACCCGTGAATATTATTGAGCACAAGAAACAACTTATTGATTGATTTTTTAAAGGGGTTGATCTCCATATGTTTGGATATATAAATTTTTTTGGCATAATATCATTCTATGCAAATTTTGTTTCCACTATTAATCCAATTATATGTAGATACAAAAAAAATTGGTGACTTTGTTAATAGTTGTGAACATTTGAAGCCTTAAATTGCCTATTCATGTTAATCAAGTCCATTTTTAGGAGTGCGTTAACGGTATTCTAATTTATTTATGTTTTTTTAAAATTTGGAATCTCCCAAAAAAACGTATTTCCTATTGGGACACCATATTGTATATCGTGGATCAAATTCCTGTGCATAGCACAAGTTCATGCTACTCTCCACGTACTTGAATTTCAGCAAAAAGCAAAGTTCAACTCATAATACTGAGACTTGAATTTCATTATTTTGAAAATTTTTAAATTCTTTTGGGTAGTAAGATAAAATATAGCTCAATTATATTTTATATTCTAATTCTTTTCAGTAATATGTATAACACAACTTATAGGAATTCGATTTCGCTGCTTTGGTTCTTAAGAATGTGTTGAGGGAAAAAAAAAGGAAGGGGAGATTGTGTCTTAACTTATAGATAACATGAGAGAAAAAAAGGAACGGGACAAGATTGTTGGAGAGAAGAAATAAATGCGAAAAAAAATTATGGGGGAAAGAGTAAAAATTCTGATGAAGTTATGAATCCTACTAAAACCAATGGCTTTTGGCTTTATTAGGGGTACATTGATCAATCCTTTGTTTTATTTTGTGGATATATTTTTGAGTTACTTCCGGGTTTTTTTTTTGGTATTTCATGTTTCGGATCACTTAAATTATGGCATGCATCAGTTTTCTTTTTTTAATGGAGTTTTTTTTTTGCATTTAGCTGTAGAGCAGGTGAAACTGATTTTCTTGAAGCTTAAGACATACTCATACATAAGAATGTATGTTGACCATTTGAGAGTGTTGAAATGTTTTGAAATACAAATGAAGTTAACAAAAGGTGTCGGGTTTATTATGTGGACTAAGCAACATGTATTGTCTGTCAATTCATAACACCGATCTTCTTTTACTAATTTCAAAAGTAACAACAGAAAGCAATTGGTCGTAGTTGAGGAGTTAAGTACTCCAAGGTGCTACTATTGGAAGATATCCTAATGATATTAATTTAAAGTTTTTGGATTCAATTCTTTAGGATTATGAATTACTGTCAATTACTTTATTTCTTTAAGTTACGTATGCTTATGTAATTTAATTAGGATTAAGTTCATCGCACTAAGTTATTTAATTGAATCACCAAATTAATCTCTCTGTGTATAGCATGGATTTTATGCTAGTATGTAAATCATCCACCACCTCCACCACTATAGCTTCTAACAGCCACCACCACTCGAAACCACCGATCCACCTCCAGATAACCCAAGAGAAGCGCACCAACGAATAAACAAGCCAAGCTATCTCGGATCCTAAGTCGTTAAACAAAAACCACGACACTCACAGGTACCCATAGCGGGAGACCACGACAGCCACCACCCCCACCATCACACCCCATGCCATTAAGCGAAATAGGAGATCCCAACAGAAATTCGGCCAGAGATGCGCTTGGAAGGAGGACCAAGAAACCACGGCAATGAAAAGCAGTAGACCCACATGGCAATAAGGTCAAGGGTTGTAAAAAACAGATCTGAGAAGGAAAGAGACGAGAAAAGAAAGCCTCACCACCGCCTCCTCATCAACAACCGAGAGTCCCTTGAAGAGCCATTTATCAATTGGCAAAGCAACTCAAGGACCACCAGAAGCGAGAACCATGACATTGTTTTTGAAGAGTTTAAGGCTGTGTTTGAAAAGAAATTTTTTAGAAGAATTTTTGAGATAGTGTTTGGTTGAGTTTTTGAAAATGAGAATAATGAATTAATGATTAGAGAGAGATAGAGAGAGAAATGAAATGATAAGGTAATGAATAGAGAGAGAAATTTTTTGAAAAGAAAGAATCTTTTGGATTTTTATTTTTTTTTTGAAAATAGGTAGAGAACGGAAGTGAACAAAGCCCAAATTATTTAATTGACCATCTATAAGGAACTATGGAGCCTATTATGGCTTTTAATTGGGTTATTTACATTTAGGCTCCGTTTGTTTGGACGTAAAATATTTTTGTCAAAAACATTTTACATAATTTCTAGTGTTTGGTTAATTTTTTGGGATTAGTGATATAAATATTTTTAGTTTGGGTGTTCAAAAAGGACAACTTAAATAAGAGTACAAAAATTAGATTTAATCTAAACTTTCTTTTCTTTTCTTTTTTTATGGTGTCCAAGTGAACACCCTAACATCAATGTAGAGCCACCTCTTCCCTAGAAGTAACGATAAGCATAACCCCAAGTAGTCTCAAGAGTTTGCTAATAGGGGCAATTGAACTTGAGATTTTAAGTGAGAGCAAACCCCTATATCTCACAGTAAGACCACTTTGTCAACCCTTGGCAAAGTTATTAAGTTACGGGAATGTAGGGCACCTTTTATTTTCACTGAAATTTTGACATTGTGACCAAAATCATTCAGTTTATAGAGCATGCGGAGCAAATCATCACCGGGGGGGAATTAGATTGATCAATAATATTCACTGTGTTCACTTCACATTTAAAAAAAAATTCGAGAAGATTCTTTTCCCATCTCTCATTTCTCCAATCATTAATCACATTTCTCTCTACTCATACCCTTTCTTCAATCATTAATTCTCATTTCTCTCTCTCTCTCTCTCTCTCATTATTAAACTTCTCTCTAATTATTACTTTTTTCAAAAATTTATCCAAACACTATCTTAAAATATTCTTCTCAAAACACTCAACCAAACAGAGTGATTATTCTTTGGTCAGATAACTTTAATTATAGAAAAATGGATGGTCAGTTTCTATTCATACCTAAATTTGGCACAAAATCGCAATAAGTACAAAAGTATTGTTTTCGAACTAAATTGGGCTAGATCGATGTGAGAAAATTAACGGGCCAGATTAATTTCTATTTTTTGTCCGAGGCCCAGTTACTTTTTACCCAGTCTTGGCCCAATTATCATTATTTCGCTCATGAAGGACCCAATTGATCCTGGCCCTTTTTTTTTATTTTTTTTTTTATGTTTACTCGGCATAATCTCGTGGTTTATGGAGGAAATATTTTGGAGGATCTCTTCTGAATAAGCAAATAGGAAAAACAACTTGTACATTGATTTAATTTTTGACCCCACTAACTAAAAGTTGTGGCTCTGCCCCTACAGTGAACCAAGTTTTTTTATCAATGCCCGATGATATTTTCTATGAATGCAAAAAACATCAAAGATCACAAAACGAACAGTTGGATCATCACACATTAAAAATCACATAAGAGAATCTTCATTCTAAAGATAATAGGAGTAAAAGAGAGCAAAATTTTAATGGTACTCCAAAAACTGATAAATTAGAACTTTGATCAAAATCTAGAAGGCAGTTGAGCAAATTAGAAGTGCCTTAAACGATCGGATTAGCAACACCAGTATGCATCGTGTTCATCTTTCCGACTGCTGCTGACTAAACCACCACACTTTAAACAAACAAAGCTGGCTCCATCCGAGAAGGCATCCAGCACTATTTGACTCCTACCAGACTCTGCCAGGACAGAATTTCCATGGGCGACTGATTCACCGGACAGACCAGCCATACTATGTTCAGATTCTTTGGATTTCAGAGGCAGGGGGGCTTCAACAATTGCACACTCAGCAGACGGACCAAGCATACTACTTTCAGATTCCTCGGATCTCAGAGGCAGGGCTTCAGCAATTGCACACTCAGCAGATGGACCAACCATACTGCGTTCAGATTCTTCGGATCTCAGAGGCAGGGCTTCAGCAATTGCACACTCAGTAGACGGACCAACCATACTACGTTCAGATTCTTCAGATCTAAGAGGCAGGGCTTCAGCAATTGCACACTCAGCAGACGGACCAACCATACTATGTTCAGATTCTTCGGATTTCAGAGGCAGGGCTTCAGCAACTGCACGCTCAGCAGATAAAGAAGCACACTTATCGGCTACAGCAGTTGCTTGAATTTTGTTTCTGTATAGCTCGCGTGTATGGTTCAGAACTTGAAATACAGCCCCATGTCCACCTTTGGCTTTCATTGCCATCACCACCTGTTCCACAGATAGGATGAGTTCAGAGCTGTAAAAAAAAACTTCTTAGCGACATAACTACAGCATTCTAGCCTTTTCTTTTTTGCCTTTCTGGTTTTTGTTATTAACTAATCAGCTTCTAAACTACTGAAAACTAAAATTAGCATCTTTCGTAAAAATTCTTCAGACATCCTGAACGCCTAACAAGTTAAATGTACTAATCATTTGATGATATTTAACAACTAGGCTGCACGCTGCACAGCACTCACAAAAGCATCAAGCGCTTCTTGAAGCAACATAACATCCACTGTAAGTTATGTACCTAGTGATGCCCAAAAGACTCCATATTAATTCCATTGTTTGTCAATTGTCATGATAATAATCACCAACCAGTAATCATTTATATCTAATCCACTTTCTTCCCCTTTGACATTTAGTTAGATATCCTTATGGTTATGGTTATAACTACAACTTTCAAACCAAGCTAATGTGAGCAGCTAATGTGAACTATTTGCAGTTCTTATACTTTGAATGCTGACCAATATACATACAGGGGGAAACAACATTTGACATAACAAATGTAAACCACCTATTTGGAGTCCCACGCAAAAGATCGGAGAGACTCAATTTCTTTAAATCATGTTTTCAAGGTTGCCTGTAAAATATTACTCCCTCCGTCCCTAAACTTTTGACCTTTTTGGGATTGCGTGGCATTTTAAATTGCTTATATCTTTTTATTTATAAAGTTTTATGTGATTTTGAAAACTTTGTTTAATAGAATTAATTAAGATCTATCAAACGAGATCCATATTGCATATTTTTTGACATTGACATTGAAAGATATAGGCATTTGAAAATGACACACTGTCCAAGAAGTGTCAAAAGTTTAGGGATGGAGGGAGTAACTCATTTGGATATCGGTATGGTCTTGATCGATATTTATCCCAAAATTTGACAGGAAAAGACTACATGAATCAATCAAAATATCCGAATGACTTGGTTTTTTACGGGTACTCTTAAGGTATGTTTTAAACAAATTGAATGGCTCCAATTATTAGTGTGTAGTTCCAATTATTGTTATGTCAAATATTGTGTAAAATGTAGTATCCCCGGAACTGCCCTTATATATATATATATATGATCAACTTCTAATGAGGGATCCCTCATTTTATTTAAAATGAGGACCTCATGCTTCCCAACCAAATTTTGACAATCGGAACTGAAAAAATTGTTTGGTCCTCATTTTATATATATATATATATATAATGTGATTTTCTTATCCAGTCCTCCCAGATTTAAGAAAAAATTGATTTTTTTTGTGTTGCAATTTTTTTTTTGAAAATCCGAGCCGTCCAATGTGTTCAAAATGTGTTTTCAAGGGTCCAGGCGAAAAATCTTCAAAAAAAAAATACCGGGAAAAACGCTTGGATCAAGCCCTTCCCGGTATTTTTTTTTTGAAGATTTTCCGCGTGAACCCTTGAAAACACCTTCTAAACACATTGGACGGATCGGATCGTCAAAAAAATGCTCGGATCAAGGAGGACTGAAGGACCAGAGACCGGACTAGAAGTGGACTCTATATATATATATATATGAGTCATGTTCTAGTCCGGGAGTCCCGGATCCGGGACTCCACCTTCCCGATATTTTTTTGACGATCCGAGCCGTCCAATGTGTTCAAAAGGTGTTTTCCAAAGTCCACGCGAGAAATCTTCAAAAAAAAATACCGGGAAGGGCTTGATCCAAGCAGTTTTTGCAAAAACTTTATATTTACAGTTTTTGCGAAAAACAAAACTTGGATCAAGCCCTTCCCGGTATTTTTTTTTGAAGATTTCCCGCGTGGACCATGGAAAACACCTTTTGAACACATTGGACGGCTCGGATTTCCCAAAAACAATGTTTAAAAGCATCAAAACACCGAAAAATGCTCCAGTCCGGGAAATCCGGGATCCCGGACTGGATCACCGGTGATATATATATATATATGTGTGTGTGTGTGTGTGTGTGTGTGTGTGTGTGTATGGTTACTTTAAGGCAATAATCAAATATCCAAAATCCAGAACATGAGTGCTAATCAAATAAGAAGTAATGTAATACCCCTATTCCAATTTTCAAAAATCTTATCCAGGAAAAATCTCACTTTTCATGAAATTTATGGAAGTGAATATTTTCTTTTCTTTTTATAGGTGAGCATAATATCTAAGCTTACTATGGGTTAGGGAAATCTCAATCAGATTCGTCCGTGCTTCATCCTACCTTGAGAACGTAATTTTGGGTTGAATATGTCTTTGTTAAAAACCTTAATATTCCATTCCATACAAAACGAAGGAACCATGGGGCATTAAGACATCACATTATCATTTTCCTCAAGATTCCTACCATCCAAATTCCAAACTAAGACCAATTTTCCTTAAGCTGTCTGAAAATTGTCCCCGGTCATGTCAATACAAAGTAAAGAGACACCAAAAAGAAATTGAAATGCACCAACAAATAAAATCAGCTATAACAAGTAAAGGTGCGCCTGGCTAGATCCTTACTCCAGTGGTCAAGAAGGATCAGTGTCGAATGTGCACCTAGCAAAGGTGCACTTAACTATTGGTAAAATCACAGGCTTAGCAAGAAGGAAATTCAGTCCCTTCAAAGTTAATTGTTTCAAATATCAAATTGTGTCATCCAGGCCAATATCATTCTTGAAAACCAACTGACTTCTGATGATGAATTACTGAATGGAGTGGAATAACTAAGGTCCAAGGTGATTAGTAGTTCATTCAAGACAACACAAGATCGATACCTTCGAGATTCAAAGACAATTAAGGACAAGATTGGCAGAGCACCACGTGCACATTCATTGCGCAAAGTCTTCCAGTAATCATTGAAAGTTCCATCCCTTTGTTTCGCCACAGCATGATATGGAAATTGTACAATATTTATCAGCCTCACTACTCAATCCAATAATCACTAAGATACGGTTTACCAATCCCATAAAGTATCCTTGAACCCCATCACCCATCTTTTTGATAGCCGGGAGGGGCTGTTGGCTTTGATGGTTGTTGGTTAATGTTTCACATCCTTCACGATCACCAAGACTGCTGCACCAGCCTCTATTTATTTTGTAGATAATCTCATATAACTAATATCCAACCCTATTTACTTCTATGGAGGCCAGAAATAACTAAACATAATTATAATTAAGAAAGAGGCTGCTCTTTACCTTAAGAGAAATTTACATGACAATAGTTGTTCATCCATGTACAACCAATTTGTTACCAGAAATTTTCGTAACCCCTCTGGCATATCAGAAGCTACAATGGTGAGTATCTAGCTTTGTTTCAATGAGCTTCCCTCATTCCTTGCAAATTTTTCTCAGTTAGAAAATATATATATATTTCCTCCATATGAGTATCATATTTCCACATCTTTGGGAAACTTTCCTTTCCTAGAGAAGTCTTCAAACTTTTGATCGACATTGCCCAGCTGGGAATGAAGAATATCAGATTCCTATACAACCTCTAGGCATTAGTGATATTTCGGAAGTAGAAGGAATGTAAATTGTACATGTCTAAATAGTCTTCTAGACACGTCTTAATTATCTTCTAAATGAGTCATAGGGATTCCATAACACATCTCCTCATTCATTGCTGGGTAGCCGGGGATTTGAAGAGTCTGATCTTTGCTTTATTTGGTATGGACTAGGTTTCGACGTGGTTAGACAGAGGGAGTATTTACAACTACTTTTAACGTGCCATTAAACAAATGTTATGAGAAAAGGTTTATATTAAAAATTACTATAATACCCTAGGTTTCTGGGCCCCTGCGATCTAACCGAAGAGGTCAAACCCGAATAGTCAGCGAAGCGGAAATTAAACCGAGGCAGACTTCACAAACCCTAATTTTAGATTTCTCCAACAATTGTTCAAGTACCTAATTACCGAATAGTACAATCAAACAAACTAGTGAAGCAAAGTACATTCAAGAAACCTTAACAGAGACTGAAAAGGGAATTACGAGGCACAATATGGAGAAGAAAAATGAACAGAAAGAGACGAGAGAGAAAAGAGAGAGTTTACAGCTTGGAGAGCATGGGAAGGCCTCGCCTGTTGGATGTGCTGGCGAGCGAGTGTAATGAAACTTCTCACGGCGTCGTCTTGGTCGGTGTTTGACGGCGTCTGCAGCAGCATCTCCATCAAATCGGGGACCAGAACGTCCATGGCGTCTTCTGGCATTGCACCGGCTAGGTTTTCTTCTCTTTTCTCTCCTCCTATGGGTTGAGTCATCAAATTTGCATAATCAGATGGTGCGACATATATAAATGGAAAAAGATCGGAGGTAGTATTCGGTTTTAGATGTTTCCAGAAGTTTCTGACACCTTATTACACACGAAATCTATGCCTTTTTCGTTGGGTTTGAAAATTCGGTTTTCTCAATTATTATGCAATCATTTTTTCTATTTTTATATATTATTATCATATTTCACTATATGTCTCTTTAATCATTAGCTCTGAATTTTTATTATTATCTCTATTTCTCTCTCTAATTATTACCAAAAACCAAAATTTAAAACAGAAACCAAACATAACCTGAAAATCCGTCGGGGGTTCTGCTGGTGGGGCTCGACAAGCCCTACCAACCCCAATTCGAGCTGTCCAAATGTGTTTTAGATGACCAAAATTTGAGGATGGGTACTGAAGGATAGTTTACCATGTAAAATATCCAAAATGGACTATTCTAATGGGGTTGGTAGGGTCTTGCCAAACCCTCCGGACAGCCAACCCCTCCGAATTTTGAAATTTGGGTCTTCGTAGTTGTTTACATATAAAATTAACAAATTCAAAAAATAATTGACACGTAACCAAAAATGTCAAATGTTAGCAAATAATTGTCAATGAAAATACACTGGATTAATGGAATATAACGATGTCGTATTGTTTCTCAAATTGAAAAGCAGTTATTGGCAGTTACGAGTCGTCACTGCTATAAAAGATAGAATTCGAAACCATGATTTAACTGCCAAGTGTATGGAGTCCATGTGTAAACTTGTGATACAAGACAATTGGTAGTTAGAACACGTGGAGTACGCCTTCAAAGGCAATTATCTCCTTAAAATGTAATCATTTGCATTAGTTAGGGCAACCGTGCAGATTCAATGAGAAGCTTTTGGAAGAATATTAACAAGAATTCAAATTCAAACGTGGAGGAGGGAAGAAACTGTCAATTCAAAATGTGGAAAATAGAGTTCGAAACAAGCCAAATTCAAAACCTTTGAGTGAAAAGTTCAACTAGCAAACAATGTCTATAAATAGAAGAGATTGAAGAATAAAAAAGCCTCCAGACAAATCTTCAACAAAAAGCTATCAAACAAAATGATGTTTGGCTTGTTCATTGGCAAATAGTTTAGGATTTTGAACTCAGTTCGAAGTAGATTAGGAAGTAGTTAGGATTAATTTCGGTTGTTCTTGTAACAATTATCTGTTCGAAGTTCTTATCACGTTGTATTTTAGAGTTGAAGGTAATTTTGAAGTAAGTTTACCTTTGGTTTATCAATCGAAGTATCTTATTTCTTTGTTGTTCTTTAATTTCCTAAGTATATTAGTTTGCATTTCTCCACTTTGAAAGAAAAATTCTCTTAATTGAGGTAATTGAACCATTAAAAACACAATCGCCTAATTAGATTTGGTTTTTCCAAAGTCAATCTAAGTGAGGAGATTAAAATTTTCTCTGGCACGCTTGCACTCAATTATTTTATATGCAAAGAAGTAAAAGAACCAAACAGTAGCGTACCATATCAATCGTCTATCTCGGCATTCAATTGTTCAATGGTTTAAATTAATATAGTTATTAACTCTTACCTGTAATTGTGTTTCTGCAAATCTGAACTATCGATTACAATATAAATAGACAGTTTACATGATCACCCCTATTCCTTATTACATTGCTTGGGTTTGGGGCTTATGAAGAGTAAAATTCACAATCAATTCTTATTGTTCCTTCATTTTTTTGTTTCTTATTTTCTTTCCTATGATTGAATCATCCCATTAATTAGTTGAGTTGTTGAGCTAACTGTGGGGTTTGCTTCTCCGATGAACCTCTTAGAGCCTTTTGGAATAGGTGAGAAGGGTAATAAGGTGGATGAACTTCGCTTGAAACCTAGCGAGCTCGTCTGAGAAGAAGACCTACACAGGTAACACCCACATCGGCGTCTAGCCCGGACAATGGTGGTCCGGAAAGGCATTCCAACGGTCTAGTAAGTCATCGGTGGTGAGAAGTAAGGCTGAAAATGTGTCAAGAGGAGTGTTTTTAGAGAGAGAGAGAGAGAGAGAGAGAGGCCATTTGCAAAGTGAGCAGGTCTCCCATTTATAGGCAAAGGAAAACTTGCTCAGTAAGGCAGTTGTAACACCCACGCACACCAGCCGTACTTGGCCTGACTCATGGGCAAGCAATGAGTGTTTTGGGTTCACCCGCCACTTCAGCTGATGTTGCGCTTTGACATGCCCGCTAAGTCAACAAATTTGGGTTACCCCCCATTTCAATCACATTTGTCATCTGTCTAATCACCACCAGAAGATCTTCCAGACGAGGAGCCTTCATATCCCTAGGTGCTTGGCTCGACGGGATCCCTACGGACCGACGCCATGAACCTAGGTCTATTGCTTCGGCGATGGTGAAATGTTCTGAACATAATGGTTCGGCATTGCTTGAGGTCCCCACCGAGCTGGCCTGCTCGGTAGGTTCCCCTTTTTTTCCTGGTCGGCCGCTTCTTATGGCCGAGAAGATGCATCGGACGCACCCTCGCATTCTCCCGACATGGATTGATGGCTATACCTTGGTGAAGGTCGCACAAACGGAACTCACCGGGAGATCGGTGTAGCTGCCGAAGTGAAGTCTAAGCTCCGTTTACATGCTATGTCGTCTGGGGTCCATTGTACCCTTGTGGATCTTGGCCACCACGCTAATTATCTGGTAGACTTTCATACAATAGATATATAGTGTCTTGTGATTTATAATTTATAATTCATTCATGATGTAAAAAATCTCTCCTACTAATTGCCAAAAATATACCAAGTTGGATCGAATTCATAACGATACCCCTAACTTAAAATACTTTCGCCCAATTCACTTCGCATGGTAACCCGATGATTACTCATTGAGCATCATTTTGCTTTCCAACTTATCAAACCATTCTGCTCAAAAAAAAAAAAAAAACTTATCAAACCATTGGTTATAATTTACCATGTTAATCTGTATACCTAAATATAATGCCATGGAAGATGTGCAACTAAGGCTTAGTTTTCCAACAAAAAGAAAGTTTTTGAGGTTTTTTTTTTTTTTTTTTTGGGTCTTGGTTCAAAAAAAAAATCGCATTTGTTCATTTTAAGCTATAATTTTGGGAATTATTAATCCGTCTGAATGAGAGGAATTGAAAAAATAAAAATTATAATAGAATCGCAACTTTTTATGAAAAGTTTAAAAAGCTGGACTTTTGGGCTTTTGTTGGGTTTTTCTGTAAAAACATTCAGTTTCGGTAATAATTTCTTACTCTACCGATTTTTGATTTCTCTTGTTGAGAAAAACAGATAATCTACAAAAGTTTAACGTAAAACTAATAAATGCGGAAAAAAATCGAATAAGAACAAAAACAAAAAAAGCACACTGGACCTTTTTTGGGTGAAACTTGTCCTAATTCTCCAAGTTACTCCACATAATGCCATTCAAGAGTGGGGTCGCAATGTTCCACCATTATGATCATCCACTAGAGAAAAAAAAATCTTACAGCTAATCACTGTAATTTTACAGAAATCAAATTTAAGTAACATAAAACATGTGCAACTGTGAAGCCAGCTAGCCACAAGAAAATAGTAGTATTACGCCCTGTTTGGATGCCGGAGATAATTTTGGATGGATTTGTAATGATGGCGGATTTAAGGTAGATTTATAATGAGGATGAATTTGTAATGATGGTGGGCCTACCTTCTAAGAAGGGTGAGATTTGTAATGAGGTGTTTTGATGGTTTTTTGAGAAGGGAGATTTGGACGGTGGATATGATAAGATAAGAGGGAAAATGACTGAATTGCCGCCTATTTATTAATTTAATTATAATTAGAATAAATAAATAAAATAATTAGAATAAATACACAATAAATGCATAAATATATTTATACTATATTAAATGTTAAAAAGCAATATTTACGAGGAAAAATTTAGATAAAAGAATTAGTAATATATTTACGAATTTTTAATAAAAAATTAAACACAAAACTAACAAAAGTTCAAAAACATAAAAATAAGAAAAAAAAACAGTAAGACAGCAAATCACCTAGATGTTTAGTTCCTCAACTAGGTAATATTTTAGAAATCACAGTTGTTAGTGCACTTAAGATGGTAATATTTTAATATTTTAAAAATAAGAAAAGTGCCCTAAGGTTAACAAACTTACAAAATACTTGTATCAATTTTCGGTATCCGATTGAGCTGATTTTTATTCCAATATGTTTATTTAAATATTTTGAACGTCCATGTGAAAAATCAACCAAATCGAGTATCAATAAAAGTGTTTTTTTAAAAGTCCTAGCACTTACAAATGAGGGATAAAATTGAGAAAAACATCTGCCATTGCCCCGGATTTGCAGCCGGATATGTAACACAGGGATACATCTATGATTGAATCTCTCTTATTGGTTGACTTGTTGAAATTTATCTCGTGGACTTTCCTACAATACATATAATATCTCATGATTTATATTTTAGAATTCATCCATGATGTAAAAATCTCTCCTACTGGTTGCCAAAAAAATAATAATAATAACGAGTTGGGTCGAATTCATAACAATGCCCCTAACTTAAAATACTTTCGCCCTTAATTCACTTCACAAAGTAACTTGTAGACCCAATGATTACTCATTGAGCATCATTTTCCTTTACAAGTAACCATCCATTCATTACAATTTACAATGTTGATCTATATACAGAAATATATCAGATGTCCCCGAGGGGACGTATACATAAATGTGATGCCATGGAAAAAGTGGAACTAAGGCTGAGTTTTCCAACAAAAAGTTAATCGGAAAAAATTCACGAGCGTTTGTTCATTTTACACTAAAATTTGAAAAATATTAATTCGTCTCGATGAGAGGAATTAAAAAATAAATAAAAATTATAATAGAAACCCAATTTTTTATAAAAAGTTTAAAAAAGCTGGACTTTTGGGCTTTTTGTTGGGTTTTTTTTCTTAAAAACATTGTGTTTCGGTTAGAATTTTTTACTTGTCTAATTTCTCTTGTCAAGATAAACAGATAATCCGAAAAAATTTGATGTAAAAATAATAAATGCGGGTGAAAATAGACTAAGGACAAAACAAAACAAAACAAAAAAAGGCACACTGACATTTTTTGAGGGGAAACATACCCAATTCTCCATGGTACTCTATATAATGCCATTCAAGAATGTGGTCGCAATGTTCCAACTAAAAGTGCGGTTACAATTGAGGATTTATGCCTCTAGTGTTTGGCTAAGTTTAGCATCACAATCTGGCGCCAGGCTTGGTCTACCACCATTATGATATTCCACAAAAGAAATTTTTTTACAGCTATCACCATCATTTTACAGCAACACAAAACATATTAAAAGTATTTCCAATGTATCAGTGACAACAAAGTGTGGTGCTTCTAGCAAAAGTAATATTACAAAACGACGACGTAAACCTCCACTCATCCAATAAAAGAGTGTCATCACCTCTCACCCCTAAATTTGTCACAACGTGATTTGTCACTTAGCATAAATTTGAAGTGAAAACTATTAACTCGGGGACTCTGCTGCCCCTTAGGAATGACAGGGCCTATTGACTTTATATCAGACGTCCAAACATGTTTTGAACAATCCAGATTTGGAAGGCCAAGATTAGGTCAGCAGGCCTTGCCATCCCTAAGGGACGGTAGAGTTCCCGGATCCGAAAACCATATAGCTCGCAAGGACTAACAAATAGATGATTTATTGGAGTCACCAAAAGGGAAAAAAATCACAAGCAAATGACCCAAGTTACTCTCATCCACCCTCGAAATCAAATGACCCAAATGAGTTTCATCCATCCTTAGAACATCAAAAAAGAAATCTCTACAATCGTTCATAATTACATCGACTCTGATCACATAGAAATATATGATGTGGGTGTCACATATGGTATGCATATTTGTAGCAAAATTGTTGAAATAGGCATTTGATCAGTGGCACCATACATGACAATGTGCTCTGTTGCATCCAATATTATTTACTCGGCTAAGACGTCGCGGCAACCGGCTCAGGACAATCATTCTCTTCCACAACAACAGCCTCTTTAATCTCCTGGATCATCTTCAACACTTGCCACATAGTCGGTCTGTGCTCAGGAGACGTCGCGCTACAAGCTATAGCCACCTCCGTAAGCATTCCCAAGCGCTTGTCTTCTTGCCCCACATCACCACCACCTTCTCTAGTTGACCTAACCCACCTGATCAAATCACTAGGCGTTACAGCCGGGTGCTCGAAAGGAGGCTTTCCCGTTAGAAGCTCAATCAAAAGAATCCCAAATGAGTAAACATCGGACTTGGGAGTTGCCTGGTGAGTAGCATTTTTAGTCTCTGGAGCTCTGTAATTGTCTGCGTCGGGGTCAGAGGAGGGTATGGAGGTGGTGGTGGTGGTGGAGAGGGCAGCGAGGCAGTAGTCTGCTAGACAGGCTTCAAAGTCAGAGCCGAGGAGGACATTGGTGGATTTCAGATTGCCGTGGATGAGTCGCCACGCTTGGTGGATGTAGGAGAGGCCTTGGGCTACGTCCTCTGCTATTTTCAAGCATGACGTCCAGTGTAGTGGCTTAGCTCTTGTTGATTTTGAACCTGCTCAAATTGGCAATGTTCCAGTGAATTTTTCAGCTAAATTTGAAATTTGCAGAATCATCAGCTTAAAATTAATCACCATTGTCCAATTTGGCACTTGCAACCCTATTCAAGTAGATCACTAGATGCATTTCATAACATGTTAACCTCCTATTCATTATTCATAAATTTCATGCCAGGTATTTATAAGGATTGCATTCCGAAAATAATGCATTGCATTTTGTCACAGGAGTAGTTACACCGTGATTTCAAGTGACAAATAGAATGAGATAACAATAACAAGCTATGTAGCATGGACACGGATATGAACACTGACACGGGATTTTTTTTAAAAAAAAGGACAGGAACACCGTAGGAGACACGGAAAAAATAAATTAATTAATAAATGCCGTTTTGTCCTTTTTACATTATGTGAAAGTGGTTTCTTAATTTGTGCCTACTACTTGAAAGCGTAACAGAGTTTTTTGGTTCACCAAAAATATCAAGATCTTCATTTGCCTTATTATTATCATAGACATATAGCAGCCCCTAAATATGTTGTCAATAATATCCATTGGAGCAAATTTGTATGTCACATTTTTTTCCTAGTAATTTTACATTTCTCGACTATTAGCAATATATAATCATATTAACTACCTCAAATTAAATGATAGCTCCCCAAAGTAAGAATCTACTATAATGAGTGATGTGAAATATGTAATAAAAAGGCCAATTTAATACATTCTTAGGCTAAGTTTCCCATTTGCTTAAATTTAACACTAGATTTTTATCAAGTGTAGGTTTTTGCAAATAAGGAGAAGATGCTCTGTTGATTTTAGCACATCTTCTCCTTATTTGCTAAAATCATCGCTTGATTTTATTAAATTTCAATACACCTTTTAGAAGTAGAAAGAGAAGAACAATGTTAGCCACAACCCTTGGGAATAGGCATGCATAATTGTAAAAAGGTGTATTGATATCTGATTGTAAAAGTGTACTCAATGTCCATGAAAGTGTATTAATGATTGTAAGAGTGTATTGAGTGTCCATGAAAGTGTATTAAGGTACGTGAAATGTGTGTGTTGAAATTCAAATTTAGTATTTTGACATTATGAGCGCTAAAAAATGTCAAATTCTAGCAAACAAGTTTCATAAAGTTTAGCCTGGCAGTGAAACTATTAGGTTTTCACTCCAATGCCAAATCATAAAAGCCATGGCCTAGCTATAAAACTTTGGTTAATTTGCATTCACTTTAAAAAAAAAAAATTGATTCGACCTGACTAATCTCATCTCCAATCCGGAAAAAGACAAGCCATCTCCGTTAGGACTAAGAGATTCACAAAAAATTACCTTTTTGTTGTTTGACTTCAAGAATCGAACCCTGATCAATTATACAGGAAAAAAACCCACCGTTCAAGGACTAACCGGGCTAATCGTATGTCAATTCTAATTGCGGTGGTGATCACGTGCGACAATCTCGGTATCAGAAAAGTAAGAACTACCAAATCTAATAAATTTCCGTGACATAAGGAAGTGACCATTGTCGAAAAATTCTATCCCCTTACGTGGCCACTTCTAATTGGTCTTCATTAGATTTATGGTCAACATTAGTCGAATCATAAATAAGGCCCGGGGTGAGGCCGAGTTGACCCACAAATTAACGAGTTACAACAACAGACGACTCAGTGAACTCACCGTGAATGAGAGAGAAGAGGCTGCCGTTGGGCTGATAATCGTATACAAGGAGCCTTTCCTCTTTAGCCTGAAAGTAAGCCCTAAGTGGGACCAGGTTCGGGTGACGTAACCCGCCAACCGATCCCATGTGCCGCTCGAACAACTCTTTAGTTACACCCGCCAATTTAACGGCATCGAGACGTTTCACGCTTACGATCAGACGGTTGTCGAGCACCGCCTTGTAAGTGGTCCCCATTGTCCCTTTCCCCAGCAACTCCGCCGAAGCCTTCATCAGCTGTTCCAGCGTGTAAACCTGCGCCTCACCCGCACAGAATACCAGACTCCCGCTCTTCGCTGCTTGCATCCCTTCTTGCACCCTCTTAACCTTTATTAGTGGGGTTACCCCAATAGGCCAACAATTAAACACAATTAAACGAAAAAAAATTCGAATAAATATTATTTTTCTACACTCTGACAGATTTTAGCAAATAGTTTATTTACTTGCTAAAATCAACCCACTTAATTTTATGGAATTCCCATTTTAGAGAAGGCCTCAATAATTCTTATATTTTGAATTGCAGAAAATTCGATGTCAAAGTTTAGCTTGTCTTGTTTATTTATTTTTAGTTTTTTTTAAAATGAATTATCTTTGCTAAACCTTATAGTAGTATTAGTTTGACTTGTTTATTTCTTTAGTTTTTTTAAACAGGAATCATCTTTGCCAAACCTTATTATTAGAAATTGGGGATCCTATAGTGCAAAGCCACATTACAAAGTTGTAGTGCAACGTCTGAGTCATTAATCACGCAACAAACGACTCGGCAGCCCCACCACTTGGATGTGTGCTTAACATTAATAATGCCACTTTTTTTTCATCACGCATGCATCTTTAAAACACAACTATTCTAGTGTCCCAAATTATTTGATGGATGTGTACCAATGTGCATTACTACATTATATGATTCTGAATACAATTGTATCCGAAATTTTATTTTAAAAATATGCATTGAAAATTGCACTCGAAAAATACCTGTTTCTACGTTTTAAAAAATTCTGAAACGAAATAAAGGTGCAAATGAACTCAAGATTAAAGAGTGTGTGTGTGTGTATATATATATATATATATATATAATAAATAAAAAATAAAAAAACCATTGCAGTAGGGTCAAGTGCACACTTGTTCCGATGTTCCCCGCTACTGTAAATTACCTTTTCCTCCAGCTCGTTTTCTTCCTCCATCCTCATCACGGCCGCGACGGCGGCTGGATCGGAACCCGTCATCTGCGAAAAGACATTTTCGCCCTTCTTCCCCCTGCGTCTCTGTTTCTTCACTCCCATTGCAAAGCAGAGAATCGCAGCAACGAGGGTAAAAACCCCACACGAAAACCCAATAATTACGACTTTACTTCTCCAGTGCTTCTTCTGACTCGGCCGAGTCAACTCAACCCCTTGCAACTGCTCGTTCTGCCCAAGCCTCGCCGCAGGCGGCGGCGGCGCCTCCTTCACCGGCGTAACGAAAAAGGGCACACTTAAACTGCAATCCCTGTCTACAACCTTCCCACAAAGTCCAGGGTTCCACGAAAACGAAGACGTTGTGAACCGGAGCAGAGTCGGTGTCACCGGCACGGCGCCGCTCAAGTTATTCTTAGACACATTGAAGATTTTGAGAGAGGATTGATTCAGGGGAGGAACCGAACCGTTGAGGCGGTTCGAATCGAGCCGTAAATAGTACAACCGGTCGAGATACGTCAAAGATTTCGGTATCGGACCGGTGAGGTTGTTGTACGACATGTCTAGCGTTAGCAGACGGTGGAGGGTCGACATTGAAATCGGGATAGTTCCGGTAAACGAGTTGTGGTCCAGAAAAAGCGATTTCAAGTTCACGAGAGGGGAGAGATCGGGTACGGGTCCGGCGAGCGAGTTGCGGCGGAGACTCAGGACTCGGAGCTGGTCGAGACGAGTCAGGGTGTCGGGGGCGAAAACACCGGTTAGAATCAGTGATTCGAGGACGACTCGGACGGCTTTGCCCTTGACGCACTGGATTCCTTGCCATTGGCAGAAGGTGAAGGAGGTGTTGGCGGAGAAGGGGAGTTTGTCAGTTGAATCGGCTTTGGATTTGAATGCCAGTAGAGCTGAGGCGTCGTGTGGAAGGAGCAAGTTTGAGGGAGTGGAATTAGTAACGGCGGTGTTGTGAAGAGTGAGGAAAAGAAGAGCTTTCTGGAGGAAGGCTATGGTCATGGTGGTGGAACTGATAGAGAGGAGTAAAGAATAGGAGGGTTCTCAAATGTTACAAAGGTCTACTGGGTGAGTATTTTTTTTTCTTTTTGGTCAGTGTGTCCGGCCCGGTTCCCGTGCACCCCAAATTTTTTTTTGGGCTAGTCAAAGACAAATTATCCATGTCCAATAGTGATAGCAGCATTGTAGCTGTGGGGTCGGGCAAACCAAGGGGAAAAAAAATTGGTATTACTACATTAAATTTTCTTGAAATTATATAAATTTAATGGCCGAAACCACACGGGACAACTCTACTCCTTCACTCGTTTTGTTCTTTTGATAAAGAAAGATTTTTCCTTCTATCTAGATTTTATTCATCTGATTTTTCTCGAGTACAACTTATCATGTTGATGAACAACTTAAAAACTACATTGTTGATGATTTTATGGAACTAATCAGAATTGGTGTCCTTTCTATAGAGATGGTAGAGACAAAGAAAGATGTCATATACCCACTATCCATGCTAATATACTTGCTTGAAAAGTTTGCATTTGCAGCTGCATTGAATATGTAATCTCATTGAATGCAAATGTAGAAGCCTGTATCGTTTTTTTTTTTTTTTGGTGAAAATTGAAAAGCAAAAAAATTAGGTATAGGCCTTTTGATAACTTTTGTTTATTTATTGAAAAGCTTGTTGGGTTTTAAAAGTGATTTTGATTAGAACAATATTTTTAGTTGAAATAAGATATTTTTCTTAGATTTATAGTTGATAAAAATATTTAATGTTCATGAATAACCCCATGCTCTGAAAGTTCTGGAGTCGTCACTATCCACGTTGGAACTAATGGTTTCACCATAAATTACTCTCTGGCTACTTGACCTCAATAATCGAATCTTGATTTAGTGGTTTTTCGTATATTTGCTTTCCGATTTCTTGGGGCCACTCTCTCAACACAAACGTGTGAAACAATTATGGGAGAAACTGAAAAGATCAGTTTGAGTTGCGTGTAATAGTTGAGGTATTTGGTTTTTACTATTGCTTAGGACACCTCACCCCAGGCTTGTGAAAAGCAGTTGAAGAAGGGATTAAAAAACTGTGACAATTGTAGAGATTAGTCCGAAGTGTCCACAAACGGGCACAAAAACCCTTCATTTAAAAAAAAAAAAAAAAAAAAACTTGTTTACATGTTTGTTGTGCGTCCTGTTGGGTTTCTGTATTGTGTTTGTTAGGCAAAGGGGCCTATATTGATCCGTCAATTTTCATGGTAGGGTTAGGGTTTTTGATTGAAGGGGTACAATTGGGTACTGGACAAATACTACTAGCTCGGTAGTGAATGGAGAGGAAGGGAGGAGTAAGTGACAAAACTCACAAAAAGGGAATACGATGGATTGCAGAGGCAGCTGTCGGGGGAATGCAGAGTCAGAAATCACGTGAAGCCAGGAACTGGAAACAAGAAAGAGCTGCAAATTTCTGGGTCCCTCTATAGTCGCTGGGAATCCAGGATCGGTTCCTGTTGAGACAAAGGAATCGAACTTTTCGCGGAGTTTTGGCTCGACTCGTTTAAGTAAGTTGAGCTCCATACTCTAAATTATAGTCTGTTTTGTAATAACATTCAACTCGTTACAAGCATGAGTTACTTGTTTAGTAAACGAGCCGAATTTGAATACTAGTACAAAATTTGGTTACCCCTAGTTTCTCTTGGAAATGTTTGATTAAAAGAAATTTTTAAAATAGTAAAATATGTAAGATTGAAAATAAAAATACAAGAGACATGTGGGGTGTAAGGGTGATAGAAGGCAAGTAGGCCACTAAGCTAATACAACAACAATACTCCATACTCAGAATTTTTACTCAAAAAATAATCTAGAAAGTAAAATCAGTGGGTTAGATTCACTTGGAAGTATGGCGTTTTCCAAGCTAATATCATGTACTTCATGTATCAGCTAATTTCGTATGGATATTAATTTGAAGGGCAAAAAAAAAAAGTCTAAACATGTCCACTCCAATGATTATTGTGCAATCAACAGCTCGGATTTCTTCTTGGCACTTGCATGATCTGAGCCGTTCATTGCCGAGATGAAATTTCAACCGTTCATTGCCGAGATCAACGGCTCGTGTGCCGCATTACAAAGTTGTAGTGCAACACCACACTACAGGATCTCCAGATCCGACAAATAATCTAAAAACACGTGGGTTCTTGTGTTTTCCTAATCCTAATCCACCCTTCTAGTCCAGCGATCAAAGGAGCCACCTTTGCCATGTTTCTTCTTATCCTTTTGATTCTCAATTTTCTTGGCTCAATTTCAATCAACAATGAATAAGTTATATTGGAAAACTAGAAACAAAACACGTATTTGTATACAATATGAGGCATGATATCATATTAATAGAAATATGGATAACATGAATTTTGTTATGTGAAAATGGAAGCATAGTTTCATGTGACGTCCTTCCGCAATGGATGATTCGAATTTGTTTGGACAAAATGTGATTCGAGTCGTCCATCGCCGAGTACAAACAGCCCAAATTGGACAACATTGAGACAACATGCACCCCAGGTCCCTAGTTAAGAAAGTATGAGTTAGTAGTATATAAGATTTGGCCCAGTGTTACTACTAACTTGAGATTACCTTTTTGAATCATGTGATTAAGCTAAAAGTTACTAACAGGTGAATTGGGATGGGTCGTTAAACCTCCCTTGTCCAAAGTTTGATTGCAGTTTGTATTATTTCCAATTATTCTATGGGTACACCACTCGCGCACGATCAAATTCCGACTTTCTAAAATATTGTAATTTTTAGCATTTTTCGACATTCCGGATTTGAAATGCTTCCAATCTGGAATGTCTAAAAATGCTTTATGATGATCGAGATCTGATGATGAATAATTACAGTACACATGGTGGTTTACTGTTTTTTGTGTTATTTCAGTCGTCCACCGAAATAGACGATGGAAATTCGATTGCAGATATTTATCTGCAGTCCAATTACTCAAAAACCTGTTCCAATTCAATACTATAAAAATGTACAGTTTGGGCATCGATAGAATCGAATTCTGTTGGTTAACGGTCCCCACAGACTGGCCTTAAATTACGAGTCTGTAGGGTCTCTCGTTCCCCCTTTCACTTTTGATCCGTGTTTTCGTTGATCATCTTTACTCATGACTGCATACTGCATAGGTAAGAGGTTTAAATGCTTTGGACGGGGAGATCTAGAGAGTTTTTTTTTTTTTTTTTTTTAAACCGAACAATCTTATAATAGAATTTCTTAATTGGGCCCATCAGATGCGATCCAAATCTCAAAGGGAGCTAGAGCTACCTAGACCAGTCACGGCCCCTCACTTAGTAGAGATACTCACCTTGCGGGAAATCAAACCCCTGACCAAAGAGATTACCTCCAAAGTCAGGCAATTGCCCTAACCGCCGAGGACAACCCATGAATGTGTTGATCTAGAGAGTTGGTCATCCACTTTTCCGAGGAAATAAAGTGAATCATTACTCCGGTTATTTGGTAGTGCAATTTACAATGTAGAACTCCTAACTTTTAAGTGAATTATAACCTTTAAATGTGTGTATGATTAAATGTAGAACTTTGTAATTTTTAAGAGGGTGTTTGAGAGCCCCTTTCTACTTCTCATTTTTACATTTTTGAATTTTTGAGAAACTTGGGCCAAAATGATTTCTATCAAAATGGGTTTTTCATTTTTGACTTTAGAGAGGAGAAGTGAAAAAGAGGTGGGGAAGAGCTTTTTAATCTCTCATTTTCCACTTTTCTCATTTTCATTAACAAAAAGTCCCACAAAATAAATTTTGTACATATCTCACAAATACTACTTCTGATACAAAATGCATTTTGCACATTTCTTCCAAACACTCCTAGTAAATTCAAAATACATTCTTATTATAATCCAAAAAATTGAAAAAAAAAAATTTAAAAATGAAAAGTTGAAAATGAGTTTCTCAAACACCCCCTAAGAGAATTATTAACTCTTAAATGTGTTATCTACACTTATTATGGAACCTGGGGGATGTTGTGCATCCCCATGCACAACACCGTGCTATGCAACCCTATGGCGCCGTCGTGCCAGCATTTTTTCGACGATTGAAGACGTTCACTGTGTAGACTTCGTCGAATACTACAAGTGTGCCAAAAATCAACTTGATTGGATACCTTTCAGTGTCTCATCGGAACACAAATATCATCAAAAAGTAGTTTTTATCCAGGGTTTATGTCCATTTGTGTTCCATTTGTTTTCAAAGTATTTGTGTTCCGATAACCTATTTAAAGATATCCGATCTAGTTAATTTTCTGCATACTTGTAGTACTCAACAAGGTCTATGCAGTAAACGTCTCTGATTGTTGAAAAAATGCTGACGTGGTGGTACCATGGGGCTGCACAGTATGCTGTTGTGCATGGGATGCATAGCACCCCCCTCAATCCACTTATTATATGGTTCATATTGCATATCGTACCACCTGACAATAAATGACTTAGAGAACTGTTTTCCTATTGTTTAAGCACTGTTTTCATCAGTAAATGCTTATTGTGGTTTAGTGTTGTACTTTTTTTCTTTTTTTCTAATTAACAATATAACGGTTGTGTTTGGTTAGATAATTTAGTTTTGAAAATGTTATCAGGTGTAATGAGTGGAGAGAGATAAAGAGAGAAATGAGAAAAATGATGATATCATCAAAATTAAACTAAAACTAAACTAGGAAACGAATGATGCCAACATATTTTCATTTTTCTGGGTGGAATAAATGTTGTTTCCTCCCTCTTAAAATGTTTGTTCTTAAAATATTTGTTCAGTCCACAAGACTAGAACCTAAAAATAATAAGTCTTCGTTTTACAAACCGAACAAACAATTTTGAACTGAAGCAATAATTAGCTTCCACAGCTACAAATGACCATGCAGTAACACCATGCATTCATGCTGTCTGTGTCTATATTCACATTTCACGGTAGCATTTTTCAGGGAAAACTTTAAGCCAAAAATTTCGGCTATCATCTAAACGGAACATTTGGTGTGTTTGCCAATTGTTTACAGCTAAAGCCAAATTATTCTATTCACATAAATCACAAAAATAACATTTAGTGAAAACTATACGTACATATATATATATATATATATATATATATATATATATATATATATATATATATATAATGATCTACTAAGGACTCCCTTAAGATAACACTTTGCGGACATCACCATTCTGAATCAAATTTTGAAAATCCGAACCACTCAATGTTTTTAAAATGCATTTTTAAGGGTCCACGCGAAAAATCTTCGAAAAAAATACCCGGAAGGGCTTGATCGGATCAATTTTTGCTAAAAACACTATATAGCGTTTTTAGAAAAAATTGATCCGATCAAGCCCTTCTGGGCATTTTTTTTTTTTGAAGATTTCTCGCATAAACCGTGGAAAATGCATTTTAAAAACATTGAGCGGTTCGGATCGTCAAAATTTGATCCGGAAAGTCGAAAAATGGTGAGGTCCGCACGGAATTTATGTTTGAGGGAGTCCTTAGTAGATTGTCATCCTATATATATATATATATATATATATATATATATATATATATATATATATGAGTCTCTTTCCTATCCAAACCACAAAATGCAGACCTATTGTCCGGACCTCACTTTTCGGACCAAATTTCGACAATCCAAACCGTTAGATGTGTTCAAAACGTGTTTTCAAGGTGCTACGCGAGGATTTGGAAAAAAAAAATACCCAGAAGGGTTTGATCGAAATAGTTTTTCATAAAAACGCTATAATAGCATTTTATGAAAAATTGCTCCGATCAAGCCCTTCCAGGTATTCTTTTTTGCCAAATCTTCGCGAGGGACTTTAAAAACACGTTTTAAACACATCTAACGGTTCGGATCATCAAAATTTGGTTTGAAAAGTGGAGGTCCGGAACTTAATAAGTTGTGGGAGTTTGGACCGGAAGTTTGGTGTATATATATATGATCAATTTCTAATGAGGGATCCATCATTTTATTTAAAATGAGGACCTCATGCTTCTTAACAAATTTTGACGATCTTGAACCGTTAGATGTGTTTAAAATGTGTTCTTCAGGTCCACCGCGAGGATTCGTCCAAAAAAAATATCGGTAAGGGCTTCATCTGATAATTTTTTGTTAAAAACGCTACATATAACGTTTTAAGAAAAATTGATCGGATGAAGCCCTTACGGGTATTTTTTTTTGGATGATTCCTTGTGGTGCACCTTAGAAACACATTTTAAACACATCTAACAGTTTGGATCATCAAAATTCAGTTCGAAAAGTGAAAAAATTGTTTGGTTCTCATTTTATTTAAAATGAGGGATCCCTCATTAGAAGTTGATCCATATATTCATGTTTAACTGCAGTGAGAAAATGATATTTTCATTAAAAATTCAACTTATATATGTTACCATCAGAATGTCTTCCTTTTGTCCTTCCCCTGTTGACTATTGATGTTAGGCTTTTGTTGTATAAATAATCAGGGAGAGTTAATTAGACATTCTGTCCAAAAAAAACACTATTATGATTTCATCCTATGATATTTCAGTACTTATGATTTCATCCTGAAATTCAAATAAACCTCAAAACACCCTTTCTCTCTCCTAATTTCCCTAATATTTCTTTCTTGATTTTTCTAAAATTTCTCTCCTAATTTCCTAACATTTTCTTTCCTAATCTTTTCTAGTTTATCTCTCTCTCTCTCTCTCTCTCTCTCTCTCTCTCTCTCAATCAAAATCTTCTTTCTTAATGTTATAATTCTCTCTCCTAATTCTCACACCTTAAATCTCAAAAAAAAATTGAAAATAAATAATTATGATCTCTCAAGAAAAAAAAAAATCTCTTTCCTAAATACCAAAAAAATAACATGAGAAATTCATTATGATAACAACCACTAAAATATGACAAATTAATGAACCATCTTAGACTATACAAAAAAAAAAAAGATAAATAGAAAGAGACAAAATACACAAAACATGATAAGTTAATAAATTACGTTCACTGTAAGAATTACATCTAACATGGTAAACAAATTAACCATAACTCTTATTTCCAAAATCATGAGTTACAAATATACCATGAAACCATAACTTTTTTTTTGTAACCATAACTCTTATTTCCAAAATCATGAGTTACAAATATACCAAGAATTACAATTGAGGAAAGGAAAGTGACTTCTTATCCTTTTTTCATCGGTGGTAATTTTCAATTTCTACTGAAACTAAATAATTTAACTTGATAATAGTACATTGAACATCCCATAGAAAATTAGATGAAATTTCAAATGGGTCAAATCTAAAACACCAAATGGGCCAAGCCTAAAACACCGAACAACAATATCAAAAGGCTAAGCCTAAATAGGCCAAACTCAAACCCCAAAAACCCTAAGTCCATACCAAAAGACAACCCATCTACCGCTACCCCAAAATTGGATCGCCGACCACCGATCAACAACCACCATCGCCACCTCCATAAATTACCAAGAGAAGAATCTCTCGGAAGCTCTGATCAAACACCCAAACCGAAATCTGAGCAACTAACATTCATCGACAGACATCAACACCACATTTCCATTGTAGCCTCCATCGAGAAGAAAAAACCACCTCCAAAACCTGCAAGAACACATCCCAACAATTCTAATTGGAAGCCCAAGCCTCTGACATTCATTAGCAACAACAATAACTCTCCGAAGAAACAAAGAAGATGGGTGACCTAGTGAACCACAAGAAGACCACGGTAATGAAAAACATTTGCAATCAAGGCAACCCAATGCCGTTAAGCCCACAACCAGCAAACCCAACAGTTAAAGCTAGTGAACAAGCCACCGCCGCCAACATAATCTAAAATGAAAAAGGAAAGCGAAGAGGGGGATGAGAATGGACTAGAGAAAGGAGAATAGGGGATCGCTGGAGGAAGAAGGGCTGGGTGGAGGGAGAAGAGGCATCGCCTCCCCTTGGAGGAAACCCTAGATGATGTACCAGAGAGAGGGAGAGTGTTATTTAGGCTGTTTATCGTTAGTACCATATTAGTCCATACTTTAATAAAATATACTCCCTCAGAAGGATTTTTAGTGCCCAAGGCCTAATAAAAAAATTGTGTTCTTAAAGAGTAAACACTTATACAATTTCTACAGCAATAACCACAATACAAAAAATGGTTACCACTGGACAGAGACAGAGTCATGGAGCTCGTCACGAGAGATCGTTGATGGACGACAGTGGTGATAGAGACGGGACAGAGAGGGTTGCCTAAAGCCCTATACCCATTGCGTCTGCTCGTAGATGAGACAGGCAAAGCGTAGAAGTGGAAGTTTAGGGATTGGCCGACTAGGGTAAATTGTAATGAGTCCTATACCTAAATTGGGCCCTTTTAATTTTAGTTGTCTTTTTTAAATTTTATTGTGGATCTTATATTAGACGTTTAGGCTAATGGATCGGTTGTACACTTTCTTATTATAGGATTTTAGTAGTTTAGACACTTTCATAGAATACCCTATGATTTTAGGCACTTTCATAGGATACCTAGGGTAATTATGGTATCGCTTTGACCTGATGAGAATTTTTCAGAGTTGGGCTTGACCTAATGGTAATTATGGGATTCAAGGGTGGCTTGATAGTAAATGTCCTAAAAAAATAAGAGAGTGCCTTTTTTTTTTGGGATGCCTAAGGCCCATAACTCTTAGCCGGCCTTGCTGATACCGGTATTCTTGTGGGGTGGTTACCGTCACCCTTACATGCTTAGGGCTACTTTGGCTTAAAAGCCAAAACTGGATTATTGAATTATTCGTTTTGTCTTTATTCAATTTTTTTTTTGCATTTGTTAGTTTTACGTCAAGATTTTGTGGTTTCTGGATTCCTCTCGACGAGACGAATCTAACAAATATAAATTTATGGTCAAACCAAATATTTTTTTGAATAAAACCAAAATAGGTGGATTATTGGCCGATAATTTACCTATATTTGGCTTTATTTAAAAAACTATTACTTTTAACCACAATTTTATACTCTTCGGATTCGTCTCGACGATAGGAATTCAGAAATCACAAAATCTTGATGCAAAACTAACAAATGCAAAAAAAAAAATTGAATAAAAACAAAACGAATAATCCAATAATCCAGTTTCTGGCTTTTAAGCCAAATTAGCTCTTATAAGCTGAATACGGATAGGTTGATCCTATCACGAGGCAAGCCTCTAACGGGAGTCCTGATCAAAAGCAATAAAATCATAGAGGCGAGTGGGTGGCCTTCCACCGTTGCATGAATCCCGATTCCAGTTTGATGGTCGAATTATGGGCTCTGAGGGATGGCTTAAATTTTGCACGCATGGAGAACATTGCAAAGCTGGAAGTGGAAATGTATTCCATGGCATGTTGGTGCAAGAAACAGAGGAGGCACAGATTTACAAACACAATCTTAAACACAATTTTATTGTCATTGCACACAAAACAATTACATATTTTTTCACTCTTTCTCTATTTCTCTCTCACTCACTCTTATTTTTTGCACACTTTACACTATCAGATTACAAGCCAATTTACAGGCAAAACAATAGGATACGACAAATACGAGATAAGCTCTCATTTATTGAACAGATCACAAAATCAAATATGTAAGTTGCAAATTCTCTATCTACAAGGAATAGAGTTCCATGTTTTTCTTCTCCCAATTATCCAAATATGATCTTTGCCAAAACCTCTTCCACTTGCCATTTCAAACTTATTGACTCAATCTTGCAAAATAAAGTTTAACTTTCACCATGGCAGCTGTCCACCTCCTAACTTTGTCTAATATCGATAATAATCCTCTTAGCAACATCATTTATGACTGCAGTTTCTAATATAGCAATTTGAAAGCATCTTCAAGCACATGGGAGACCAACAAATGCGCTGCTGTTCTAGCGAACGATCATTCCATCTCTGTGGGAGATTTCTATCTTTTTGCCATTCTAATATGTATTATTAATTTGCTTCATACGAATGTTATTGGGGGAACAATACGCTGGAGATGTAATCTTTCCCGTCCCAAGAAATCTAGTATTGGATAAAAAATAAAAATAAAAAGAGGCAAGACTTTGGTGCGTTACTAGACACTAGCTTAACGGGGGAAAAAATGTACTTAGAATGGCAAAAATAATGTGCCTTGATGCTTTTAGAGCCGCACACTAATATTAAATCCATTCATATATCCAGTGAACGCAGAATTTCAAGATTTCAACAAGCATCACATAATGTGACTAATGTCACAAGAATAGGTAAATAATAACTCATAAAAAAAAGAAGCACAATATGATATCGGAGAACACAAAATAATGTCACAAGAATAGGTAAATAATACCCTGTAAACAAAGAACAATATGATATCGGAGTAACTTCAATCAAAACCACTAAATTCAGGCACTGAAACTGTGGTGACTCTTAGCAATTTTGACATTCCAAATTTAAGAGTCTATAAAATTGCAGAAAAACTTGACAATTTTATCTTTTTCGAATTACATGAGTGCTAGGCATAGATTTTGACATAGACCAAGCCTGCATTCTGAGATGCATTTGGGCCTCACATGGGTGTCTCCTCACCTTTTCATTCTCTGTCTTTCTTTGTTGGGCTTGAATTTGCTCCTGTTCCTCGTCCTTACCCAGATTCAGACTATTCGTTTCACTTCAGTAAACTGACAAAGCCCAAGACCAACAGCTGACAAGGAAAGAAGAAGAAGAAGAAGAGGGACAGATGCTGCTAAATAAACCAGTTTTTGTTTTTTTTTTTTCGTCTTTATTCAAAAAAAAATTGTATTTATTAGTTGTGCGTCAATTTTTTTTGTGGTTTCTTGGTTTGTCTTGACGAGAGGAAACTAAAAAGTATAAAATTATGACAATTTTTTTAAAAAAAGTTCACTAAAGACAAATGAAGAAACCACAAAAAATCGATGCAAGACTAACAAATGCGAAAAAAAATTGAATGAGGACAAAAAAATAAATCACTTGATTTTTTTTAATTAGCCAAAGCAAACCTACTCTATGTTTTTTTTTTTTTTCGAAAAGCAAAAAATTTCATTAATTCTATAGAAGTCAAATATGAAATCATTATTATAGGAAAAGAAATGCATTAAGAGAGGTTCGAAGAAACTTCTATTGCTACTCACATAATCTAATCCCACCTCCAAGCCATTCCATTTTTTAAAAAAAAGAAAAAGAAAAAGAGAAAAAGAAAAGACCATTGTTGATAATGTCCCAATAAAAAAGATGTTCTAAGTCTTCATGAAAACTGTGCACTGCTCGAGAAATATACGTGGGCACCAAAAAAATCCCTTCCAAGAAAATATGCGCGCCCACCAAAACACACCTTAAAACCTATAATCCAACGGACACTAGACACCCATTGCCGCCACAGAGGCTACGCCTCAAAACACATTGCTGCCTCCATTACACCTAAAAAAAACCTCAAAATGCTGCCTCAAAACCCATTGCCGCTGCCGCACCAACACTCCGAAGCCTCAATACCCCACCACCGCTATGTATTAAATTTACAGCTTGCTTTTATTACAGTTGACACTGCGAATTCAAACCCAAACCGTACAAGGAGAGGTTACAGTGTTACACATACAAATGCATGTACTCGCATAGGTGTAGTGTGTATGTGTGTTCAAGTATGCCTATGCACACTCATATTTGTTGGGATTCCACCTCGTGCGGGTCATTGGGCTTAGGCCCAGAGGGAGTGGGCTAGGATTTTAATGTGTACTCTATAAATACTTCTTATGTCTTGTATTATTTAGTGTAGTAGCACAATGTAGAGAGAGAGGCAGAGAGTGTGAGAGGGGAGCCGGTTGTGACTCTCCCGGAGAGAGAGATACATGAGAGAACTGTGATGTTTCATTTATTGTGAGATAGAGAGTGAGTGTGTAACACAAAAGACTCGAATTTTCTCTGAATTATTGTGAAACCCCCTTCCCCGTGGATGTAGGTCCGATTTGGCCAAACCATGTATATTGTGTGTCATGTTTTCTCTTGTATTACTGCTTCTGTGATGTGTGGTGCGTTGTTGGAATCCTAACAACTGGTATCAGAGGCCATTGGAGCACTGTTTGAAGCTTTGGTCGGACAAAACAGGTGACGAAACATGTTTTTGATCAGAGGGAAAGATGCAACTCTCAGAGACGAGTCCAACGGAGTGCTCGAAGTTAGTTTTTGTCACCGGAGAAGGTCCCATGGTGGTCTGAACAGAAGCGGGCGGAGGCGAGTGGCAGACTTGATGGGGTTATCAGAAAACGTGATCGGATATGAGATTTGACGACAAGGTTTTGTTCGTCGTGAAGGGACGATCACGGGAGTGCAAGCTTGGTCGTCGAGAACCACCGGATGCGCTCGCACGCACCGCCAATATGATGGCGCATCAGATCCCGCATGGAGGTAATGTGCACGCGTGAGTCAAGGAAGAAGAAGCACAATCAACGCCACGCAGCGCTGACTCGGATGCCACGGAGGTGCCACGTTGGATGGTCGGCGGCCACGTCATCCGATCAACGTTGACGTGGCGCCACATCAACAAAGGGTCAGAATGGTCAAGGTTCAGTCAAAAGGGTCAAGGGTCCAGGTCAAAATGGATCAAAAGGATCAGAGGTCAGGTTAAAAGGGTCAGACCGGAGGTCAAAGGAGTCCAACCGATTCAGACCGGCAATTCAGAGTATTATCAGACCCAAGATCAGGCTAGATAACGGTCCGAAGCAGACCAAATTTTGTTTTTTGATTGGTTCAGTGGGATTTTAACCTATTCATCGCCAGTTTAGACCGGTTTCCAACTCTGTTTTTCGTTCTTCATCCAACCACGCACTTTGTTCAAACTAACTGTTCTTGATTGAGCTGGATTTGAGTGTTTGGAGGCGTTTTGGGTTGTGAAGAGGCTTGTTCTTAGCTAATTGGATGATTCCGGATTGGTGGGCTTGGTTTTGTGATTCAAGCCGGATTTTGAAGTTCCAGATACATTCGGAGAGATTGGGGAGGATTCGATGAGGTCAGATCAATCAGATGAGAGGATGTTGAGTTAAAGGTAGACCATGGGAGATCCGATGGGAGTCCAGGTGGTGCTAGGAAGGCCGAGAATGGAACATGGATGGACCAAGGGGGGATGAGACACGCGGGAGAGTTGACAAAGAGTGGCTAGAAGACCAGGATAATAGCAAGAGTGGCAGATTGGTGACAAGAGAGGCGAGCAGAGTTGGATAGCTACACACCAGGAGTATTGGACAGACTTTGCAGAGATCGGTGGTTGACCAGAGCAATTGGGTGATTGCGGATTTGCGACATTTCAGCCGTGGTGATCAGTCGGAGAAGCTAGTGAGTAAGGATACATTTTTTTCGAGTGTTGCATCTCTATTTGGTGGGTGTGGATACACTTGATTGGTTAATGGCATAGGCGCTTACTAGAGTGACTGGTCGGAGTTGGTCAACAGTGATCGGAGGTAGTCTGGTTCAATCAGGTTTAAAGACCTATTATCAAGATTTTTAGTTGTGATTCGAGCTGCATTGGATTGGATAATGGACCACCATACAGGCTTGTGGAAGTGCAATGACAGTTGGAGCTGATGTCAGGCATGGTCAAGCAGTATAGGTGTTAAGATGTGAGCAGGGATGACGACCGTTGTGGATGCACATAGGATAAGCGCGAGATTGTACTGAGGTGTCGTGACCGAGATGGTACTGGATGCGCTGAAAGTCGAATCAAAAGTATGCAAGATGCTGGTCCGCAACGATGATGCAACTGGTTGTTCAAGATATGTTCACGGAAGCTCCAGACAGAGGGATTGAGATGAAGATTAGATGATGCATACTGGTATTCTCTTTCTTTTGTGGTTTTTTGTGACAGATTATCTTTCCAGTTATGAGCTTTTGTTGGTGTGGAGAGATGGAGTCATGGATTATGTCATGTGATTGGGCATGAGCATTTGGGTTTTGGATGTTCGAATGCGGGCACTCCGGTTAGGGGGTGCAGGATTGTGATCAAACGTGAAAGATCTGGCTTGCAGGGATACATTCATTCGAATGGTGTGCCCGGTTGTGGTGCGGATATACTTGTTTGGGAATGACACAGGCGTCTGCCAGAGCGGTCAGTTTGAGCCACAGAAATCTAATAGGATTTGTTCACATCCCGGATTCACGAGAGGTGTATCCCGATTTTGAGGGTGCGAAGGTGGGGGATGCAATGTCAGAGAAGGAGTCAGCCTCATCGCAGATGTTGAGATCATTTGGAGGAGTGAGCCTCTGGTGTATGCAGAGGGTAACTGTATTCTCTTGACAGGACAGGATGCTAGAGTGGCGGAACGCGGCGATGAAGCTGCGGGCACTCGATGAGGGGGTGCAGGCACCCTAGTTGAGGGGGTGCAAGCGCTTCTGTTGGTGAGAGCATAGATGGACGCTTCTGTTGGTGAGCGCATACACTTCGAGTTTGAGGTGTGCGAGTGGAGGCATCCTAGTTGAGGGGGTGCGATTCTCGGACGAGTGGAGGCATTCTTTTTGAGGGGGTGCGGTACCCAAAATTTTCTGATTGGCTGCGGAGTTTGGTTTTGCAAGGATACACTCTTTCGGGATTTGTGTACTCTGGTTGGTAGTGCATGGATGCTTGACTGGTTAGTGACACAGGCACTTGCCAAAGTTAGCTGATTGGAGGAGGCGACATGGGTGTGTCGCAGACGACATTGTCCACTCGGTGTGGAGGGGGTGATTAATTATTGGGATTCCACCCCGTGTGGGCCATTGGGCTTAGGCCCAGAGGGAGTGGGCTATGGTTTTAATGTGTATTATATAAATACTTCTCATGTCTTGTATTATTTAGTGTGGTAGCACAATATAGAAAAGAGAGGCAGAGAGTGTGAGAGGGGAGTCGGTTGTGGCTCTCCCGGAGAGAGAGATACACGAGAGAACTGTGAGGTTTCATCTATTGTAAGATAGAGAGTGAGTGTGTAATACAAAAGACTCGGATTTTCTCTGGATTATAGTGAAACCCCCTTCCCCATGGATGTAGGCCCGATTTGGCCAAATCACGTATATTGTGTGTCGTGTTTTCTCTTGTATTACTGTTTGTGTTGCGTGTGGTGCGTTGTTGGAATCATAACAATCCACACATATTACAAAAGGCATCACACAGTATTTATAAAGTTACACAGACACTTATACAAGGTGAGGTTACACCTATAAATGCATATACTCGCATGGGTGTAGCACGTGTGTGTGAGTGTTCAAATATGCCTACGCACACTCATATTGACGTATTGTGGACCCCATGCCATTCCACACACTTATACAAGGTGAGGTTACACCTACAAATGCATATACTCGCATGGGTGTAGCGTGTGTGTGTTCAAATATGCCTACGCACACTCAAATTAACGTATTGCGAACCCCACCCCTTAAGAGTGTCTTGCTGTCTTTAGCTCTCTACTGTCTTTCTCCTTCGTTTGTGCCTTAAATTTTTAGGACTTCCTGTCCATATTTGGGAGTTTATATCGGTAAATTTGAAGTTCTTCTTTAATACCACACAAAGTACAAGAAATTAAAAGGACATTGACAATATAAGAGCAAGCCCAACAGCTTAGCTAAATAAGAAAATTAGCTATTTAAAGCTAACCAAATGGGAGAATGTTTGCTCCAACAGATTAGGTAAATGGTTAGCTATCCATCCCCATGTCTGATCTTTTAGTTATATCTGACCAAGAATCTTTGTTCACCAAACTAACTATTTTTATTGTTTCTCTCTCTTCCCACCTTCTCTCCCTCCTTCCAACATCTAGCGATCAGAAGCTATGATCGGCCCAGCGACGATGGCGGCGGCGGCGTCGGCGGCGGCGGCGAACGGCGGCGGCGGTGGCGGCGGCGGCGGGGGGTTTTGGCGCTTTGAGACGATCGGCTGGCGGCGGCAAGCGGTGGTGAAAAAGGGCGACAATGAATGGTCGGAGGCGAGGAGATCGGCGGGGCGAAGAAGGGCGATCTTTGTAAAGCAACAAATCGACGATCGTTTCGACAGCGTCGGCGATGTGTGGAAGAGGCGTGAGCGAGGGCGATGTAAGAGTTGAAGATGATGATGAGCGATTGCAATTCGGCGATTCCTACACGGAAGACCATCGTGTCGCGTACATCTATATATATATACATATATATCTATATATATATAGGCAAAAATAATATTTTAATAAAAAGATTGGTAAAATGGATAGATTGTTGGAGTGTTGATGGTGACAGGGTAGCTATATACACTGTACACCAGGTTTTTTGGCCAAAAATTTACCCAAGCTGCTGGGGATGCTCTAAAAAGATTGGCAAAACAAAACTTTGGGGTTGTTCCACTAAAAAAATAGTTTTTTTTAAAAAATCGAGACAGGTCATTCTCTCACAATATGTCACATAAAAAAACCTTAAAAAGCCAGTTTACTCTAAAACCACCCTTACTGGAACACCCCCTTGATGGAAAGGCTTTTTATATATAAACATGTTATGAAAGTTGATGCTTGCATAACTCAGCTTGAAACGAACTGATGTGTGGTTATACAAAAAAATTTCCAATGCCAAGTACACCAACTGATGCTCATCGACTCATCCAGGCCGTCCATTTTTTTTTTTGCCATTCGTTAATCCTAAAATCTGTTGGGGTTGTTTGGTCATATTTTTGTAATTTTGAGAGGTAAATTAAGGTTGTTCGGTGGTATTTTTATAATTTTGAGATGTAAATTATCCTAATAGATTTGGGCCATCCAAAACACGGATAAACAATCCGGATGGAGTCATTAAAACTAAGGCCTAGTTGCCTCACTTGACTTGATTTTGTCAAGATTTTATCAATTGATAAACTAGGCCAGAAATATTTCTTGTGGTTATAGTTGTGCCCCAAAACTTTATGAAGTTCTATTACTAGTAGAGTGGGATCATGGGTTAATTCACTTTTTTCTATTACTAAACAATGATCCTACTCTATTGGGTGTTCAAGAGTCAATTACGTTTTTTAAATGAATTCAGAATCGTAGATTTTACATTTCAAAATTATAATCAAAATCTAGGAAAGTGTTTGGATAATAATGTAGAAAATGTGGTAGAAGAGTTGTGTATAAATTAGCATTGAGAATCTCTTGAACCAAGAGTATCTCTCTCTAAAAAATCCTAGTTGTGTCTCTTCCTTTCCCTCCCTCCCTTAGGGTTTCACCACCCTTACATGGCGGCTATAGGAGAGGGCTTTACCACTGTTGGGTGTTTCCTTCATCGCTTTCAATAAATCCTCCTTTCTAATTGAGGTTTTTCTTGTTTTTAATAACTCCTTATTTTTAATGAGGGTTTTCTCTTTGTCAATCTTAAATCTGAGAGTTTTTTTTAGTGTTAGATTTCGAAAATGGTGGTAATGATGATTACCAAACGAAGGAAGGCGATGGTTACTTGACAAGATTGTGAGGAACAAAAATCTAGCAAACATGTTTAACAAATCTCGTCACCATTGAAAAACTGAAGTTGTTTGAAGAGATGTTAGGCCAGGAGTCGCACCAAGAGATGTGAAGTTCACTATGTCCACTTTGATTTAGCATTTAGCAATAAACTGGGAAGTCGCACACTGAAACGGGATTTTGTGTTTTGCCAGGTGCAATTTTGGCGGTTGGACCTTACCTAATTATATCGCAGTGTAATTAGATGAGGGCATTTCATTTTAAATACGAGGCGAGATAAAACACTTCTGAAAGAGAAAAGATGAGACTTGTATTTCTTATAATTCTTCGATTAAAGTGGACTGGTGTGGCTTCCATGATTTTGTTTTGTGTTGAGGTTTTCCAAGTATATTTGTGCGTTGTTTCTTGTTCCTGTTTATTACGCACTCTTTTTTTTATTTTGCGATTTATGTAACCTTAGGTGCAAAGATCTTTAGGAGCATTGTGCATATACTCGCATGGGTGTAGCATGTGTGTGCCCATAAGAGTTCTTGCTGTGTCTTTAGCTCTCTACTGAACCTTGTCTTTCTCCTTCGTTTGTACCTTAAATTTTGAGGATTCCCCGTCCATATTGGGGAGTTAATATCGGTAAATTTGAAGTTCTTCTGTAATACCAACACAAAGTACAAGAAATGAAGAAATTAAAAGGACATTCACAATATAAAAAGATAGGCCAAAAAAACAAAAACTCGATGAAAGGCTTTTTATATATATACTTATGTAACTCCAGCTTGAAACGAACTGACGTGTGATTATACAAAAAAAAAATTCAATACCGAGTAGGCACTGATAGGCGCGTAGAAAGCTTGCTTTTGAGCGCCTAAGTAGGATAGAGTTAGCACGGTTTTCGTGTTTTTAATCCTCATTTTCCATTTAATGTGTGCCCGTGGTTGAATTTTGTGTTTGTGCTTAATTCGCAGGGAAAAGAGGTGTTTTGTGCTAATCGGAGTTGTTGGGAAGGCATGCATGTAGACGAGAGTTAGAAAGGCTGAGGAGGCTAAGTATTGAAGTGGACTTCACGTGAAAGTGATCATAATCCGTCAGGAGCGCTACACTAATTATTTGGAGCGTTCAAGATTGGCACAAAAGGTCCAAAAAGTGAACAGAAGGATTAGGAGTGCTACACCAAAAGGGGTGTAGTGCTACTGGATTGTTAAGAGTCAACGGTCAACGGGAGGAGCAGACGGTCAACGCAGGGGATAACGAAGCGGTAGCGCTACACCACTTCTGTGGTAGCGCTACCGAGAGCTTATGAGACCCCTTAAACGTTGTCGTTTTGGTCATTCGCAAAGGGTTTCCGAATTTTCGTTCGTTTTTCATTAGGATTACATATTTTAAGTACAAATACTAGGATTAGAACTCGTATTAGGGATCCCCACATATTGTTTCTAGGTTTTTACTTTTTGAAGTTTCGGCTACAGTTTCCTTCAGTATTCAACATTCAGCACTTAAGATTATCTTCAGATTTTAGATTTCAGTCTGGTATTGATAATCAAGTTCTTTGTTCTCTTGCAATCTACGGTACCGTTTTCTACTTTTATATTTTTATTCTGCGAGCATGTCTAGATCTAGGTTTAATTTGATTGTTGTAGTTATTACGGTCATGAGTGGGTAGTCGTTTAGAGTGCGGCTGCGGGGCGAAGACATGCTGTAGCTAGGCTAATTGATGTTTCACCTCGGGGCCGAATTTACTTAATTTTCGGGCAATTTTAGGAAACAGAAACTTTGCTAACAAACAAAACCCAGGCATCGCCGGAATTCGAATGCGCACAGAGTCTGGTGACAGGTGGTGCGCATTTGTTAGGAAGCCTTTCTTTCATTCTAAAATCAGTAAAAAGAGGAATTGTGGCCCGAGTAAATATCGGTTAGGCTAGTTGCGGACACTGGGTTCCCTCAGCTGTGCTCTCTTTATTAACTTGTATTCAGTTAAATTAGCTTAGTAATTTAGTTAATAAATTTCATCAAAACAAGGGGTGGCTACCTGAGAGCCAAGTTAAACTAAAACTCCACACTTTTTAGTCGAACACCGTTAGCCGTCTCTGTGGTTCGACTCCGGCACTTCCGGATTTATTGTGCTACACCGGTCAAGAGTCCTACGCTTGGGACGCGTCTTTATTCGTCTTATTTTTAGTCACCTGGTCAATCAAGCAGGCATCGCCAGCTGGTGCCTGTCAGCTCATCCAGGTCGTCCATCTGTGTTTTGGATGGCTCAGAATTGTTGAGGTTGTTCGGTGGTATTTTTGTAATTTTTAGAGATAGATTACCTCAACATATTTGAACCGTTCAAAACATGGATGGACTGGATGAAACGACACTTAAATATTTCTCGTGGTCATACTGTTGTGCCCCAAAACTTTATGAAGTTCTATTACTAGTAAATTGGGATCATGGGTGATGGAGCAATTTATGTCACTTCTCGTCCAATGACCTACAAAACAGAATGGAAACTAGGCTATCAGTGTGGTGCCGGCCGAATAACCTCCAATGCCTAAGTCAGTTGCTTGCTGATCGAATAATTATGTGGAGAATATTGAGTGGGTTGTGTTACGTACCTCCTTTATCTTTTATAGGCGTTCGGAATAGTAGAGTTCCAGTTGGACTGGGAATTGCAACTTCTAAAGGATAGTGTCTATCCTTTAGAGTCATAGTGCTCCAGGACTCTCATTAGAGATGGGACTTATCCCTTTAAATCCGGACAAGTCTCTTTATCCCCTTGGGGTCCTGCACAAAGACCTAGGGTCTCCTTTGGTTTTAGTTCGAAGAGACTCATGATCCCTTATTGAATAGCTCGGCGTCACCATGCCTAAGTTGCACTACCTTGACGAGCTAGCCTAGTGGTCCGAGCTCAAAAGGAGGTCAGCTCGGACCCAACAATGGGTTAATTCACTTTTTTTCGATTACTAAACAATGATCCTACTCTATGGGGTGTTCAAGAGTCAATTACGTTTTTAATTGAATTCGAAATCGTAGATTGTACATTTTGAAATTATAATCAAAATCTTGGAAAGTGCTTGGATAATAATGTAGAAAATGTCATAGAAGAGTTATGTATAAATTGGTATTGAGAATCTCATGAATCCAGAGCATCTCTCTCTAAAAATTCCTAGCCGTGTATCTTCCTTAGGGTTTCACCACCTTTACATGGCGCGCGGGAGAGGAAGGCTTTACCACTGCTAGATGTTTCCTTTCTCGCTTTCAATAACTCCTCATTTCCAATTAAGCTTTTTCTCGTTTTAATAACTGCTTGTTTTTAGTGAGGATTTTCTCTCTCTCAATCGAAAATTTGACACTTAATATAGATTTTAAAATATAAATAATTTATTGCTATCTCATAGTTTTTTTAGTGTTAGATTTTGAAAATGGTGGTGGTGATGATTATCTAAGGAAGGAAGGCGATGGTTACTTGAAAAGATTGTGAGGAGCAAAAATCCAGCAGACATGTTGACAAATTCGGTCACCATTGAGAAACTGAAGTTGTTTGAAGAGATGTTAGGCTAGGAGTCACACCAAGAGATGTGAAGCTCACTGTGTCCACTTTGATTGATCAAGTTTTGGTTTTGATGCTGGTCCATTGTTGATTCACTTATGGGTGATTGTTGAGGATGAAGACAATTTTCAGCAATAGACTAGGAAGTTGCTCACGGAAATGGGATTTTATGTTTTGTCAAGACAATTTCGGCCATTGGGTGTTACCTATTTATATCGTAGTGTAATTAGGGTGAGAGCATTTCATTCGAAACACGAGAGGCGAGAAAAAACACTTCTTAATGAGAAAAGATGAGACTTGTACTTATTATTCTTCGATTATAGCGGACTGGTATGACTCCTGTGATTTTTCTTTGCGTTGAGGTTTTCAACGGTATATATGTGTGTTGTTTCTTATTCTTGTTTATTACGCACTCTTTTTTTATTTTATAATTTCTGTAACCATAGGCACAAAGATTCGTAGGAGCATTGTGGATAAAACGCGATATTCTATCCCTAACACTTATTAAAGTCCCCAATAGATAAAAGGGAATCTACACCGTTGGATTGAGGTTGATTTTTGGCACTCATCTCGCAAATTGCTTTTCTGTGTTGGAATCTCAAGCGTCATTGTCTACTTTATCGTTTTCTACCACAGTATCAAACTATCAATGATCAATTACGAGGGTCTCTGCTTTTTCTTTTTCTTTTTTCTATAACCAAACTTGGTTGCGGTCACATCGACTAATTTTCTGGTCCAATCTCATCGCCTACTTGCAAGTAATTCAATTAAAGGTAAAACAAACCTTCGTATTAACTGACTCAAAGAAATTGGTAGCAACTAAAAAGTTTCGAACTTAAAATTTTAAGATGAACAAAATGTCTTTATCTCGACACTAGGCAATCCCTTGGGGTTGATTGTTGAGGGTCTCTTCTTTTGTAAATGGGCCATGTTAATTGTTTCTCTTTTCCTCCTTTCATCTTCTTTTTTCCCATGATTACTGCGAAATTAATTTTTTTATGCTTTTATCCTGGCAGAAATTGAGAATGATTGTCTCAATTGATCCGGATTTTGGGAAAATGTTGACATCTTTGGCTTATCTCCACTCTCCACTCGAGAGGGTAAATTACATTCATCACGGCTGACGTTTTTGTCAATCTCATTGACCCACCTTGCTTTACCTGAAATAGCACTAGCCCCCTAATAATTCACTTTTCTATTTCTCTTTCCCCTTCCGTTAGTTGACTGTAAAAAAATATATATATATTTTTCTAATTGTGAACTTCGTACAAATTTGATTGAGATTTCTTTATTTTTTTTAAAACTCTTATTGTTGAGATGAACTAAAAAATGTAAATAAAAAAAAAAAAAAACATAGCGGAACAATTTTGTAAACACTTATTTTTTAAACTCTTATTTTTGAATATTTGCAGAGGAACAATTTTACAATGGAACATATGATTACTTAACCTTAGAGATTTATATTAAGCAAGGTCAAAACCGTCATTTGCCAATTTCCGTTAACGGCATCCAATAGACTTAATGGGGAGTTTATTGCAACTTCAAAAAAAAAGCAGGGGTAGCCAGTGAAAATGTCTGAAACCTTAGGAGACGTGGCTGTAATTTACCGAAAAGAATATCTCATCTTCTATTAAGTTTAATGTCGGCAGGAACTTTTGCTAAATATGGTCCAGAAAAGAATTGGTACTTTCAACTTCTTTTTAGTAGCATCTTTTGAAACTTTGATCAATTTTGTCCTTGGTACAATCATTCATTGCGAATCTAAAAGATAAAGCATGGTGGTAGGTGTCTAGGGTGAAACTATAACCGATCAAATCAAATTGACAAAAAAACAAATTGGTCTGTCTAAGTAAGGGTTCGATCGGTGTAGCTATTATACAAGAGGATTTTCTATTTTCATTTGGCCTCGATTTGAGGAAAATTTTCGAGCTCGACCAAAACCGACTTGGTTCTAGCAATATTTTCAAAGTTTCAGCCCTAGTTAGATGTTTAATTGTTAGATGTTTAATTGTTTTAAGGCCTCAAGCTCTTTAGGACAAACTTTTAATTGGGGTTTTTTCTTTATAATTATTTTGCTTTTTGGCTTCAGGCCAAACAATATCAAATTTGAAAGGCCACCCAATTGTTAGGGATCGAACAACGCATTCAACTTGTGGTGGCTCAACTTTTGGATTCATCATCCTTGAACCGTCTGGTTGAAAAGAGCACCGTTTGCATTGAATCCTCACTTGAGCTCCTCTCCTGCACGTTGAACACCCATGTTATTGTTAGCACTAGATTAGACTGTGGAAGTCCAGAATGGTACTCCGACAGTTCAATAAGTGGAAGAAGAAGGAAAGTGCAAAACTCAAGTAAGGGTTTCGGAGATAACTATGTGTGTGTACCTCCTTCAAGATATACACCCTACTTTTTTACCTTTTATAGGGAGGTCTTGACTTAGCCTCCAAGTACCATCATGCCTAGCACAAATGGTAACTGCTTGGCTGATGTCACTTTTAACGAAGACGAGCAGGGCGATTACTAGCACATGCAGTGAGTCATCCTTTGACACGTGTCACACACCATTCGGGTGATATTACTCTTGAGTCTTACCGTTGCAATAAGAATCTAAAAGGTTGCGCTAACACCCTCCACTGAGCACATGTGTCACACCATACTGAGTTAACCTTAGCAATATTTGAACCCAAAGGTTTGACATATTTGAAAGACCTGATCCAATTGAACTCTACCAAATGGGTATCGGTCTCTCGATATTCGGTCGGAATCAGTATGTAAATTATCCACCCCGAACTGCTCGATTCAATGGTATTTACCTAAAAATTGGCAGAGCCCGAATCGATTACATCTCACTGAGTAGGTGGAGTACATGAAGAACTAAAACAATCGACAGCAGAACTTAGCCCAAAGGATATCATGGAATCCAGTGGCAAAATTGGACAGCAAAAGTTGGGGGGAAATAATAGTATAAAACGTCATCTTCATGTCCCGCCGTGCCCACCAACATAAAAATGTGGGAATTCAATTATTTGATGGCTTGTACATGTTTCCACTTTCTAATGGATAATGGGCCTCTGACTTCTCTACATCTGGCTTTGCAACTTTGAATTGTGACCCTTTATTTGGTCTTACATTTATAATTCGAGTTGTTCATTTCAATGATCGGGGAAAAAAAAAATTGAGTAATTTTTTGGGGAAATAATCTATGCAAAAAATGGTGTTCCTTTGTGCCAAAGTGTTTTGGATCATTGGATTATATGTGTTTTGATTTTTGTTTTAAAATTTTCATGTGATCCAATAGTCGGAAATGCACCGAAACAGAAGAATAGATGATTTTTGGAACAGCAAATTTGATTCCCAAGGAGGAAAAGGCTGGATATTTGACTTTGTATACACACTTTATTGCAAATGGAATGCTTTTAATAAAGTTGATTAAAGATTTCATTCCTAAGATTTTATATTCGAAACTTCTTAGCTTCTATCAATTTTTTGGAATTAATTCATACGGAACTTTGCTCTGACTTAAACTTCTTAGCATTTCCATACAAATCTTTGTTCCTTCTCTGTGAAAGTCCTTGTTTTTCAATCTCTACGACCACTACCACCAGTAAGTTGTACGATGTCTATTGAAATTCTTCTCCCTAATTTCTTCATCATTCTTTGTCTACTTTTCTCATTACCGCCACCGGCTGCGCCCAAATCACTACTACCACTGCCACCACCGCCGCCACTGATTTTCGCAGACCATAGAATCGCCGTGGTCTACCCAATAATCCAAAAATTCAAGACCATTATAACCTCGGACCCCCTAAAGATCACCCGAACATGGGTAGGCGCGGACATATGCAAATACAGAGGATTCTACTGCGACCACCCTCCCGATAACACGAGCGCACTCGCACTCGCCTCGGTTGATTTCAACGGGTTCCAACTCGTCGCCCCAACGCTCGATGGATTCATCGATAGCCTCCCGGATATCGCCCTCTTCCATGCCAACTCCAACAACTTTTCTGGCTCCATCCCGGCGAAAATCGCCAATCTCCCGTACCTCTACGAGCTCGACATAAGCAACAACTTGTTTTCGGGATCGTTTCCCAATTCAATCCTCGGCAAGAAAAGTCTGTCTTTCTTGGACATCCGGTACAATCTCTTTTCGGGATCCGTCCCGCCTCAATTATTCACCGAGGAAACCCTCGACGCGTTGTTCATCAACAACAACAATTTCATGCAAAGACTCCCAGATAATTTGGGAAACGGCCGGATACTGTATCTCACCTTAGCCAACAACAAATTCTTCGGTCCGATTCCTCGTACCATTGCAAAAACCCTGTCCTCGCTAACAGAGGTTCTGTTTCTAAACAACATGTTGAGCGGATGCCTGCCCTACGAAATCGGGTTGCTTAAACAAGCAGTGGTTTTGGATGCCGGAAACAATCAGTTAACCGGACCGATACCGTTTTCGTTAGCATGTCTTGAAAATGTTGAGGTGCTGAATTTGGCAGGTAATCTTTTTTACGGTATGGTACCGGAATTTGTGTGCGCACTAGGGAATTTGGTGAATTTATCGCTATCCGATAACTATTTCACGCAACTAGGGCCGATTTGTCAGAGTTTGATCTTTAAAGGAGTCATTGACGTGAGGAACAATTGCATTCCTAACGCTCCGTCTCAAAGACCGGACCAAGATTGCGTGAATTTCTTCGCGCAACCAAGGTATTGTCCGGATATCGCGACGTATAGTTACATTCCTTGTTTGCTTCCCCATTCTAGTTTGCCCCCGTTGCAGCTGCCTAGTCCTCCGCCTTTATAAAAAAAATCTGTTTCAGATTTGTATATTATGTTTGCGAGTTTCGATTCTTGTCCCGTTTGATTTAATTTAGATACTTTATACGTCTACAACTTGTAATAAACAAAAAAAATCTCGTCGTATTTGTTCACTGTTTTTAATTTCTTTGGAATGAAAAAGATTTAAGTTTTACATTATCACTAGATTTAAGGCTTTTAATAGTTTGTTTCATGATTCATATGGTGGTTATCATAACCTTGAAATGGGTTCTTTTTAAAACTTACAAATGCTAGTCCGGCCTAAATAATTACGATGGGCACACTTGTATAATTCTGTAGAAAAATGAGAGAAAAGTAAAAGTATACAAGAGAACAAGTATAATTACAAATAACCAGGGGATCCGTAATGGGGAGAGACACTTTCCCGTCTTAATCCTCTTGGTCTTTAATTGTATCCGTCACTGAATTCCCAGTAGTGATACAATGTATTTAGCTAATTCCGACCTAAATTTACAATTGCATAACGATACTAGATTTTCGTGTCTCGCGACTCGCTATATCAAAATTTGAGAGTGGTTCATCACCCTATAAAAAATACACGATACAGTTAGTTTCTTGAGAGATACATAACTTCGTGTACAATACTATCAGGCTTCTCAATCCGCAATACGTTGTGAGCCGGCAAAAGAAGAAGCTGATCCAGCAATAACCCTTTTTTATTTTCTAGAAAATTATCTAGAAAATAAAGCAATAACTTGCCATTAAAAATGTGTTAATTAGTTAGTAAAAGGCCTTGTCACTGGTCACTTTTCTTCATTTTTAAAGGCCAAAAGTGCTAATGGAGAGCAGCTAAAAGCACAGTTGAACACTTTTTTATTTGTGGAATAGACTAGAGAGGAAGTGAAAGTGCTGATCAATTTTGTCCACTGGTCCTATTGAACTATTACCTACGAATAAAGAGGCCATGTTCACCTAAGATTTTCCACTCACAAAAAATCTTGTAGTAGTTTATATTTCCTATTGGACCTAAGAGAGTCAAATAATCATCATTAATTCGTTGTCACAACATGGGAAATGGAAATGAGTGTCACATGCAATGTACTGGTCTCACGCTTAGTCACACAACGGCGAGCAGGGGCAGAAGCGTGAACGTAAGTGTGAAAGTGTCTTTTAAAAATATTTTGAACTCTAGAAGACTATGTGGCCTAGGTCTCCGGAAAAGCAAATGCACTCTCGGAGACAGGAAACAATGCCTTTTGCCAAACACATCGACTTTGGGATGGTGAAACTGTTTCTCAAAATAGTATCGCCGCCAGGTTGTTGACGCAAAAAAATTTCTCAGAATTTTTTTTCCTTCATATTTGAACTTTTGCCAAGACGATCATTTTGTAGTGCAATGGAAATGTTATGTTTTCTATCTTTGTATGATAAGGAGTAGGAAATGGCTACAATACACACATTTTATTTGGGTGTACCATATGCACATATTGTATGGTTTAGATTGTATTACCTCATCGGCAATCATAATATTTTTTTAGTTTTTCGTAACTTTTTAGCAATATGATTCGTAACATTTTCTATGATTTGTAATATTTTGGCATGTCTCGTAACTTTTATAAAATAAAATAAAAAATCGTAACTTTTACAAAAAAAAATCATAACTTTTATAAGAGTGTGTATCATACACACCCAACTAAGGGGTTTGTATTGTAGCCTTTTCCGTAGTAGTACTAGTACATGCTCGTGCCCGTGCCTAAAGGCACAGCTTGAGCAATCGACGCACGTGTCCTTTTGCTCATTTTTTATGGTCCTTCAAATTTCAGAGATGGGAAAGGAATGAGGAAGTGAGAGAGAATGTGATTTGAATATCAAAACGGGGAGAGAGAGAGAACATAGTTTGAAATTTTGGATGTGGTGGCTGGTGGAGGAAAAGGGTAGAAAGAGAGGAGGAATAAGTTGGCAAATAGAGGGAAAAAATCTGATATGATGACTAGGAATTTAGATTCAATTTCATGTATCTTTGTTTCCTTTAAAACTCTAAGATTTTTTGAGATTATGATCCGAGCCATCCATATATGATATAAATTAGATAGCATTGGTTTGTATAACCGCAGCCCACTTTAGGCATTGGGAGGTGCTCAACTCCATTGTAGCCACTAACAACTAAGAGCACCCTCATCAGGCTCAAAAAAAATTGGGTCAAATTTAACCTCAAAAACATATTTTAAAAATTAACAAGTCACTTTTTTAAAAACTCACAAAATCAGACTCTCTATTCAGGAAGTTATGAGAGAGAATTGTTTTAAACTGTGAATAGTGCCTCAGGGGATTTACCAAGTTACTGTAGCAAAGTTATAACTTTTGCAGATTTACAAAAAAAATTATGAGTCTGATTTTGGGGGTTTTTTCCCTTTCACTCAACAATTTAGCCATCAGGGGTTGCCTCCCTTGATGAGGATGCTCTAACCTCTCATATCCTGTCTTCTTGCTAAAAAATAAACAAAACCAACTGTGTTTTTTATATTTTCGTTTTTAAGTTGGGCTGCAAATTAAGTAACTTAACGATCCACAATTGGCCCAGGGAACTAGGCCCAAGTTATAAGGCCTGGCCCGGTCTACGCTCTTCGGAGCCCTAACTGAACCTTTTCGAGGGACATAGTTCTGCAAGCTAGGAAGGAGCCCGTGTGGAAGGGATTTTTTCCCTTTTGAAAAATCCGTCGTGTATTTTCTAATCTCCCTTTTTTAAGTTTATAAAATAAAAAGAAATAAAAATAATTTGCGTAAGAGAGAAAGAATGCATGGATTCATATGATTAGTTTATTCTAAAACAATCTTATGGTCAATTTCAACAAACACATTTGCACCTATAATCTAATTTGACGACTAATTTTTCTTAGGATAAGCATGATTTGATCAAGCATTTGACAATGTCCGTCAAACTTGATTTTGGTTCAGAACAATTTACATATGTAGGTATACGGAAACGCGGCTCGATTCATCAAATGAGATAGCGATTCGTCTCGTATATTATGTCACAATAGATATTCAAGACGATTGGCAAAGCTGCAACGTTAGCAATTAGCAGCGTGATCTTCAAATCTAGCTATTGGTTGCGGTTAGATTGCTTTCCTTTCAACTTTCCCGAACTCGTTTGGGCCGTTTGATGATTATTCGAGACGCAAGCTGCGGTTGACCCCGTGCCGGTGCACGAGTGGTTGTGTTCGTTCTCGTATGTGACGATCAGCATCATCGGATCATCCATCGCCTTCTCTACGTGTTTCCGCGCCGGACATCCTTTCAGACTACTGCACCTGTAGTATCCCCTGATGAAAATTGCGTCAACAGCTAGCCAAATCAGAATGTTATCGTAAATAACTTTTTCCTAACCTTGCAAAAGGAATTTGTGGACTTCAAAATACATAACACCTCAAAAAAATACTTCCATTTGAAAATTTTGGATTTTTTTTGGCACCGAATTAAATATCTTTGTCCCAAAATGGATGTCTAAAATCACCATTAAGGCCTCTCAAAATATCATGTATGTTTTTTAAGCTATGATGAATTATAGATGCAATGCTGATCTTATATGATAGATCTTGCGTATTAAACAAAGTTTTTAAAATGGTAAAAAGTTCCATAAAAAATAAAATATTATTTGATTATTTTTTAGGAGGTACGAATAATAATTTTGGACTTCTATTTTGGTCCGGTAATTGAGATATTTAATTCAGTACAAAGAAATTTGAACTTTTATGTAAGAAAGTATTTCGTATTTTGATATGAAAATTGCACCTTTTTTTTTGTAATCAAATACTCCCTCCGTCCCAAATTCTTATCTACTTGCACTAGTCACAGCATCTCAAAAAATTATTTATATTTTCAAATGTATAATATTATATATATTCAATATGAATCTTATTTGATAGCTCTCGATTTGATCCATTAAACAAAATTTTCAAAATTGTAAAAAAAATCATATATTAAAATATATTTAAACAATTGAAAAATGATACGTATGTCCGTAAATGGACAACAAATTCGGGACGGAGGGAGTAACTTTTTGGGACGGCAGAAGTATCAAAAGTCAACGATCCAAGTAGAAAGCATCTTGGTCAACTCATTCTCAAATGTCAACGGTTCAATAGAAAACAGATGGCCAAAGTGAAAAAATACCTTGGGTGTAGGGAGCCTTTGATGGCCTTTTGACCATACTTTCTCCAAGAGAAATCATCCTGTGGTACATCAGCCAATTTCATGCTTATAGCCGGGACCCTCTCAACCCTTTTCATCTTCAATTTTCTGACCAAAATTGAACACAATCAGTCAAATTCAATAATCTCATCAACACTAGTATCTAATTAGCAACATCATAACAATGAATGGCCGTGATGTAAGACAACAATTGGCCGTGACGTAGCGGTTTATTCTCTTAATGTTTCGGACAAGATTCTCACTTTTCAATATCGTACCAGTGACGGTATTGTTTCATACCAGACTATTGGTAATTGTGTAATTTGATTACTGTTTTAGATTTCGCACTTTCTAAGAATATCCTATCAATATGTATGGTTATGTACTTATTCTTAAAAAACAAAAACAATTAAAAAATACATTGTGGTGGGTGTCGCCCAATATTTGAATCGGAATGGAATAAGAAGGTTAAGGTATTGATTTTGTGTAAAAATGGTAGGGGATAAGGTATGACGTTCAAAGCCTTGGTTTTTTTCAATTCTCTCTGTCTGGTTATTCTTTCTTAATATTTTGGGTTCAACTCTCTTTTTAGATAACACTTAAGCCATCTCATCTCAAATGTAAAGTGTGAAACCGCCATGAAGAATTGCAAGTTTTATTGGAGATGGCGAAAATAAATCGGGTTCATAGCCGGCTATCGACTAAGGCCCAAGATGCGGGCCTTAGCCCTGTAAAAATGTGGAAATTATGGCCTCCAACTATTGGTGGTATGCAACATAGTGTAAGCTTACAATTTTTTTCACTCCGGTAACCAACATATAAGCTCAAAAGAAAAAATCAGGGCTCCTTTTCGAAAATCGAGAATCGTCTTAAGTCATGAAATGAAGAAATTTTTCAAAACCGGACAGGTACCATGTAACACCTTGCAAGTACCCTTAACGTCCCATCACAGCCATTCAAAAATGTTTCGGATGATTCAAATTTTAGTTTAACTCTTATCAATAAGAGTTTATTTAAAATCTGGACCGTGGCCTCCCGAGACTACCTGCATTAAGACAGTAGACGGTTAGATTGCAGCATACCTTTTCTTGCAATTTCCACTGGAACCACTGCAATTTTCCTCCACCGAACCGCACTTTCTTTTCACCGTTGACGAAGAAACCGGCGGCCGATTCGCCACCGACTCCATCGATGGATTGGTAATCCGTGTCACCGACGAAATTAACGAATTCGACACCGAGAAATCAATCGTTTTCTCCGTGGATTCGTTCCCCGCGATGGCTCCATTTTTCAGTACCTGATATTTGCTCTGAGGAACTGAAGGTAAGGAGGAATGGACCGGTGTGAGACAGTAGGCCGTAGAATTCAAACCCGATTCATTCTTCGAATTCTGATCACCAGCGGCCGACTTTGTTTCTTGGGGTTCTGGCAGAGGAGCTTTTCTGAACCGGGCGTGACCGGTTCGGGTTCGCGTTGGATCGAGCAAGGATACGATCTTCCTGAGCTCGGCCACGGCCACATCATTGATTACTCCGTAATCATCAATATGGCCGTGGGAAGAAGAAGGATTTTGGTGGTGGGTTTGGTGAGAGAAGATTGTAATGAGCTTCTCGACGGTCTGAAGACCGGAATTTGCTGCCTCTTGGACCGAATTCGCATCCGGTTTTCCTACGAAAGTGCTGTTGGTTTTGTAACTCATGAGATCAATGGCCATCTCTGGAATTATACCCAGAGAGAAACAGAGAGAAATTTGACGAAAGGAAGAGTTGGAAAAATGGAACCAAGTAAGAGAGGTATATATTGAGAGTCAAACAGGTTTAATTATACTCCTAGCCCTTGGGTAAATTAGCTTAACACCCTCAAACTTCACTCTATTTAAATAATAATGATATTCTTCGATCAAACAGCTGCTAATTACTAGGTTTGAGTGCAATGGTGAATCCATCATAATAACCTTGTTAATCGATTGATCGATTGATTTTAGATTAGAAATGGAATGGGAATCTAGAGAACAGAGAAGAGTGTAAGAAATTTGTTGTGAGCGCACGAATTGGTTTAATAGTGTAATTATGTAAGTGTGAAGTCAAACTCACAGGGACTTGTTATTTTTAATAGGAAAACTAAATAAATTTAAGTTGATTGTACCCTAACTTAGTTGACAAAAGTTATGGTTGATTTGTAAATGAAAAATTAAAAAATATAATTAAACTAGCATGCCAATATAGTGGAGATTAATGATTGAAAAAAATTAACTAAGATTTCAAAATTCACACCCTACCGATTACTCTTATGTAATGATTTTTCCTATGATTCTACACAATGATTTTAGAAGCTAATCTTAACCACAGTAGATAATATTATGATAAACACTTTTTCTTTTAATGAAATATGTTCTCCCTCTGCTTCAAAATTTTAAGCCAAGATTATTTAATGTATCCGCAAGAACAAATCACAATACATACCATGGACTTAAATATTAGCTTTAATGAGCCAAACAATTCGATTAATATGCAGATATCAAATCATGGAAAAAACTCATTCATTTCGATTGAATCCATATCCGAGTTTCATACATATTAATTAGTGAGCCAATAACAATAAACAATTAACGCATGTAGGACAAATTGTACGCATAAAATCAATTTGTAATATTTATGAGGTGTCATCCTTAACCCTAATTTAAAATTTTAGCCTAATATAGATAAAAATAAAACCTTGCAAAAAACCTCCTTTGCTCATCTTGTTATCCAACCGGATGTCTCCCGTTGAAAATGTGCTGCCTCTTGGAATTCCCTCTGGCCGAAGTCTCCCCTTTGAAACCCCACAATTTCCTCTTTATAGATGTCAAACATTTGTCTTCCAAAAGGAAACAAAATCTCTTCCTTTCAAAACTGTAATCTATTTTCCCGATAGAATTAGACCCCAATTCCATTTGTTTTCCTAATTAGACCCCATCTCTTGTTATTAGCGAAACATAAGTCAAACAAGCATTCGTTTTTTTAGCAGCCTCTTTTTGGACCTTTAACACTTCAAAACATGCCATGATCTAATTGCATCCATGTTAGAAGATGGACTTGATACACTTTCTTTTCTGCTGAAGCCACCATTTAAATTGATGGGTTATCATTTGGTCACCGTCCTCGACTTTAACCTTATTGAAATCAATGGCCGAAATATAAGATGTTATCATCTCTTTTCCTACATATTAATAATTTAAAGTGAATTACAAAAGAGATAACATCAATATCTAATTAAGCACAAAAAGACTAACAATATATGATATATGCTAAATGTCAATAATTTGGGGTCATCAAAAGTAATAACATAGGCCATGCTCGGTTATCTCCTAACCTAATTTTAGAATAATGTTTCGAATCGGTTTTTGTTTAGGTAATTTAGCTGTGCAAAAAAATATTTTTCAAAGACAATAAAATATTTTCCCCAAAAGTAGAGTTGAGTAGAATTTGTAAGAAAATACTAATAATTTAGAATTAAAAATAATGATAAAACTCATTTAAATCAAACTTAAAATTACTACAATGAATAATTAAACGATTCAAAGTGATTGCAAAGTAAGGAATTATAGACATTTGTTGCCGATTAAAAAAAAACTATGGACATTTAACCAACAAGGGAGTGAATTGGAATTTGAAAGAATAAAGGAGTAGCTGACAATGGGTTTTTAGAGAGTAAGAGGGGTTTCAGTTTAATTAACCACGTCCAGTCCCCCTACGGGTAAATGCAAGGGCGGTCAAACCCACATGCCAATGACTTCCCTCAACGTTGACTTACTATTCACAGGTCAACCGTGTTGGGAGAATTTTTATATTGACTTAGCAGTAGTTTGGGTAAATTGAAAAAATCTAGTTTTTTTGGTTTTGTCCTTATTCAAATTTTTTTTGCATTTGTTAGTTTTCGGTCGATTTTTTGTGATTTCTTGACTTATCACGATGAGAGGAATTTAAAAAGTATAAAATTATTAGCCAAACTTAAAGTTTTATGAATAAAGACGAAAAAAATCTACCGAAAACTAATAAATGCAAAAAAAAAAAATTGAATAAGGACAAAACCAAAAAATCAAAAGACTAGTTTTTTCAATTCACCCAAACCGACCCTTATAATCCCTCAGGCCTCAACCGTCGGATTATGAATCATTTTTCCCCGAGGAAACTCGACTCGTAATGATATTCACAAATTCACAATCCAATAAAAAAAAAGGAATAAAAATAAATAGAAGGACACAAAATTTAAGACGTAGGAGATCACCGATTCGCTCGTGAGTATAGCCGGAAGATGTTAGAGGAATCACCCCATACGTTGAAACTCATCGTTTCCTCATCCCACTGCAGTCGCCGTTACTCCAACGTAGTGAGTAATTACGGCCGTTAATTCGACAATCAAAGGTCCAAATTAATGTATTTAATCCAAACCGATATACATTAAGAATAATTTTATTTAATCTGGATCGTTGATTACCGAATCGACAGTCGTGATTGCTCATTACATAGGTGGCTCACTACAAAAAACTCCAATCCCTATTAGTGGAGGACCCACAAATCTGTCGCTAAAACTGATCAGATTTGAGGACCAAAAACCAAGATCAGTTCTCCTGATCGGATCAGGACTGAGTGGAGATTGGGGGCGCCCTAATTAATTGGAACCAGTAGAGTAGAGTTGACATTTTTAGAACATTCGTAAGAAGTCTTTTGTGGTTACTTACCCCCAAAAAAAAAAAAAAAAGTTTCTTTTGTTGGACCCGTCGGACCAGTAGTGGTTGAGGGGTATAGTCACCTGCCGCCCCAACTCTCTTTCTCAACAAAAGGATTCCCTAGGAACACGACACGACTATCCTACACATTTTTGTCCAATGGAGTAAACTTACTTACGGATATGGATACGGCGAAAACTCATTGTGGTCTTACTGGACGATTATTGTAATGCAGTAATTTATGGCAATTTGCTCAAAAAGCTTAGATAAAGAATTTGTAACCCCATTAATTTACGAAAAAAGTTTATAATTTATCCAATTCTAAAACTAGCATCTTTCTTTCTTTTCCTTTATTACCAAAAAAAAGTTTGTACATTTATGAAAGTGTTAAAAAAGTTTGTACCAAATCAAAATGCCTAAAATTCTAGAATACCCTATGAAAGTGCCTAAAACTCTAGGATACCCTATGAAAATACTTAAACCACTAAAATGCTATAACAGGAAAGTGCCCCCTAAAATCTAAATCCTAGGGTACCATATGAAAGTGCGAGAAAAGTTTGTACCCTATGAAAATGCCTAAAATCATAGAGTCTCCTATGAAAGTGACTAAAACACTAGAGTACCATATGAAAGTGTTTAAATCACTAAAACCATATAATAGGAAAATGCACCCTAAAACCTAAACCCTAGGGTACCCTTTAAAAATGTCTAAATTCTAAATAAATAAAAAAAATTGGTGGATCTTAAACCTTGTAAAACTTTAACATAGACTAAATGACATAATATGTTTACACTTTTGGACCTTAAAACAATTACCTCAACAAACCGTTCATCTTATAGGACTTGTAAAATAATATATTCACTCAAAAATTAGGTTGATCGGATATCAATAAGTACATCAAAAGTTAAATTTTGGTTTAAGAAACAGACGGTCATGGAAACTTAAAATTATTGACAGAATCCAGACTCTCCGTTTTTTAAATCAAAATTCAACTTTTCATATACCTATTAATGTTCGATTAAGCTAATTTTTTTCGTGAACACATTATTTTGTTGACCCTACAAGATGAACGATTTAAATTATTGTAATGTACAATCAATGGGACCCATAAAAGCCGGTGGCGCCACATTTGTAAATAAGTTTATCTCTTGTCCAATTGTTTAGAACTTGGTGACCTCGCTCGTTCTGAACTCCACAGCAAGGATCTGTACCGTTAAATGTAGTTTAGCATTTATTGAAGACCATATGCAAGGTGACTTTAGGAAATCAACAAAGAATAGCATTAAATAAGTACAACACCTAGGAATGGTGAATTGGGAAGTGACTCTTAGAGCAATAAGAGGAAAGAGAAAATTAGGGGAGGGAAATCGAAAAGTAAAAATAATTATTACTATTGAAATAGCACATAATAATTCAAACACATTTGAATATAATGGATTACGCATTCGGTACCGTACCTTTTAATATAGGAGGTTGCGATAAACATTTACGCTAATCCAACTTTTGTAATTTCATTATACAAAAGGCAATAATCTAAATGATTTGCTCAAAAGTCAACTCATACAATGGAATTTTTCTGTTCACTCCAATTCGTCCGTCCTCTCAATCAATAGATTTTTTTTGTCATGGGTCGGTTTGGTGGGTGGACAAAAAATTTCACCTTCATGGCCTATAGTTATCATTGGTGATGACTGTATATTTTTTTATTGCATATTCGGTCCGATAGGTTTTTGCTGAATTTTTCTTTGTCGTTCATCGTGTGTTTCAAAAATTTGAACTATTTGTATAACTATCGACATCGGTTGAGCTAATTTTTATAGAATAATGATATAAATAGTTTGAATCACCGATGTGGAATCATTCAAAGTGGACCAAACTAGTAAAAGATAATTAAAGCAAAACACGGGAAGCTTGGTCCTGTTCTGTGAGGCTTACAAACAATGAAGATAGGTTAATATATTTGCTCAATCATGGATCCAAACGATTATGTGACAGCAAGCTTCCTTATGGACTCAGGGGAGGAGTTGTGCGGTAGGTGTTGTGCACCATGTTGTGCAGCAAAACTACGTCATTTTACTCATTTTCTTAGTATATCCAAGGGCCCTATTTGGAGAAATAAGTGTGAGGTTTAATTTTGAGATTTAATTTTAGGGGATTTAGGCTCTTTGGGGTAGGGTATAGTGGGTTTAGGCACTTGGATTTTAGGACATTGGGTTTAGGAACTTTAGGTTTAGGGTATAGGTACTTTAGGTTTAGGCACTTTGTAATGATTTTTTCTTCCTCCAAACTGTTAGAACATGTGTGAAGGTTAAGTCGCACATTGGAAAAATAGAAAAAAGGTTGGACCTTAATATACAATTGAATGACTCACCACTTATAAGGGTTAGCCTTTTAAATTGATATGGGTCATTCAATGTATATTAGGCCTAACGAATGTGGTGGACTCCATGGATACTCCCCGAAAGTTTGGGCCTTGTACACGTCGGTGCAGCGGAAACGATGGCGGGATCGATGCATCTTACAAAACTCCCAACAAGTGGTATCATAGCTAATGGCTGACGATCTATAGGCAGACTCTTGGCGCGCAATGGATAGGCTTGCATGGTGAACTCCAAGTGATGGAAACAGAAAAATCCAATAGTGCAAGTAATGCGGTGTGCCAGTTGCAAGGTGATGCAAGCGAATGGAACATGTGTTGCACGTTGACTCGTCAGGGAGCATAGTGCCAGTGAATGGACACATCTTAATCGTTGGAGTTGGTGCAGAATAAGCCTAATTTGGAAGATTGGGTTGAGAGTAGTAGCTCTGAATCAAGGGGGAGCTTGGATTCAAAGAAATGAGCAAGGCTCAATGAACGGTTCACGCATGAGGGGGAGATTTGTTAGAACATGTGTGAAGGTTAAATCCCACGTTGGAAAAATAGAAAAAAGGTTAGACCTTAATATATAATTAAATGACTCACCACTTATAAGACTTAGCCTTTTAAGTGGATAAGGGTGATTTAATGTATATTGGGCCCAACGAATGTGGTGGACTCCGTGGATACTCCTCAGACTTTTGGGCCTTGTGCAGGCTGGCGCAGCAGAAGTGATGGCGGGATCAATGCATCTTACCAAACTCCAAACACAAACAAGGCCCTTGGAACCTTTGGAAGTGTTGTGACAAAACCCAAAGTATGAGAATATAACAAATCAACAAAGAAAACGAGACACAAGATTTATGTGGTTTCCCCCAAGCACGAAGCTCTAGAGGTACGTCCACAGGCGAAGAACAAGAGAGGATTCACTATGAACGGGGAGAAATACAAAGAGCCGTCTATACCCGTAACTCTCAGTTGAAGCACCCAACAGATATCTAGGGACAAAGTCTCGAGAATGCAAAAGAGATACTCAAAACCCTAATTTCTAATCCCATGAACTAAAGATTATCAATGAAACAACCAAGAATCACACTACGGGAAACCCCATGGGGGCTTTCTCAAAGAGATTCACTCAAAAAGTCCAAAGCCCTAAGAGGCCGCAAAACTCCTATTTATAAGAAACATAATAGGAAATCTTAAATGCAATAGGAAATCTTAAATACAATAGGAAATCGTAAACACAATAGAAATTCTCCAAAAAAGAAAATTCGAACCACAATTTCAACAAGATGTGTGCACAAAAATCAAGCAAAATGACATAATTTTATCGCACAACACGACACACAATACCAACCGCATAGCACCCACCCCGAATCCTTACTTATGTATTGTACATACAAACCATTTATTAATTATCTATAGAACAGTCGCCTTTATTTTCCACCTATACATGGACTGATCACTTGAATTCGTGGTGTGGAGCCTACAAGCATTTCTCCTGGCATGTGTGGGCAGGGCACTGCACATTTAATTGAAAGTATTGTGCATTTGAGAAAAAAAGTACTTGTGGTTGTAAACTTTTTTCGTGGCAATCAGGGAGGGTTGGTATGCCCGGATGTGCTCGCCTTCGACGCCGGCTTGTGGTGTTGTTGCGATAGTTGTGGTTCCTGGTCGGCGATGTGGAGTGTGGGCAGCGGCTGTTAGAAGGCTTTTTAATTGAGAAAGATATTTTATTGTCAAACAAACGATTACAACGGACTCAAAAGGTCTAAAATTACAAAAACATAAACGACCAAAACAAATATAAAAAAAAGCCGCAAAAAAAAAAAAAAATCGAGGACAGACCTCATCAGAGACACTCGTGAAGAGGGGGGGTGTGACTAGATTTGCAAGTTCTGAAGCTCATTCCCGCCACAGGCTGAAGGACCAACACTGGATCCGCTATAGACGCTGCCATTGTCGCTAGTGGAGACTGGAGTGTTAGGATTTTTGCAACTCCACATCAATCCTACGGATCTTGAAAACAATGAATCATAGAACAAAAAAACAAATAATCTTGCGTAATGAAAAACGGAAAAGAAAGCGAGATATAGATATACCTGAAAAACCTCAACGCGAGGAAAAACACAAGAGCCACACTAGTCCACTATGAAATCGAAAATCAAGAGTATGAGTCTTATCACAATCTTTCTGAAATCTGCGTTTTCTCTCACCTTTCTGTCCTTGTTTTCACTAAAAATGTGTTACCCTAATTACAAGCTAACAACGATATAATTACGTTGGACCTATAGCCGAAATTACACACTAAGGTTCCTCAAATATCGCCCTCACACCCCAGTACTGCTGAAGATTGTCTACATCGCAACATGGAGAGCTCCTAAAATCTGTTGGCAAAGCCAATTGGATCAAAGAGCCAAAACCTGGAGCTGGTTCCCCACATTTGGGTCTCCTGTGTCCAAAAAGATGGGTGATGAGGAGATCTCCCCTCCACATGGAGAGGGTCTCAACCTCTCACAACCGTGGGGACTAAGCGTTATCTATTTTTAAGATTTTTTTTTTTTTTTTTGGCACTTCATACACCTATCAAGTTGAGTTGTTGTAAGCATTTTCGTTTAAAAGACACTTCATAATAGTTCTAATTACCCAAACCTAGGACAATCTACGAAAATCCCAAACAATCTCTAGACACCCATCTAACTAGTGTAAATAACGATTGATTTTTATCGCAAAATGAACATCAATCAATCAAATGTCACCAATATGGTGCATTTTATTTTATTTTATTTTATTAGTAACTTTTTAAATGTCAAATAACTATATCATGTCTGGAATCCAATAAAATTATAGTTGACTTTTCTCACAAAATCATAATTGACTTTTCTCACAAATGAACATTAATCAACCAAATGTTATTAATATGGTATTGCTATTGAACTATTGAAAAGTCAAATACGTGTTATCCTAACTGCAATACCAATAATTAAACAGAGCCTTAAAAATATATCGGGATTCCAGTGATGAAAGTTAATAACATGAATTGTAAACGAATCTATTACTTATTAAATTTATAGTAATCAGTTTCTTGTTGCATTAACGTTTTGACCTAAACTTTCAGAACAAATAATAACGAAGTAATATTTGTATCCTTACACTTCTCAACAATGCCATGTTTAAGGATGTGACATTGGTGATTTATAGTTGTTCACCAAGTCAATGTTCAACACATTGACATTCCCTTTCTTTTTTACTCCTGATTTTAAAAATAAAATTTGTTGTTTTATCTTGCAGAGCAAAAACTATACGAGGTGTGCACACACGTTTGCAGAGTGAATTTGTCAGGAAGAGCGGGTAATTTATTCCAACGTGCATTTAGGCAAGGGCGTCGTCCAGCATTTGGCAAATACATTTTAAATTTTAAAATGTATGTATGCTACAAAAACACGTTAAGTGAAAGAATAACGGTTACAGATTGGAAGATTTGTGAGAACTTTATTAACTTCTATATCTCTTTGGTGAAAATTTCTCCCTCTTTTGATTTTACAGAAAATATTCTCCTGTTTCTTTACCCATAGAAAAACAAAGGAAAAGTATTTAGTACACACCCTGTACGAATTTTTGTAGTTTTCTTAATGAATATTGTTGTAAAAACAGACGGCACAAGGTCAAAAAAGAAGGCCCAAAGTTATGACTTTTTGTGGTGTTGCATTTGAATTTTGTGTTCCAATATACAAATCTTTTGGTGTTCAACTACGAGATTATGTGGTGGTTTATACTTCCTCTGTCCGGATTTGTTGGTCCGTTATGAGAATTTCAAATTTTTTTCCATTACCTTTTGAATTTATTAATTTTTCATTCTACCCTCAATCCTCCCATCTAATACTACCTACTGCACTTCCGAAAGTTTTGGCCGCCAGAAGAACGTCTCAAAATTTTTTTAAAAGTGATTCATTGTTGCATATTTAAGGCGCCACTATTGTGGCAGTGTACTTTCTACTTCTTTTTTTTTTGGTTCAAATTAGTTTTTGAGTTGTTATTTTAAATAAGTTTAGGAAATGGACAAAAAAGTAAGTTTTCCATACTTTATCCTTTGACTTTTAAAAATGGACAAACATTTTAGAACTTGAATATGTTTATGGACAAACAAATCCGGATGGAGAGAGTAATTTTTTGTGATTAAAATACAAAAGGCAAACCATACACCAACTTTTAGGTGTGTTTACCCTGTCCTGGCCAAAAAACAAAACATCAAATTGGTATTACGTACATCCTCCATCCCATATTGCTTGTCATGTACGGGAAATTCAACTTTCAAAGGGGACATTTAATTAACTCGTTTTTCCTTGAGAAATTTGATTAGATTTTCAATATCACTTGCTATTCTCCTCATAAAAACATAATTTTAAGCATTTACGTGAATTATTTTGTGAAAATTTCCAACTTTTAAGTTTGACTTTTCAAAAATACAAGTATTTTGGGAGATAACCAAAGTAAAATAAAATAGTGGACAAGCAATATGAGATGGTAGTAGCATTCCTTCACCAATTTGGAGAAGGGTTGAAAAGATTAACTGGGCCGTAGTGAAAGCCCATAAAACAGTCGCTTGAGTGCTCGAAAAGTCAAAGAACGTAAGAAGGCCTTCTTAGTTGAATGGCCTAATGGCTTTTCGTACGCATTGGACCGCAAATGTCTTTCCTTCCTTATTGGTTTAAACTTAAAAATTTAAGTACGTACCGGAATAGTTATTGATTTTCACACCCCTATTTTTTTTTATAACCACACTCTTTTTTTTCTTTTCTTTTTTCTTGCGATGTGAATTTACAATGCTATCCTTCCAAGTATGAAAAAACATACAAATAAAAGGTTAATTTTGTAAAATCATATCATAAGAAGACAAAAAAAAGAGTGGGGTTTTAAAAAAAGAAGTGCCCTTTTTTTTTTCCCTATCATGAAGAAGATAAGTGCAGTTGTGTACTTGTGTTCAATACTTCAATTACAATACAAAGCTGACAGGCCTAAATCAGAAACATATATATGCATGGTTTTACGTGAAAAGATTGTCGAGATTGCACCCAACAAAAATGGAAAGAAAGATAGAAGTTGAGATCTTGATTTAGGTATGGGTTCATGGACTTCTCACTGATTCTAGTGTCTGAGTGAGTGTTATGGGTTTGTGTGGCAGATACAACATGCATGTCGATGTCGGCCTATTCTTGCTGTCACATTAATTTACCGCATTTTGCAGTTTATAATGGTATATAAAAATGTTGGCATACCATTAATAATTTTATTATCTAATCCAGTGGAAAACAAATATCGAAGTTGAATTCACACTTCTTTACAAATATCGATCTCAATTCTAAATGCCCTTAATTCCAGAGACGTCAAACCTTACAATATATATACCCCTAAAGATGTATCGACAGTTCATAATTCATATGCATTGATATTGACTTGTAAAGGAATTTATAAGGAGTGAAAACAGAAATAGTGAAGCGAAGTTAAACCAATTTTTTGGTTCTTAATTATTTTATTATCTCACCAAAAAAACTGTCTTTTATTGCAAATTGTCTTTTATTATCATTTTACGCTCTACGAGATAGGTTATCTTCTCATAATATATCAACCCTAAAAGCCAAAAAAGAAAAAGAAAAAAGAAGACAATAAAAGACAACTTCTAAAACAAGACAGTCTTTGGAACACGCTCTAATTCTTAACAGAAATCCTTGATCTTAACAAAACATAATTAAGCATCACAAATCACAAGCTAAATGCAACAAGCTTCACTTGCATAAAATCTTCAGAGTTGTGTGTTTTTTTTTTTTTGCCAGCCACTAAGATGTTACTAGCTAGTTGTTATTTATCAGATTACTGAGAGTGTCAATCTTTTGTGTGGAGGAGTCAAACCTTAGACCTTAAATTTTTAAAGTGTATTACACAACCATTAAGCCAACACGAATATTGTAGTATATTGAAAATGGTAGTATGTACATGTGGGGGTGTCCTCGTCAGAGTGAGCTCTCTGAACCTTTGCTTTTCGCCGGAGGAGATGGCCTACACACGTAGACAAACGCGTCAGTGCCTAGCCCGGATGGTGGTGGTCCGGGAAGGCACTCCGACGATTAAGTCAGTCATCGGAGGGGAAAATGCCACAAAGGACTTAGAGAAATAGAGGAGTTAAGAGGGTAGTAAATGAGGAGAGAGAGATGCCCATTGTGGTAGTTGTGAGTAGGTATTTATAGGCAGAGGGGACGTGCGATCCACGCGCTTGTCATTCACGCTCGGAATGACAGGTGAGGTGACCTCTGTCCCTGCCACAGATGCCATGCCCGGGATGACGTCACGGCATGTGAGCTCGAGTAGTCAAATCACCCTTGAGACATTTCCTGTCTTACGCTTTCTTGCGCGCTGGCGGCGCAGCAGGTGATTGCAAGATTAAATGTTCCATCGTGGAATGTGTAGCGTGCCTGGTACGCTTCCCCCGAACCAAGTTAATCTCAAGCCCCCGCCAGAATCGGCCTAATCGACTCAAAGATCGGGTGGCCCAAATGGGCTGACACGCCGGGACGGGCGGAGGTCCCGAGGGTATTCCGAGAGCCAAACAGAGAATGTCATGCCCTTGCACTTCGCCGCAAGAAAAGATCGCTTCAATCCATATTCGCCAAAACCACACAATCTGTGTGCCAGAGGAAATGGTGCCGCATACTCGCACCATCAAGACGGATCAACCGCATTCACCGCTTAATCGCGGAGACAAAATGAATCTCTTTTAAATTTTCTTCAGGATTGCGGAAAGGTCCCTTCACGACCCCTCAACCAAACTAAATCATACAAAGACACCCTTCGGTATGCTAAATGCTGCCGCAAAACAAACTCAAGCAAACGCGAAAGAAACCAAAAGATTAAAATCTACACACATCACCTCTGTTTGATGAAGTCATTCCCCTGCTTGAAAAGGATACGAGAGGAGTGGTGTTTGAGAGTGTGCAGTTGTTTTCATTTCGTTTCTATTGTATTACCAAAAAAAATGGCGGTATACATCACATCTACCATGCCAATAAAAATCAAGGCTAAACCCACCAAACTAGGCCTTATTCGGCCATAAATTTGACCTTTCAAATTTTTATTAACAAGAAAACATTTACAATAATGTACTCGAACGTGGCCAGTTTTGCTTCTTACAAGAACGACCATAATTAACGACAAAATATCTCTCCTCTTTTAACTTGTTCTGTTGCCCAATTGATGGGCCCGGCATCCATCAGCATAGTTTATCACATTGGGAGTCCTCGATTCCCTTCTTCTTCTTCTTTTTGATTCAACGATTAGGAGTGTTCGGACCAACTTACGCATATCTTAACTAATTTTCTCCCGGATCTTGTCAAAAGCATGTCATCTACATTTAGATTTTAGAATTCACAAGAAATTACTCTCTTTTATCCTGATCCCAAGAATGAAACCGGCTTGGCCAATTGTGTGGGGTTTAAACTTACCAATTATTACTTACCGGAAAAAGAAAAAGAAAAAGAAAAAACCTGCCAATTACGGACTGACCCTTGGGGTAAAAACACGTTAAATTACAATAAATAAATAAAAACAAAAAATGGAGAATTGGGTGGGAGGAGTGGTTACCAATTGGTCGGACCCATAGAAAATATAGCCAAATATCTGACCTCCGTAAAATATATGTATGTTGATCATATATAGGGTAAATTTCTAATATCTCCCCTGAGGTTTCTAAAATTACACTGACCTCCACTATTTTTTCTAACCACAGAAAGACTCCTTTCCGCCTAATACACTCAAACGGTGTTTATTTTCTCTATTAATTGATAATGAAATGTCCACAAAGCACTTAGGTATTTAAAGGACACTTAGCATCGATTCCAGACCCACCCACTTTGGAACACTCTCTTCCATTTCACAAAACAGAGAGAGAGAGAGAGAGAGAGAGAGAGAGAGACTTCTAGATAGTGAAAGAGAACGCCAAATGCTATGAAGATTCAATCGAAGGGAAGATCGTTGTTTTGTTTGCATGGAGATTTGAAGATTTTTTTTTCACTTGTGGGTCAAAGGAATATCGTGTAGCAACCTTTTGCATGTGGTTGCTCTTCAAGCTGTTACAAGTACAAATCTTAACTAGAATAGAGTTATGAAAGCTTGTGCGTGTTTGGATTTTTGTATCAGAGTTTCTGTAATTGTCCTTTACTTTACTGATTTGAGCCTTTGAGGTATTTTCTTCTCTCTTTTTTTCTTATTTTCAGCAGTGATGTATACTCATCTATATTTTGACTTGATCTTCAACTACAAAAGGACAGTGGATAACCCTCTAACATATACAAAATATTATATGGACATGTTGCATTATGTGGACGAAAAAGTTGTTTGTGAGTTTCTCAAACGTTTTATCAAGATAAAATTAAAATGTGATAAAATCAACCTGTGATTTTATCAAATGAGGGAGAGATTTGATAATATCTCAACTTTTTAAATGCAAAAGAAACTGAGATTTTATTAAATCTCTTTCTCATTTGATAAAATTAAGGGTTGATTTTATCATATTGATGCAGACTGGGTTGCGTCAACATGGATGGACCGATTGTGTCCATGCAGGCTAATTTTGTTGTTTATAGTAATATTTAGATCGCTAATAACTTTTGTTAGTAAACTCTGTTTTATTTGCCGTTTGTTTTGGTAACCTTATAATTCTTTCCAGTTTCTGATTTATTAGTCAAATCAGAACTTTCCTTTTTTGGTAATTTTGTATTTATTCCGATTTAGGATTGATTAGCGGCTTTAAAGGTTTCCTAAGTTAATTAGGGTGTCTTTCATATTATTTATATGTTTGTAAGCCCTATAGGAAATTTTTGTTATTATTGAATTAAAGAAAATGAGTTTTACTCATATTTTGGTCGTTTAAGGAGAGAGTACCTCTAGGTCAATATTATTGTTCGCATTTCTCTTGCACGATCGATTTCGTTTCAATAGGCTGTGCTACAGCCTCCTTTGGGTAAAAAACCGGTTTTTGGTTTGTTGGGTTTTTTCATTTGTCCTTATTCAATTTTTTTTTCATTCATTAGTTTTGCATCAAGATTTTGTAGTTTCTGAATTCCTCTCGACGAGATGAATCTACCAAGAATATATTTATGGTCAAACCAAATATTTTTTGAATAAAGCCAAAATAGGTGGATTATTGACCAATAATTCACCTATTTTGGCTTTATTAAAAAAAATTTGAGTTTTGACCATAAATTATACTTGTTAGATTCATCTCGTCAAGAGGAATTCAAAAAAATCACAAAAATCTTGATACAAAAATAAAGAATGCAAAATAAATTTGAATAAAACCAAAATAGAAACCAAAAAATCAAACCGATTTTTTATCCAAAAGAGGCCTACATCACATATCTTGACAAACTCTTGCGAAAAATTAGGCCTAAGGCCATCCGTAGTGGTGGAGTTAAATTTGTGTTGTTATATGACACAAAAGTGTAAAAAATGGGACCCAATTATGTGAGTTAAGTTGTTGTTAGGTAGTTTATGTATTTTTGTTACAATAGTGTAACTAATATTGTTATGTAAATGGGTCCCACATTTTTTAAATTTATTTTCGGATCCCACTTTATTCATTCCTCTCCCTCTCCCTCTCTCTCATACTTTTTCCCTTTCTTTTTTCCCTCCTGTAGTCCTGTCAGACCCACCCCCACTCCCAACGCCTCTCCCTCCCGAAAATTTTCACTTTTTCACCATGGGTCCCACTTGGGTGTTACTCCTGTTGGAGTCACAGTTCACTTTTGCCCAAACAATTTCTAACCTCTGCCACACTTTGACAACCTTCTAACTACACTACTACGGCGCAAAAAAGAAAAAATGTTAACTAACTGTTGTAATGACTGACTAATATGCCCATTTAACTCCATTACTTAGAGATGGCCTAAGTTGCCCTCAAATATAGGAGTAGCTCAGAGACTTCAGCGAGGTCTTTGAAATTGTTAGAAACCTCAAGCGAGGTCAGCGAAATTCACACAAAGAAAATTAATCGTACTTTGAAAAGTCGGAGTGGAAGTGTGTGATGTTATTTCTAAACAAATCTACAACACGGATATGGAGTGTACGAATCTATTTTTTTTTAGTGTCGCTATCAGTTACCATCGCAATTTTGTCCATTATTCATCAATTGAATTCCTGAGATTCCGAGAACCAGAAAAAACAAAAAATGCTCAGATTCACATTGATTCCGTCCAATTATTTTAAGCTACCAACATCCAAATCCAGCACAGAGGAGCGGGGTGTGAGTATGTACACTTGTTTTTTTTAAAAAAAAAAAAAATCATCGATATATAAAACAAGCCAACACAAAACAAACACTAGGGTGGATGGTCTCTCTCAAGGACAATATCGAATCATTTGCCTTCATGTTACACCAATTGAATTTCCAATTCCTAGTAGCAGCCCAACCTTTGATATCCACCAGTAGCAATCTAATTTCCCAAAGCTCCTGAGACACATTCCCATTCAGACTGTTGATGAGAGGCAGACAACCCGATTCAAAAATAACCTCACCTGAGTTCTCTTTCAGAGCAACCATGCAAGCAATTCACAAAGCCCAAGCTTCAACAAGTGTGAGAACACTTGTCGTGCAACAGTATTTGGCTCACCCCAGATTGCGTTGTTCAATCAAAATCATTCATTTTGTTTTTCTCATCGAATATGTACGTCACGTAAAAATTCAAGTTGATTAAACATTGGTAACTATGTTTTCAGACTGTATTTTTCCTGAAATTGAAACAGTTGAAGAAACCGTTGTAGGTGATTTTTCTCGAGAAAATTGTAAATTAAATGGTCATTAATCAAATAGTTATCGATGTCTGATCAACCGAAATTTTTCTACGGACTATGTTCCTGATAAGACGAACAAAATGAAAGATTCGATCAAACAATGAGACTTGGGTTGAGCTCAATACCACTACACATCATGTGTGTTGTGCGCACCCCTCACGGCACAGACTGCTCCCCAAGTGGCTTATATATTCACCATTTGGTAGCATTTTTTTTTAATTTCAAAATTAAAAAACGAAGATACCAAAATGATGGATATATAAAGTCCTTTTTTATATACGTTTTATATATTTGCAATATGTTTAGATTCATTTTTGTTCTTTAGTAAACACGAAATCATCAATGGAGGTTTAATGAAACACTAAGAAACTTGAAATTTATAAGTGTGTAATGGATTTTGTATGAATCCGGGGTGCTATGCGCACTGTATTGTTCACATCCCGACCATTTATTGTTTAGATGACAGCCCACGTTTCATCTCATCAGGCGCGACAATGAACGGCTCATATGTAAAGAAGTTGAGATGGAATTTGAGTGGTTCATCCGAGCAATGGACGCTCAAGATGTGCACAGCACCCCAAATCCATTTTGGACGGTAGTTGATTAATGGTTCTGACCTTTTCAGACGAATATTTTGTTCTCACGTCAGTGTTACTTGAAATAAATTAACATCGAGCTAACATGGTGGACCTAGCAGGGTGGAAAATGGAAAATGTGGGACAGCAATATTTTTTGTTTTTCTAAACAATTATCTGTTCGGTCAACTACCCCAAAAATATCAGCTAAAACAGTTTCTACCTTGAAATGATTTTTCAAGAAATATATATTAAAACAATTAACAAAGTTGCCTCCGTCCCTCGCCCTATTATTTCATTTCCGCTTAAGCTTCCCCGGTTTTGTTGGTTTGGACCAATCTTAGGTCTAACACAACCAAATTGGTTGAGAATAAATGAAAGCTCAGCGACCATCTGCTCCCACTTTAATTTTGGGTTTACTAAAGTCTCCTTAATAATAATACCTTTATCTCAATCTTTTTCTTTTTTAAAAAAATGTGTATTGGAAAAAATATACTCTCACTTTAATGATTGATACTTGAAGGATTTTCTGTAGATCACTCATGGAGTAACTTTTAATAATAATATATAGAACAGTAATATTAGACAAATGTAGGGGGTGTTTGGATACCTCATTATTCCCTTTTGCTTTTCTATTTTTTCACTTCTAGCTGTAGGGGGTGTTTGAATCCAAAATGAATTCCAGGAAAATGGGTTTTCGTTTTTCGGATTTAGAGAAGAGAAGATAAAAAATAGGGTGGAAGGAGATTTTTGACTTCTCATTTAACTTTTTCATTTTGGTTGGCAAAAAGAAAAAAATAACTAAATCTGCAAAACACCCTATATTATTAAGAGAGGAAGTACCTTATTATATTAGTATATATACTTCTGAAGAAATTTACAAGTTGCATTTATTTATTTGTCTTAGGAAAAGGAGAGAAATAGGAGACGGAGAGGGAGCGAAAGAGAGGGGAGGGTTGGGAGAAATTTGGACTGTTCAAAATATTTTTGAACGATTGAAATGCACGTTCGATACCATGTGTTTCCTTACCTGCTCGGCACCAAAGTTTTTCTCATCCTAGTTTTATTGGTGTACCAACTTTTTAAAGTACTCCCTCTGTTTTATTGGTCTCTTTTCATTATTTAGCACCTCTTAAAGAAATGCTTATAACTTTCAATCTATAGTTCTTTGGGTAAATTACACCTCACCTCCACCGGCGGTTTTCGACTTCAGATACTAAATCCAATTCGCATTTTTTTATCCGAAATAAAGACTTACCTCCTCAGTTTTTATATTTTAAGATCAAAAACACCCCTTCATTCTTGAAATAAAATAACACCCACCACACGAGTTTTATATTTTAAAGTATCGGAAGTCTTGCTTCTATTACTTTTCTTTGTCAAATGATGCGAATCTTAATTGATGAGGTAAGCCATTAACTTTTGTTGAATTTTCAAAATAGCCTTTGACACTTGTTACAATCTAAATGCAAAAGACTCATTTTTTTTTTTTTCTAAATAATGATCATGTATGAATACTTAGAATTTAATTTATTGGTGGGCAATTTCTATAAAGAAAAATGAAACAAATTCCTCGTTGGGCTTTTGCTGTTAAAAAAAAATGCCATTAAAAAAAGAAAAATGAAACCAAGATAACAAAATATAGGAATGCTACCAAATATACATGTCTTTTAATTTAATTTTTTGTTTAACAAATGGATGTGTCCTAATTCATAAAATACATCAAATAAGAGTATAAGTAAGTCATTTTTAGTTGCTTTGCATCACTTGGGTATTGAATTTTCTACTAATATAGTAGAAAATTTGTGATGTAGAAAATTCTGCTACTTATGGTGTTGTGATGTGCAAAATGACAAATTTTCTACTGTATTAGTGTAATCCAAAACTAGTGTTAAGGGCTATTTTTGAAATTCAACAAAGATTAATGGCTTACCTCATCAATTTCCGATACTGTCATTGACGGCCAAGTAATAATAGAAAAGAGCGACTTTTTGATACTAAAATATAAAAAACTCAAGGAGGCAAAAGCTATTTTAAGAATGTAACGACTTCTTGATACTTAAAATATAAAATTTAGGAGGAGGTCAAATATTTTTAAGAATGTAAGTGTCTTTTTCATACTAAAATATAAAACTCGTAGGAAGTCAAATAGAATCTTTACCCTAATTCTTTTTACATCTAATATAGATCTTATTTGATAAAACTCAATTTATTTTGTAAAATATTTTTTTTGCAATTATAAAAAATATTATAGATTTTAAAATATAAATAATTTATTAAGTGGCTTGACTGTTGAAATGGGCCAATAATATAGAACAGAGAGTATATAAGTCGAAGTAATAATTGTTTGAGGAAAACTTTAATGCTCTAAAAGACAAACGCAAGTGAGTGATAATTAATGAAAGACAGAAAGAGTCTTGGTTGTCCATACAAGAAATGGGACCACCCCAACCTTTTGTGGGTCCCACCAAATTGGAAGCGAATTCTGAGTGTCCTACTGTAAAAAGCAACCAATGGAGACATGCAACGTGGCTCTTTGAGATTCCTTACAGCAAGTCCCTTATCCGAAAAATTAAATTGAGAAAAACCAAATTACTACTCTATTTTGATTGAAGAAAGACAAATACCCAATATCTTTCTGATATTGTTGTCAAGAACATGACCTTTTTTTTCTTTTCTAGGCTAACCATACAAAATTATACTTAAATATAAATTAAATGACTGCAATTTTTGATATTAAATTGAGACGCGAATCTTCTATTTTCATCTCCGGTTGGAGTTTATGAAAAGATTGAATGTTTCTTTTTGACGAACAATTCTACTTCTATCTTCATCTTAAATAGAAAATATTAATCTTAGAAAATTTTAATAATAGCTTATGAAGTTCACTAAAACCCCAATATGTATTATTCCTTTTTATTTATTCAAGTGAAGAAATTTCACAGGTGATTCACATTTCTTGTTTTAAATTTTCTTTGATCTAGATAAATAACTCCTGATTGCTACCTTCCGTTCCTTAAAAAGAGTATTGTAATCTTTTTTGAGTTGTTCCTAAATAAATGTAATGTTAAAAATTAGTAGGTATAAATTAATACATTTCTTATTTTATTCTTAAAAGTACATTCATTTTGTAAAATTTAATAATTATATATCTCCAGTAAAAACATTAGTGGAAGTGAATGTAAAAATTGACGTGAAAGATATAATGATGATACTTTTTTAATAAGTTGAAATTAAAAAGCTAGACAATTAAAAAGAAGGAAAAAGAAACGGAGAGTATGATTTATTTTTGTGGCCAGTCCATCGGCATTGTTGGCCTTCACGAGGGGCATTAAAATTCAGCCTTTCGAAATTAATGAAGGTGCATACAAATTATTCTTGACACTTTAAATTATGCAAAAACACTATTAATAAAGAAATTAAGATAATTTAACCAATACAAAAGTTCCCTAAGGCTTAGTTCTCCAAAAAAATTTAGCAATCAAGTTGCTAAAATCAAGAATGATTTTATCTTTTCAAGTAAGGAGGTGATTTTATCTCTAATGAACCTGGACATAATTAAGCCTAAGAAAGATTCCAAATAAGGGCTTGATCCTCTCTAGTCCAAAGGTTGGATTGGACGAGACAATCCTCACTTATATGCACCATATATTGATAAAAATTAATAGTTTAAATTTGTTAATCAATTATGAAACATTAATTGCAACAAATAAACGGAGTCCAAAAGTCGGACTTGATAAGATAAATTTCCTCTATTAAAAACAACACTCAAACGGAGCTTTGTCTTTATAAGATCACCCACTCCCCGCTGCCTTTTCCATCTCCTCCAATCCTCCACTATTCCCATTCTCTCTCTCCAAAAACAAAGGAACAAGAGAGAGAGAGAGAGAGAGAGAGAGAGAGAGAGACGAACATGGGTTCACCCAAATCAGTAATCCTCTTGCTCCTCACGCTTTTTGTGATATCATCGGCACTAGACATGTCGATCATCACCACCGACGCCGGAAATTCTCACCGGAGATCGGAAACCGAACTCAGGGCCATGTACGAGTCGTGGCTAGTAAAGAACGGGAAATCGTACAACGCGCTGGGCGAGAAAGAGAGGAGGTTCGAGATATTCAAGGACAATCTCAAGTTCATCGACGAGCACAATAGCGAGGAGAACCGGAGTTACAAGGTGGGTTTGAACCGGTTCGCTGACCTGACCAACGAGGAGTACCGGTCTATGTACTTGGGGGTCAAGGGTGGGTCGAGGGTGAGGGTTCAAAAGCCGAAGAAGAGTGATCGGTACGTTACCCGGGTCGGGGAGGAGTTGCCGGATTCCTTTGATTGGAGAGAGAAAGGAGCTGTTGTTGATGTTAAGGACCAGGGTAGTTGTGGTATGTTTCACTCTCTCTCTCTCTCTCTCTCTCTCTCTCTCTCTCAATTTAGATATGACGGTTATTTGTAACGCTCATGTCTGTATGTTCGATGCACGGGGTCTCAGGGCTACCCTCGTATCTGTGTCTGGATATGTGTGTGCAAATCATTATCCAGCTTAGATCATGGGGTCTCGGGGCTACCGACGTATCTGTGTCACTGGATATATGTTTACAAATCATTTTATCAGCTTAGATCTGAAGATCAGACTGCATACATTCTAGTTTTAAGTGAAAAGCTTCGTTGTTTCTTTTTATTATTATTATTTTTTGGTAAGCTTCTAGTTACCTCTTTCTAATGTAAAGAGTAGTTTTGCAAAAGTCGAAAATATTAACTAAATTTATTTATAATCGATAAAAAAAAAACAATAAATTATTGATACTTCTTTTTTGTTTTTGGGCAGTTTTGACTTCTTTTTCCCGAGGTGAACTGAAAAATGCAAAATTGTTACCATAAGTTGAAAGAATTCCAAAGACCAATTTATTTGGAAATGGAAATTTGATTTTGCCAAAATATAAAACACAATAAATGATACTTCTTCTTTCTTTCTTTCTTTTTTATAGTTTATTTATTACTAAAATAATTGTTTCGTAATTGATTTATCTTTTTTTTTTTTGGAGGTGAACTGAAAGATGCAAAATTGCTACCATAATTGAAAGAAATCCAAAGACCAAGATATTTGAAAAAGGAAATCTGATTTTGCCAACTGTTTAGAGATTCAAGAATTGGACCCATGGTTAAAATTGGATTATTATTATTTTTTTGTTGCGAATTATCCTCTGAATTAAAACCCTTTGATGACCTGTATATGTGGAAGCATGTGTTGGATAAATTAAAGATTAGGATTAACTGTTAAAAATAAAATTGCCAATAAACAATAAATAACCAAATGCAAATTAATATTAAAAGAGAGAAGTTAGAATAGCCTGTGGGGTTATGGTCGAGGCCCATGAATAGCGCTCTCCTTAGGAAAGATACACCCCCTCCTGCACGGGGTTGAATGACGCTCCTTCCCCAAGATACAACGACCTTCAAGTTTCCTTCTGTGCAGTGAATTAAACTCACGAACCAATAGTTTCCCAACACTCGAAATCCAAATAAAATCAGTAGTAATAACGGGTACAACAATATATATGAAGAGGTGAAGTAGATAATATAGAGCACTTGAAAATAGATTAAATAAAGAAAGAAAAGTACAAGGCTCTCGGTTTGGTGTTTGAAAGGTGGCAGTTTGGTGGATCAAAAGGCAATGGCTTATATCAGAAAGGAGAGGAGTTATAGATTCACTTTTGTTGCTGTGAAGGAAAAGGAAAACCAAAGCATTAATTTATAGAATATGTTTACGTCAGTTTTGCTTGGAGTTGTTCTAATTATTAGGAGGATAAATAGGAACAACCAATGAATGTCCAGTCATATAGGAACAGCTATAGCTGAAATAAGAAAGTGGTTGTTTGTTGGAGAAATTTTGGGAGACCAAGTCAAGGTCAACAACTAATTCCATGTATCTCTCCAACAAATTATTTTAGGTGGAATTACTCAATTAAATATAAATGTAAAATATTAAATTAGGAATAACAATCCCCCACATAATTTAAAATTTTACATGAGTGCTTTTACTGCGCAATAGGTATATAGGTGTCTTCCGGACTTGAACCTATACTTAGTGTTAGCAAGTTTCAGTTTGAAGAACCGTAGTGAATAAATTCTTGAACTAGGCCCTTGATTTCAAACCTACGCCTACCACACACACAGTACGGGAAACATTATGGTTCTGGAACAGTTTTGCGCGTTAGACAGTCATGCGCACATATCTCGTTTCTATGAGTGTCTTTAAAGAATAGCCAAATTTCCCACAGCAGCGACCCCACTGCCACACTCATATAGGTGTGTCCTCCAAGGGTTGTTTGTGACCAACACCCCGTAGAAATCCTACCTTGGACACATTCAGAGCTAAGCTCTTTCTATCGTCACATAACATGCATATAGCATGAGCACTATCACCATAGGAATAGGACCAGGGATTCCCCTCTAATTTTTAGTGCTCTTTCTAGTCACCATTCAACTTAGTTGTTACCTATTGAACCTTATTCATGGGATCTCCAATCACAAAGGTTAGGTGTCCGTCGAGGTGACTAATTTATAGGCTTCAGTCCCATTCCCCTCGATGATTCAAAGACTAGCCTTCGCGCCAAGCCTTTAGTAAAAGGGTCTACTATATTTTTTTCAGACCTCACAAAATCGAGTGCAACCACTCCTTGAGACAACAATTGCTTAATAGAATTGTGCCTTATTCTGATATGTCTCTTCTTCTCATTAAAATTTGCATTCTTAGCCTTGGCAATTGCAGCTTGATTGTCACAATGTATAGAAACTGCAGGAATAAGACTATCAGACAAAGGCAAATCAATCAATAAGTTCCTTAGCCATTCGGCTTCGGTACAAGTCAAATCCAATGCAATAAATTCAGCTTCCATCGTGGATCTAGATATAATAGTTTGCTTAGAAGATTTTCAAGCTATTGCACCACCACCTAGTGTAAAAATATAACCACTAGTTGCATTAGTTTTGTCTGAATCACTAATCCAATTAGCATCTGTGAAACCTTCTAAAACACTAGGAAATCCACAATAGTGAATAATATAATTTATTGTACCTTTTAGGTATCTAAAAATTCTTTCTATTGCATTCCAGTGTTCTAAGCTAGGATTACAAGTATAACGACTTAACTTGCAAACAGCATAAGAAATATCAGGTCTTGTGCAATTAGAAATATACATCAAAGATCCAATTATTTGGGAATATTTATGTTGTGAAATACTCTCACCCAAATTTTTCTTCAAGTGAACGTTAGGATCAAAAGGAGTAGACACTTCTTTCATATCAAAATAATTAAACTTTTTTAGCAATTGATCAACATAATGTTCTTGTGTCAAAGCAATTCCATCATCACTTTTTAGGACTTTAATACCCAAAATAACATTTGCAGGTCCTAAATCTTTCATGTCAAAATTGCTAGATAAGAAATTTTTTGTATCTCTAATGACATCAATGTTAGTACCAAAAATAAGAATGTCATCCACATATAGGCAAAGAATAACATAAGCACCATCAAGTTATTTAATATAAACACATTTATCAGCATCATTTATTTTAAAGCCATTAGAAAGAATAACTTTATCAAACTTTTCGTGCCATCGTTTAGGTGTTTGTTTTAAGCCATAAAGATACTTCACTAGTCTACAAACTTTTCTTTCTTGCCGTGGAACTACAAACCCTTCGGGTTGATCCATATATATTTCTTCTTCTAATTCTCCATTTAAAAAGGCCGTTTTTACATCCATTTGATGAATTTCTAATTTATAGATTGAAGCTATAGCAATCAAAAGACGAATAGTAGTAATGCGAGTAACCAGAGAATATGTGTCAAAGAAATCTATCCCTTCTTTTTGGTTGAACCCTTTAGCTACTAATCTAGCTTTAAATTTTTCAATGGATCCATCCGTTCTAAGTTTCTTCCTAAAAATCCATTTACAACCTATTGTCTTGCAACCGGGCGGAAGATCAGTAAGATACCAAGTATTATTAGCAACGATAGAATCCATTAAGAAAGTAGCATCTACGGAAGTCATAGCTTCACTATAGGTTTTAGGATCATTTTCAATTAAGAAAGTTTGAAACTCACTACCAAAATCTTTCTCTATTCTACTTCTTTTACTCCTCCTTGGTTCAAAATCATCTTGAGATTCTATACTAATTCTAGAGGTGGAACAATCACCGATTGATTTTGAAACTTTTTCTTTCATAGGAAAAATATGTTCAAAAAATTCAGCTTCTCTAGATTCGAAGATAGTATTAATAGAGATATCAGAAACTTCAGAGTTTATGACTAAAAAACGATAGCCAACACTTTCTATAGCAAATCCAATAAAAACACAATCAATAGTTTTTGGACCCAATTTTCTTTTTTTTGGAGGTGGAACTAAAACCTTAGCCAAACACCCCCACACTTTGAAATATTTTAAGCTAGGCTTTTGATTTTTCCAAAGCTCATAAGGAGTTTTATCAGAATCTTTATAAGGCACTTTATTCAAAATATGACAAGCAGAATATAAAGCTTCACTCCACAAGTTGTTTGGTAAACCAGAACTAGCTAACATTGCATTTACCATATCTACTAAATTTCTATTTTTACGTTCCGCTACTCCATTGGATTAAGGTGAATAAGGAGGAGTTCGTTGATGAATAATACCATGCATTTCACAAAATTCACCCATTTCAGTGGGTGCAAATTCGCCTCCTCTATCCGACCTTAATATTTTTATTTTCTTTTCCAACTGATTTTCTACTCGAGCCTTAAAAATTTTGAACTTGTCAAAAAGCTCACTTTTCTAATAGATTAAAAATACATGACAATATTTAGAAAAATCATCAATAAAGGTTATAAAATATCTTTGACCACCACGAGTAAGCACATTATTAAGGTCGCAAGTATCACTATGTATAAGCTCTAATAAAGTTGTATCTCTTACAACTGATTTATAAGGCTTCTTAGCTAGTTTAGCTTGTACGCAAACCTGACATTTTTCCTTCACATTAACTGCAGATTTTGGGATAAGCTCTAAGCTCATCATCCTATTAATGGTTTTCAAATTGACGTGCCCAAGTCTGCCATGCCAAGTATCACAACATTCAACATTAGAAACAGAAGCATTTATAGATGAAGAACAAGGAATTTTATTCGATTCAAAATTCATAACATTAAGACTAAACAAACCATCAACTAAATAACCTTTACCAATAAAACTACCGTTCTTAGTAATTACAACTTTATTCGACTCCAAAACAACCTTAAAACCATGACGAACTAATGAAGAAGCGCTAACTAGATTTTTCTTAATGTCCGGAACATGCAAGACTCCATCTAAGGTAAAAACTTTGCCCGATGTCAACTTCAAACTAACTTTTCCTCCTCCTAGTACCCTGGCCATGCTCCCATTTCCCATACTTACAGTTCTTGTGCCTGATTCCTGATAATAAGATGAAAAAATATTTTTATCAGCGCACACATGAATGTTAGCACCCGAGTCTATAAACCAATCATTTGAGTTGAAAACAATGTTTAATTCAGGGCTACTAACAAAGTACCTGTTAGCAGGGATAGAGGAGTTGGCCCCCACAGTGACAACATTAGCTTGAGGTTTGGGAGCTACATAAGGACCACGAGCCTTAGGAGGTTGACCTTTGCGATAATAGCAATCCACAGCTTTGTGATTTGACAACCCACAAACCCAACAAGGCACTAACTTACCCTTAAAAATATTTTTTCCTTTTGGTTTATTATTATAGTTGTGGCTCCCAAATTTTTTAGTAAAGTTAGTCTTCTTAAAATTTTGACGCTTAGGCTTATGAAGACTTTCTACGGTGAGTGCTCTAGCTCGAAAATCTGAAACAGGAATTTCAACAACCCTTTCCCGATGTTTCTCCTCAATATTTAGAGACACTATAAGATCATCAAGAGTAAAATCATCGGGTTTTTGTTTAAGATCCTTTCCAAATTCAAATTCATTCAGAGGCAATTTTTAATGAGGGAAGCAACGAGAAAAGTATCCGACAACTCCATTCCTTTTCTCTTAAGATCATAGAGAATATTTTGAAACTCATGGACTTGATCCATCACTGACTTTTCATCAACCATTTTCAAGTCCAAAAATTTTTCCGCGTAATACCGTTTAAGACCGGCATCTTCGGACCCATATTTAAAATCGAGTGCTTCCCACGGCTCAATGGAAGTCTTAGTAGTGCAAAAAATATTATAGATACTAGTGGACAAAGCACTCAAAATTCTACCATGACACAAATAATCTTTCTCATCAAAATCATCATCATCGGATGTTTTTGTCAATGGAGTTGAATCTTTGCCAGTTTCAACAATTTCAATAGCCTTAGAAGTTTCACTTTTTTCTTTCCCTTTCGAAACCAAAGCCTTGTGGATCACAGAATATAAACCCAAAGTGGTTAGCCAAAATTTCATTTGTTGTTGCCAACATCTAAAATTTTAGCCATTGAACTTCTCTGGCTTGCAAGAATTTGACTCCTCAAATGCCATATTATTTTTTTTTAAATAAGCAACTTTAACAGAAAATCCTAAAATGTATCTTTCCTAAGATTGTTGGATAAATTAAAGATTAGGATTAACTGTTAAAAATAAAATTGCCAATAAACAATAAATAACCAAATGCAAATTAATATTAAAAGAGAGAAGTTAGAATAGCCTGTGGGGTTATGGTCGAGGCACGTGAATAACGCTCTCCTTAGGAAAGATACACCCCCTCCTGCACGGGGTTGAATGGCGCTCCTTCCCCAAGATACAACGACCTTCGAGTTTCCTTCTGTGCAGTGAATTAAACTCACGAACTAATAGTTTCCCAACACTTGAAATCCAAATAAAATCAGTAGTAATGACGGGTACAACAATATATATGAAGATGTGAAGTAGATAATATAGAGCACTTGAAAATAGATTAAATAAAGAAAGAAAAGTACAAGGCTCTCGGTTTGGTGTTTGAAAGGTGGCAGTTTGGTGGATCAAAAGGCAATGGCTTATATCAGAAAGGAGAGGAGTTATAGATTCATTTTTGTTGCTGTGAAGGAAAAGGAAAACCAAAGCATTAATTTATAGAATATGTTTATGTCAGTTTTGCTTGGAGTTGTTCTAATTATTAGGAGGATAAATAGGAACAACCAATGAATGTCCAGTCATATAGGAACAGCTATAGCTGAAATAAGAAAGTGGTTGTTTGTTGGAGAAATTTTGGGAGACCAAGTCAAGGTCAACAACTAATTCCATGTATCTCTCCAACAAATTATTTTAGTTGGAATTACTCAATTAAATATAAATGTAAAATATTAAATTAGGAATAACAGCATGCACCTAGGATTAGTCGGGACGAAACTTGGGACATCGTTGTCAAAAAAGGTGACTTTTGTTTCTTAGATCCCTAAGTTTGATTTATATGGTATTAACCAATTGTGTCACGTTCAGACTGATAATGGTACGGTTTGTTTGAGCTTCTGATTAGACTGTAAATCTAATGGACTCTATATCCTGGCTTCCGATTTGGAATTTGTCTCGGATATGACTCGTATAGGCCCCATTCAGTTACAGAGAAAGGAAAAGAAAGAACGAGAATGGTTAAATTTCCTGTATTTTTAATGTGTTTAGTAAACAAGAAAGTTATGGGACCACATCTCTAACTTTTCTCCTACGATTAGTTTTCCCTCTAAACATGTCCTACAAAAAACATGACATTTTGCAGGAATCTTACATCTCCATTAATTTTTATCTAATTAAACTACTGAGAAAACATTTTTTACACTAGCGGTGTAAACTAAAGTTTCCTTCAAATAAATTGCATGGCGTCATGTATTCATGTTCTATCTTTTGGGACCACTGTTTGGACACATAATGCAATATAATAGATTTGGAGCATACTTTAGTTTACACGGCCGGTGTAAAGAATGTTCTCCCGAAACTACTACAGTACTTTTCAATTTTCTCTTAATTTTCTTTTATCAAATGAACACATAAAGGAAAATACTTTTGATCATTTTTTTTTTTACATCACTTCACTAAAATTTTCTCGGCAATAGTTTTCCGTCACTTGTTTTTCACAAATGAACGGAGCCATTAGTGTGATCAAGAGTGCATTGCTCCCTGATTTTCAAAAAGCCGCTATGCCCTCTTCCAAGACCGGTATGTACCCTAACCAAACGGTATTGGGTGTTCATGGCTGTTGATGGATGGGTCCAAAATCCATGAATACCTTCCCATTTCTAATGTCATTTCTTTGGTTTACTATTTTGGAACCCACAAGAGAAGCTTTAAGTCTTGTCATGATTCATAAAAGAAAGAGTAATAGAACAAACATGTACAACAATTTGTTCAAAATCTTTTGGACTCCCTTAAGTATTGTGAGTGTCAAGAGTTTGGTTGTATGTGTGTATTGATTGATTGATTGAAAATGAAGGGAGCTGCTGGGCTTTTTCCACCATTGCTGCCGTGGAAGGGATCAACAAGATAGTTACCGGTGACTTGATCTCATTATCGGAACAAGAGCTAGTGGATTGTGACACATCTTATAACGAAGGATGCAATGGTGGTCTCATGGACTATGCCTTTGAGTTCATCATCAACAATGGCGGTATTGATTCGGAGGAAGATTACCCATATAAAGCTAGAGATAGCAGATGTGATCAATACAGGGTTAGTACCGAGTTCTCCAAAACATCGATATATATAAATGTACACACACACACACGTGTGTTTGTGGTGTAAAGATGACAGTTCATCTAATAATTCTTTGGCATTAATTTGTATTTGTGCAGAAAAATGCAAAGGTGGTTACAATCGATGATTATGAAGCTGTTCCCGAGAATGACGAGAAGGCATTGCAGAAGGCAGTGGCAAATCAACCCATTAGTGTTGCCATGGAAGGCAGTGGCATGGCATTCCAATTCTACGAATCGGTAAGATTAAATAGCTGGGCTTTTCGTTTGCTAGTTTGGGATCAAGAGGGTCACATATCATTTACAATTGGAAAGTCTTCATCTTTGGAATGTTGCGGTTTGTGTAGATATAAGTCTTACATGGCTTACCATTACAATCTACATAGAAATGTGATTTTCAAACAAATAGCAGTTTTTTCGTGATGTTATTATCTATGAATCAATGGTTTGTACAAGAATGATACCCTTTTCAGAAATTGTTTTTTGCAAACAGAAGTACCCCATTGTTTGTATGTTGTCCAGTTTGAGTTGGAACTTGGAATTGATTTTGAGAATTTGGAAGCATATTGTTATCAAGGTTTTAAATAGCGGTAGCAGAAATGGTGCAATGGTAGTGGAAGTATCGAATGATACGTAGTGAGAACCGGGTGCCGCGGCCGTGAATTTTTTTAAAAAAAATTGGGCGCCAAAGCATCTGAAAGGGCGTAGCAGCCGTAGCAGGCATGTAGAGGGCGAAAAATTGCATAAAAACTGATACGTGGCAGGAATCCTCCGATCTGGGTGTGGATTTAGAGTAGCACTGGTATAGCAGGGTAAAGCGGTATTGATTGTGATATGCTTTATATAGAATGGGTTCTTTTCAATTAAACAAAGTCCAGAAAACAAGTTTCAGAAATCGCCATTGGAAAAAGTTTTCGAAAGTTTTTTGTTTCCACATAACAGATGCTGAAAACCACCACCTAACAGGGACTTATACTACAAATCTTTTGAGTTTCCTAGTAGCTAACCAGTTGTCCATTTATCATCTCTTCAGGGTATATTCACAGGAAGATGTGGGACAGCATTAGATCACGGTGTAACCGTAGTTGGATACGGTACAGAAAATGGGGTCGATTATTGGATCGTAAAGAACTCATGGGGTGCAAACTGGGGAGAGGGTGGATACATAAGGATGGAGCGCAACGTGCCTCACGGTGGCAAATGTGGAATCGCGGTGGAACCCTCTTACCCTGTCAAGAAGGGTGGCAATCCTCCCAACCCCGGGCCATCTCCTCCCTCTCCGATAAAACCTCCCTCAGTTTGCGACGATCTCTACATTTGTCCCGAGAGCACCACCTGCTGCTGTGTCTATGAATACTCCAATTATTGCTTTTCTTGGGGATGTTGCCCGCTCGAGGGAGCCACCTGCTGTGACGACCATTCCAGCTGCTGCCCCCATGAATACCCCATATGTAATGTGAACGCTGGAACCTGCTTAATGGTAAGAACTAGCCTTTTTGCACAACCCTTGCTATATCAATGATTTTTTCGTCTGCAGGGAACATTTTTTCATCTCTTTACAAGTTTTTTTTACTCTCCAGTTAGTTGTATAGGAATCGAAGAACGTACTTTGGGCTAAATACTAATGAGCAACAATAGTCAGATGTACTTCTTTTGGTGTTCTCCATGTCTTTTATGTCTAGGACTTAGATTTTTTGGGCCAACCTTGCTTACTCTTTCATATTTTACTCTTTCATATTTTATGGTCATTCGTAAAGGTTTCCGGCAGATTGAGTTTATTTTTTGCTTAATTTCTTTTATTGAACAGAGCCAGGACAACCCGTTGGGAGTGAAGGCAATGAAGCGCATTCATGCTGTGCCTCAATGGGCTTACGCAAATGGAAAGAGTAGCAGCGCGTAAGAAAGCTGTGGAGACTTTTATCTGTGGAGATGTGGAAAGCCGACGGAAATTGAAGGAATTATAGCATACTCTCAGTATTTGCTACATTTGAAATGCCTCATATCCGCCGGAGGGGGATGTTTAATCGACGATTATATGATATGTTGTTATGTACATATAATGATTTGTATTCCTGTTGAATCTGAACAGAAAACAGGTTTATCTGTCAGTTTGCAGTTTGTACCGATAGTACAATGCTTTGAATTCCTGTAATTTTAATGGTGGCTGTGGATTGTGGATTATCCTTCCAATGCTGCCTGTGTCTCTTTCATGTAATGGGGATAGCATTGAATGATTTGTGTTCTCCTTAAGAAACAACAAATGCTGTTATTGCTTTTCTGTGAGTCATACAGCAAATTTAAGAAGTGGGAGTACTAAGGACTGCTGAATATGAAGATACGGAGAAGTCAATCTTTATTTTGATATGGGTATTGATTTTGTTTAAATGGCTAATGAAGAGTGTCCGATGAACCAGATTAATCTCTCTAGCTCCTCCGATAGCCCTTTCCCCACTTATGCGAGAGGTGAGGTGGCCCGAAGGACAAATCACTGGTGAAGGAAATCGACCCTATGACCTTGGGGATGGAAAGTCCAGTTCATACAAATTAATTAACCACTGCGACAATTCCCTTGGGGTTATAGGCATTGGTTGTTGGCTCCACTGGATATCAATCAAGGGTTGTTACCCAGAAAGGGAGTGGTGATCTTCATGTGAAAGTTCCTTAATTTGTTGGTTGGTGTAGTGGGTCGAATCCGACACGATGGCTGAACTCAAAGCCGAACGTATATGTTGGCTGAATACGGAGCTGAATGTAGTAACTCAGGGCTGAACATACCCGTTGGCCGAACGAGAGGCCAAACGTATATATTGGCCGAATCCGGGGCCAAATGCACATATATTCAATAACAGCCATGTATTCATCCTCACTAATAGACAGTGTAACTGTCGATTGCATAATACATCACCAACTAACCCATCCTCGAGCAATGGTAAATACATAATTGTTGAGCTACTCTTATCTAAATCACCCGCATAATCAGAGTCCACAAAGTAAACCAAATCACCAACAGATGCGCATAGGACGAACACACCGCACAGTACTTAATCGTCTCACAAACATAAACAGTGTAAATGATAAAGGCACCGGAGGAGATCGACAGAGTTTAATTGTAGGTCGAATAAACCGTGTAAACGGTTTGCACTATAGTGAGGGCAAAAAGACAGACAGCAGCAATGACAGAGAGCATCGCCCAAGGGTTCCTAAAATAGGTGTGACACAAATTCGCACGCCAATTGTGGTACGGCTTCTTGCAGTACTCATTCACCTCCTTGTACACTCCACCCAGGCTGCTGTCTGGGTCGAGTGTTACATCCTTAGAGAGAGAATTAAACAGTTTGGCTACGGCTTTGTCACTACCCATGGCGTTTAAGATGATCCCATGGGCGTGCAAGTGGCTAACGTCCATTGCGCCATCGACGATATTGTCCATGAAGAGGACGTAGGAGGTGACCTCGTTCCCCGCCCCAACATGGAACCTCTCGAAAGCAATGAGGTTCAAAAACATAGACTCGGTAGTGTCGTCCACCACCAGGTGCGGGAGACTCAGCACCCCACGTTTGAAGGAGATGTCTTTCAGGCTTCTGCTCTTGCTTGTCTCGAATTGGATTCCGGCTTCGTTGAGCTCTATTGCAGACCGGATGATGTCGTCGCCTACTTCGTACCCCGTGCTGGTCTGCTCGCAACTTTCTTTCTTGCTGCCCCAAAGTAGGCTTTTCCTATACACGTCGAGTAAGTGCAGGCGATTGCCCATGCAGGAATCGGGAGGTTTGCGGTTGTAGAACTCGAGAATGAGCTTGTTCACAGACTCCTCACCTTGCTGCACGCGTAGTTAAAAGTAGTTTTCATGTTCAGATTTCGGTGTAATTTTAAAACTGCTCCTATCTTTCAATCTACAAGGAATTTTATGTGCAGTGTGAATCTTATCTGATAGATTTCAATTAGTTCTATTATGTAAAGTTTTTAAATCTTTAAAAATATTATAGATTGAAAGACATGAACATTTTAAAAATTGTATCGAAATCTAAATATGAACAACAATTTGGGATGGAGGGAGTGTGTTTGTTGTTAGTAAATTATTTTTATTTTTAATTCAAAATTTGTGATTTTTTAATTTCCTTTCTACTAGAGAAATGAAAAAAATAAATATAACTTGAGTGAACTTGAAGAAAAGAGAAAAAAATTCTCAATTTTGTATGTTTTTGAGATTTTATTTTTGTCTTTAGTTAACTTTTGCTCATAAGTTTTTACTTAACTTCTCTTATTTCGACAAATAGAAAAAGTAAAAAAAATTAACGTATAACCAAATACAAGTAATGGAGTGCAAATTAATTCAATAATTTATGAATTTACTTGCAGGTTTTCTCGTATAGAAAAAATTTGGTGGTTAGGAAAATAAATGCTCCATTGTCCTAAAATTTTAGTCCAGTCAGGTAACTAACGAAGGAAAAAATAAAAATAAGTGCAGAGTTTGTTTGAACTTTTTCACATCTGTTGAAAGAATTAATTGATGTCTTTAATTTGGTGCAACAAATTTTTTAAAAAAATTTATGCACAAAAAGTTTATTGTTTGTTCAAAATTGTACTTCTATTTATCGTAATATACTAAAATTTTGAGACGGAGGGTGTTGCGTAATGAATACAATGTGAAAATTTAAGCCATCAACAAAAAAAAATTAAAAAAATCAGGGGAAATAGATATATGGTAATAACCTTAGTTTGCTCATCTTCAACAGCAAGAAGCGTGGTGAGAAGAAGCATAGGGAGTTGATTTTCAAGCATAAGCATGTCACGTTTGATATAAGGCACAATGTGGAACTTCCCATGAGAACTGAAGATCGGATCGTTGTGAGCGTAATCATTCTCCGTTTTTGTCGAGGTACGCATGATTTCGATCATAAAACAGCCGTCAAGAATCATCAGATGCAAGAACCGGTTGGTGTTTCTCTCCCATTCGGGATCGAGTGACTCATAGGAGTCTTTCAAACTTTGAGAGACTTCGGCCAGAGAGTCGACGTAGGCCTTGGGAGTCTTTCGGGATCTCTTGAGAAAATGGAGGAGAGCGCGGTGCTTGTGCTTCTCCATCGGTTTCAAATGGGGCTCGCCGTTATGGTAAGGCCCGAATGAGACAAACTGAGGTTTGTAGGCTTCCTTGTTGAGATTCATAACGCTTGCCGGAACTTTGTATATGGATCGCTTGTCCCACTGCGACATTTCTGCAGTTTGGATTTCATCTGATGATAACAATCCCTCCAATTCATCTTTTATTTTTATCTCACAATAATCATCCATTTCCTTCTGAACCACTGCTTCACTCCAATCGACACTATAAATAATTCGATCTAGCTAGGGAAACAGTAGTAAAAAAATGAACCCAAAACCCATATGCAAGGAATGATTTTTAATTACGTGGAAAATGTTGGAGGAATGATTCTTTATTCGTTTCTTGCAAAGACCAAAAGTAGCTGACATGGAATAGAAAGCGCTCTCCTTTCACTTTGTACCATATGTTAAACCCTTTATTTGAGTAACATCAGGTTCACCTTGTTCAGTTATGGTTTCAGATCTGAATTTTGGGTTTTAAGTAGAGAGATAAATGAAAATAATTATTAGAAATTAGGACTAATAATAAGAAATAAATAGAGAGAATTAGTGATCAAAAAAAATAGAGAGAATTTTTTTTGTAATGATAGGTGTACATAATTGAAGAGATGGGCTCCGTTAAATTTGATTATTGTGAAAATGTTGCTAAGTTTGAGTATGCAAATGTCAAAATTTGAGTATTGGTTCAGATGTTACTGACTTTGATTATTCCATTGTAAATACATTTTTGATCACGCATTGCTAACTAGTTTTTCAAAAGATTTTAGCACTCAGGTGCTAAAATTATGATATTTCAAATCAAAAAATGAAGTGGTTCCATGTATCGTTTTTCGATTTTTTTGGAACCAAATTAAAGTACTCCTTGTGTACTTTAATTTTGATTTTGAGTATGCTAGTGGGAATAATCTTATCTACCCTCATTTCTTATCTTATCCCACAAAACCTTATTCGTCTGACAGACAAGCCGCTAGTTAAACTTTGGTCCGGTTCTAGTCTGGACCATCGAGTTTAGGACAACAAATGGCTTGTAGCAAACTCTGGTCCGGAGTTGGTCTTTATGGTTCTTCAGATGCTAAAAGAGTGACATAATTACCGGAGACCGACATGAAAGTATTGATGACTTATAGCTCTTTTTTTTCCTTTTGGTCTTTTTGATGATTTAAACTCAAAGCAAAGTTCTTCATTGAAGGAGAGTATGTCTGCACAATCTTTTCGAATTTTGACTAACAAAATTCTCGAGTAATGTGCCCACTATTAGAGCATCTCCCGGGGACTCGCCTGGAGATACTTCCTTGCCAGCGGTGGCGAGTTTGCCTGGAAAATCCCCCCCAACCACCGCTCAACAGCCTAGCTAGTGGCCTCGCCATCATGGCCGTGTCTACAGTACATCGCCACAAGGGGCGAGGCTTGGCAAGGAAAGGCAAGCTCGCCTAGCCCTCTCTCTCTCTCTCTCTCTCTCTCTCTCTCTCGTGTGCTGGTCTCTCCCTCTTCTCCTAAGAAATCAACGACAGAGAGCGACGAGGAGCGGGTTATAGCTCGCTTTGCCGGAGGAAAATGAGTCGCTGGAAAACAAGTCCTAAAATTGTTTTCAGACCAGAAGATTATAGATCTCGTCAAGACGAAGACATTGGTCCAAGACCTGTTGCCGATGGAGTCTCATGGCATTTTTTTTTTTTTTTGAGCCTAATGGCTAGGCTTTTGAGTGTCGCACCATTTGGGGTGGCTTGCCAAAATAGTATTTGGCACTTTTTTTAGGCCAATATGGCGAAAGTTTTGATTAGGATATTGGAGATGGCCTTATTGGTCTGATTTTCTAAAATACTCGTATACCATTATCCACTTTCCTCACTTGAGTCTTATAGACATTGTTGCAAAGAACGTCTGAATGAATCTGCCTCGGAAGAAGGAAAATGAAAAACAGAAAAAAAGAAGCTGCAGGTATTTGGAGCTTATAAGAGTTTAGAACAGCCACCAAGATGATCATCAGATCTTAGAGCTATTTGCCAATATCGTTAGCTGAAACGATATTGCTAAAAGTCATGTTTTCTCTGTTCCGCAAAGATAGTCCGGTATTATATTTTAGGATGTCCCAAAAGATTGTACATTATGAAAAGCGTACCTTAAGAACAGTGAAAAACAAAAAAAATCCAATCTAATGTTGAACATCTTTCCATAGGAATTCACATAATTCGTGACATTGCACAAGTTGAACGGTTGATGACAAAAAGAGTTTCAATACCCATCCAAGTAAATAAAAAATTCTTTCCAAAAAAAAAAAGAAGTAAACTAAAAATGGTAGAATGCAGTTCCTTCTTTGTTTGGTATATTAAATGCAGTTCCTTTAAAGTTGTGATTTGTGAACATGAAGACCGATGCAGTCCAGAATCAAGTGATGTAAAAACCAACAATATTGATACATAAAATGGCAGCAAAACTACAACTTTCTCTAAGAAGAGAAATTTTTTAAAAGTAAGGTCAAATCAAAAAGAGAAAAATCATTTTGAATTAAGGATCATTTACAGTAAGCCAGAATGAGTATCTTTCTCCCCAGACCAAAGGGAAAGGTAGTTAACAAGCATCCAGGCAATAGGAAACCCACTTTCATCATCTCGAAAAGGTCCGTAAGAGAGTTTTTTTTTTTCAAAATAAAACTGGAAATTGTCATTCATGGATGCATCTCAAAAAAAGCTGGAAATTGCTTCTCTGCATCCTCAGAAACTCTCTCGGCATGGGAGACTTAATCCTTTAAGCAGAGGCATAACCTCAACATGTTCCGGCATTAAGCAGTTCAATCTCCCTGAAGTCTTATGCTATTGCAATGTCCTTATCATCAGTTGAAGCTACTTTCTTTCCGGTGTACCTCTACGAAAAAGACAATGGAAAGAAGGATCGACTTATTCACGAGTCTCAAGGACAGAGTAACAACACAAAGATTCAATGCTTAATGATCTTCATCATAAATATTAAATAATCAATAATCTAGGGAAGAATGAGACACATACCTGCTTTCCAATGGAAAATGGGACATATTTATATTTGACCATGTGCATTATCTGCCTCTTCATTGTTGAGACAAACAGCACAATCCAATAGAACAATAGAATTGGCCAAAATACAGGCACATCGAATGCACTGAAGAATGTCAGCACAAAGGCAAAGCAGAAGCCTTTTGTGATGGAATGCCTGCCACAGATACGTAAAAGGATGATAATCCATTGGTGTCACAAGCACTAAGTAAGTATTTCTAAGACAATGATTGATAGCATAAAGCGGCAATCACTGCCAATCAGAGAGGGCAACATGAAGAGCAAGTTCCTTCAACATCAAATATGATTGGAAAAATGGTAACAATTTAGAATGCAAGTAAACAATGGATATTGAAATCTATCTATGTTCATTATGTTCAACAACACCATTTTTAATAAGATTGGAGACTGTAAATTTACGCAATAATAAGCTTGATCTGGCACTCTCTTTTTTTGGTACATTACGAGGTTATAGCCTCGGGAACAGGAGATCTTGCTTATGGGAAGACTTGAAACCTCAACCTCCTAGCGAGGAACAAGATGCTGACCTGAATGAGCCCCAATTTGTCGCCACTCTACATGACTGATAAAAAAATCTGA